>BSQZ01000005.1:12627500-13185000 GCA_033239005.1 Lamellibrachia satsuma | reverse complement strand
AGTTTGATGATTTCAGCCCAGGAAGTTTTCGTCTTTCTTGATCACAATTCATTTTCTGCTGAATTAAATACAAATAAATAACTGTATTTGTTTAGTGGCCAGTGTTAGCTCAGCGAGTGGGGCATGGTAGCTCAGCAAGTGGGGCGTGGTAGCTCAGCGTGTGGGGTGTGGTAGCTCAGCGTGTGGGGCATGGTAGCTCAGCAAGTGGGGCGTGGTAGCTCAGCGTGTGGGGCGTGGTAGCTCAGTGTAGAACAGTGGACTGTCGATCAATGGGACCAGGGATTCACTTCATTCACATTGCCTGTCTTTCAGAAAAGACACTAAAAGCCATTGGACCCTTCTACCTGGTGTTTATGCCAGGGGATATAAAAGATCCCATATACAGAAAACACCTGTCATGGAATCATTCACTACCTCCCACAAAACGGAAACTCTGAAAATGAACCACTCCTGCATTAGCCATAGAGAGAGCTGTTTGGAGCAAAACCACATAAGTCATAAGTTGTGGTATATTTATGAGACATGTGAATGATGCAAGGGCAAGGAGTGATCTAGGCTAAAGCCCCTTAGTACAAGGGTAAAGACATATTGACTTGCCCAACAGAAACCCTGCAGCTTACTAGGGGCGGTACTGGACAAAATAGGGTGGTACTGGACAAGATGGGGGTGGTACTGGGCATGATGGGATGGTACTGGACAAGATGTGGTGGTATTGGACAAGATGGGTGGTACTGGGCATGATGGGTGGTACTGGACAAGATGGGGTGGTACTGGGCATGATGGGTGGCAGTGGACAAGATGTGTTACTGGGTATGATGGGGTGGCACTGGACAAGACGGGGTGGTACTGGGCATGATGGGTGGTACTGGATAAGATGTGTTACTGGGTATGATGGGGTGGTACTGGACAAGATGGGGTGGTACTGGACAAGATGGGGTGGTACTGGGCATGATGGGTGGTACTGGACAAGATGTGTTACTGGGTATGATGGGGTGGTACTGGACAAGATGGGGTGGTACTGGACAAGATGGGGTGGTACTGGGCATGATGGGTGGTACTGGACAAGATGTGTTACTGGGTATGATGGGGTGGTACTGGACAAGGTGGGGTGGTACTGGACAAAATGGGATGATACTGTGCATGATGGGATGGTACTGGACAAGATGTGTTACTGGGCATGATGGGGTAGTACTAGACAAGATGGGTGGTACTGGACAAGATGGGTGGTACTGGGCATAATGGGTGGTACTGGACAAGATGGGGTGGTACTGGGCATGATGGGTGGCAGTGGACATGATGGGTGGTACTGAGCATGATGGGTGGTACTGGATAAGATGGGTGGTACTGGACATGATGGGTGGTACTGGACAAGATGGGTGGTACTAGGCATGATGGGTGGCAGTGGACATGATGGGTGGTACTGGGCATGATGGGGTAGTACTGGACAAGATGGGTGGTAGTGGGCATGATGGGTGGAAGTGGACATGAGGGGTGGTACTGGGCATGATGGGGTAGTACTGGACAAGATGGGTGATACTGGGCATGATGGGTGGAAGTGGACATGATGGGTGGTACTGGGCATGATGGGGTAGTACTGGACAAGATGGGTGGTATTGGACAAGATGGGGTGGTACTGGACCAGATGGGTGGTACTTGGTATGACGGGGAGGAGGGGTAACTGCATGAATGTGTGTAACATTATATAAATTATACAAATTATATAAAGGAACCCAGTTGGAAAAAACAAGTATTATAGCAGGTTTTTAACAAGATTTAACAAGATTTGCCATCCAAGCAAATGGTCCAGATGGCAAGTGGACAAGGAAGCCATTGGATTGGCTTATCAAGAGTCCAACAACGTTCATGTACGTGTAACCCGCTCTCCTGAGATATGTGTCAACCTCGATTTTAAACATATTCACACTGCTAGCAGTTATGCAATCCGTAACAATTTGTTCCATTCATTTATTGTCCTCTGTGAGAACGAGTACTTCCTGATATTCAATCTACACTGATCCTTTACTAATTTGACTTCATGTTCTCTAGTTCTACTATCTTTCTTGAGTGAGAAAGACATATTTCTATCAATATTTTCATACCCATTCAATACCTTAAAAACTTCAGTCTGATCTCCTCTTAACCTCCATGTCTCTAGGTACAATGTTGTACTCATTGATAATGAACACAGGACTCTTCATTCCTCTGGACAAAGGATATTCATGTAGTGGACACATTTCTTATAGTTTTTTTATCCCTATAATCTACTTGAAGCAACAGTTATTACACAATGTCACAACACAGTGCTAACCTGCAGCCACCCCTAACAGCACCCCATTACAGCACCCACTCACAGAATCAATAGCACCACAGTGGACATAACCAAGGTGGTCTATCAAATGCTCTGTTGTGTGCAATAAATGCAATTTCTTCCAATTAGGTTGTGTGCTGCTCACCTAAATCCAGCACCATCAGTACATCACACTGGCCGCTGCACATATTGTGCAGAACTTATTGAATGAGAGACAAGGAAATCAATAGAGGAAATGACCAAACAGAAATCAAGCATTATCCGGTTCAGCTGATCTCTGTGTACCGTAACTCTATAGCACGCATGGTGGCTGTGATGGAGCTCCTATTGGTGACGGTGTTAGTGACAGCTGCAGTGGTGATGGTTGCAGTGTTAGTAACAGCTGCAATGGTGTTGGTAGTGGTGTTAGTGACACCTGTAGTGGTGATGGTTGCAGTGTTAGTAACAGCTGCAGTGGTGTTGGTAGTGGCATTAGTGACACCTGCAGTGGTGATGGTTGCAGTGTTAGTTACAGCTACAGTGGTGATGGTTGCAGTGTTAATAACAGCTGTAGTGGTGTTGGTAGTGGTATTAGTGAAACCTGCAGTGGTGATGGTTGCAGTGTTAGTAACAGCTGCAGTGGTGTTGGTAGTGGCGTTAGTGACACCTGCAGTGGCGATGGTTGCAGTGTTAGTAACAGCTGCAGTGGTATTGGTAGTGGCGTTAGTGACAGCTGCAGTGGTGACAGCTGCAATGTTAGTGACAGCTGCAGTGGTGATGGTTGCAGTGTTATTGACAGCTGCAGTGGTGATAGTTGCAGTGTTGGTGACAGCTGTAGTGGTGTTGGTAGGGGTGTAACTGACAGCTGCAATGGTGATAGTTGCAGTCTTAGTGACAGCTGCAGTGGTGTTGGTAGGGGCGTTAGTGACAGCTGCAGTGGTGATAGTTGCAGTATTAGTGACAGTTACAGTGGTGTTGGTAGTGGTGTTCGTGACATACGCAGTGGTGCTGGTAGTGGTATTAGTAACAGCTGCATTGGCTTTGGTAGTGCTGTTACTCTTAGTAACAGTTTCAGTGGTGTTGGTAGTGGTGTTAGTGACAGCTGCAGTGGTGATGGTTGCAGTGTTAGTGACAGCTGCAGTGGCTTTGGTAGTGCTGTTACTCTTAGTAACAGTTTCAGTGGTGTTGGTAGTGGTGTTAGTGACAGCTGCAGTGGTGATGGTTGCAGTGTTAGTAACAGTTGCAATGGTGTTGGTGGTGGTGTTAGTGATAGATGCAGTGGTGTTGTTGGTGATGTGATTGACACCTGATGTGGTACTGGTAGCAGTGTTAGTGACAGCTGCAGGGGTGATGGTAGCAGTGTTAGTGACAGCTGCTGTGGTGTTGGTACTGGTGTTACTATTAGTGACAGTTTCAGTGGTGTTGTTAATAGTGTTAGTGACAGCTGCAGTTGTGATGGTAGTGGTGTTACTGTTAGTCACAATTTCAGTGGTGTTGGTAGTAGTGTTAGTGACAGCTGGTCTGACACCATGTGACATAGTGACACCAAGGAAACCTGCACTCTGTCACACTTGGACTGATCAACACACGTGGTAGTCAGCACATATGTGGTTCATGTTTATTTCCATGTGTCAAAACCAAAGCAAACCCAGCCACAGGTTCAACAGCAGACTTCATGAGTAGTGCCCATAGCTTGAGTGAATCGGTCAGTCTTCATCAGTCAGTTGTGAAAATTACCAAGAACTATTTGTAAATTTGTAATTTGACAAAAACTAACCACGTACAACTAAAATCAAGAATATCACCCCAGTGGTTTACTTAGAATGTGTTCCAAAAGTGGGAGATTCCAGTCATTTCTCCGACTGACTGACAGCTGACATGTTAACTAGTGTGACTGATAAGCACCTGCGCAAGTCTATGGAATTGGGGTAACTAGACTACAAGTGATGTATTAAGGGAGGTTGGCAAACACAGAACCACTATGTGTCCAAATCTGCCATTTTATTTCATCTAAAGAAACTAAAAAGCAACCACCTTCCAAGATCACAGAGGTTGCAACATATCCTTCAATTTTTTGTTGATTGAGAAAGCAACCATCCAGCTCAACCAAGTCAATTAGAAAACCAATTAGGTAACCAACCAATCAATCAACCAAAGTTTCAGTCTACAATAATTACAATGTGCCTCTAAAGATTGCCAGAGCAACCGTCAGTGTTGGCCAGCCACTGTTCCTGCAGCATCTAGGCAGAACCTTGTGAGGCAATGAGGTCGATGGCCAGCGGCATTGTCTGGGTTCTAGGAACAGCGAAGCTTCTCGTTAGATCGTTTCAATCTTCATCAGGGAATGACATCCACTTAAACTGCCATTCCTGACCATGGTTTAGTGACAAGAATGTGACAGCTCATGGTCTCCTGGCCCTCGACAACTGAATTACGGTCACCTCTCATGTCCAGAAAACACTGGCCAGCTCATGCTAATAACCAAATTGCCAGATGGTCAGTGTGAAAATTGGTGCAGAGACTGTAAGGTCTTCAAGCATACGCTGCCAGTCTCATGCTCCGTGCCACAGGTCCATTCATATAATGCCATAAAAGGTTCCGCATATGTCTCTATCTAGGTTGGCATTCTCCAAGGTTGACAATGTGGATGATGTGTAGCCATAACCTCAGTGAGGCCGTTGACATCTTACAATCTCTCCAGCCACTTCAAGTCCACCATCTGTCCAATGATTGATGTAGTCAATCCATCTTACTTTCTCTTCTACTTCTTAGTTATTCAAAGGCTGAGCACCTAACAAAGCTATTACAATCGGTAATGTATTATTATTCTGCCAGTTGTTAATGCTTTCAACAATGACACATCCAGAAATTATTTCTAAACAAATATATGATACAATATACTAAATAATTTAAGCAGTCTCTGAAGGTGACAGAAGCTATCCCATAAAAGGAAATACGGAAATAAGCCCCCCTCCCTGAAAAAAAGCTCCCATAAGAAAATAAAGCAAAGAATAAAACAAAGCTTTTATAGTAAACTTGTCAAATGACTTTACTTCCCACTGAAATACATTTGGTTGTACAGGTTAGTGTGACAAATGATCAAAGGACTAAATTTTTTTAGCTGGATGGTGTCAAGAGAGAGTATTAAATGCTTTCATTTATGCTCAACAATACAACTCATCCTTTCACTCACATTTAGATAACTGCAATCCTGGAAGTCCATTTTCTCACCTGCAACATTCTTGGAGTTTGTGTTTGTATTCTTTTTATGTGCATTGTGCATTGACTGGGGTGTGATACGTATTCATCACAGAAGTTACTGACAGGCTTTGTGTGAATGTGTGAATGTGTGAATGTGTGAATGTGCTCACTCTGAATGCTTCAAACTGATTGTACATAATAATTTAAATAGAAAATGATGATTAAGTTTATTTATTTTTTCTTATGGGGGGCTTTTTTCCGAAAAGAAGTCCAACTCATTTAAAACGTGTTCAGCAGCAGCAGTGCGTAATAAGTTTAACAGCAGAACCAATACATACTGCCATTTCACAACACAACACTTGTAACACCCATAGGTTGAGTTGGAATGAAACTGACAGTAAAACTCAGCTATCAGTGTCATAAACCATATCTAACAATATTGCAGACAATCCGGTGCAGTTCTGGGGTGGGTGGGGGGGCAGGGTACATTTCAAGGCTGACATTCTCGGACTAAGGATATATCAACAGTAGTCACCTAGGCAATAAGTTTTTACTGGGAGGGTAGAGGGTTTCAACTGGCAGTAATCATATCCAGAATAATCACCCCATGATGGATCCAGTGTCAGACGGTGGCAGGGTTACCCTGAATAAACGACTGTCTAGACTCTGTCTTAAGCTTTAGGGAACACTATGACAATGTTCATCCATTGCTTAAAACTGAAGAAGTACGCTGAAATGTCCACTTCCTTTCAAGTGTTAAAGGGCCAATGTGCTACCAGCAATAAAACTAACCCTCATAATTCAACACTTGCCTTGCTACACTCAGTCGTGTCACCCATGTGTGTACACTCAGTCGTGTCACCCATGTGTGTACACTCAGTTGTGTCATCCATGTGTGTACACTCAGTCGTGTCACCCATGTGTGTACACTCAGTCGTGTCACCCATGTGTGTACACTCAGTCGTGTCACCCATGTGTGTACACTCAGTCATGTCACCCATGTGTGTACACTCAGTCGTGTCACCCATGTGTGTACACTCAGTCATGTCACCCATGTGTGTACACTCAGTCATGTCACCCATGTGTGTACACTCAGTCATGTCACTCATGTGTGTACACTCAGTCGTGTCATCCAGGTGTCACAGTGCATACACTCAGATCACTATGCAGGTTTTCAGAGGCTACTGAAATGTCACGTCTTCCAACAGTTAACCAATTTAAACTGACGATTATTTTATTGCATATTGCAGCATGTATTAATTAATATTAATTAGTATTAATAATCCATTAACCATTAGTCCATTCTTAAACTCAAGTTATACTGATTGCCATGTTATGGCATTTTTCTACATATTTACTTACAAGATTGACTCCGCAATGATGTAGCATCAAAGTGAAACCTTTTAACTTTTCAATTTCTATTTAACTTTCTAACTTAAATGCATGGAATTTTAATACCACCCCTTTAGGCCAGCAGGCTAAGCAAGTGGTATTTAGGAATGATGGTGTTATGACTAATGTCACTGTTACCACTGAAGGGCAACACATCCAGTTGGTCTGGCGTGTGTGGGCGCAGCTACCAGTTTGTCATGGTTGAAAGCAAGAATGATTCACACCCAACAGACAATAAAACACTATATTCTAACACAGGTGGGGAGTTCAGAAGTCAATCAGAACAGCTACCAGAGGGTGTTGAGACCCTGTATTATCACGGAGCTTTCCCCCATTTCCATTTGAAAATGTTTTATGTGGTTGTATATTGTGTGTATACTTAAATACTTTGTTTGTATTTCTCATTTGGACATAAAAGAATTGAATCCTGTGTCTATGCCATGTGATTATTACTTAGTGTAAGAGAAAGTCAAAAGAATACAATTCCACTATAGCGAAGATGAACAGTATGCCATGTTTGTGGTCATGTGACCGGAGAGCATCTCCAGACTGTTTTATTTGACCCAGAGAGCACTCCTATACAGAATGACTATATCTGTGCTGAAGAGTCTAATAGGATCGACCCAAGTAAATCTAGACTAACAACCAGTGTCGCTAGAGTGACAAGAAGAGACAGTGTCGCTAGAGTGACAAGAAGAGACAGTGTCACTAGAGTGACAAGAAGAGACAGTGTCACTAGAGTGACAAGAAGAGACAGTGTCACTAGAGTGACAAGAAGAAACAGTGTCACTAGAGTGACAAGAAGAGACAGTGTCACTAGAGTGACAAGAAGAGACAGTGTCACTAGAGTGACAAGAAGAGACAGTGTCACTAGAGTGACAAGAAGAGACACACCATCTCATTTAATGGTTTTGGATTAGGTCATTTTGCTGGTGATTTACATTTGTGACCATTTCCATCTCAACTGAATTCCCAGCTGTGTCGTTCTGTCACCCACTAAACAAGACGGCAGCAGAGGAGAATTAGCTGTATTTGCCTGAACAATCATACTCTAATTGGACCAATCATATGTGATGACACAAAAGCAACTAAGAACATTGAAACCATACTGCTGCATTCCAAGGCAGACTGCAGAAGACTACAACATGTGCACTGCGAGATTTCCAAAACTCCTGGGTATTTTCCATGCTAGTCAGTCCTTCCATTGGGATGTGCTCCCTGGACTTAAAATAAATATCCACCATCCAGCCTTCTGAGACAACTAAAATACCCCCTCAGCTCCCATACAGCATCATAGAGCTACCCCAGCATAGTCTCCAGAGAACATCTATTACAGCTTGTGATAAAAATTACAAATAGAACATTATTTAAGACCTCCTTGTGCCATCTCCATGTGCTGTCTGTTTTCTGGGAGTGATCCCTATGGATTACTATTCCTCCAACTCCTGTTTCCCATGACCGCAGTTCTGGCTTATCCTTCTTTGTCTATCCATCCATTTACACTGTTCAAGACCAGCCAGAGCGCCAACAATAATCTAAACAAAAACATATGTGAGAGATTAGAATATCTTTCTTATACGTGCAAAAAACACATACTCTGACAGTCGGCGCCACTGATTCATCAAATTACGACACTGATGGAGTTTCCTTCACCACCGGCCAATTACAAGGATTCACGCGTTCATTACAGATGACTGTGATGTTTCAATAGAAACATCACTGCCTTCTCGTGGACGGAGACTTCTTTCAATATGAAAACAAGCACCTGGGCGAACTAGTCAACACCAAATACTTCTTGTATAATTGGGTCATCCCTTGACAATTAACAAATGGTCAAAAAGTTGATATCTCAGAATTTGCCTCAATTTTAACCATTGACTAAGTAGCTACATCTGAGCACTTCTGCAAAAGAACTAAGCATATACAGGCACATTGTGTCTTTCATGCCCTATTATGTAAATGGGGGTGAGCGCCCAAAAATGCACCTATTATTTTTATCTGTTTTCAGGTGCTTCTAAGAAGTTTACACGCTACAGATCTGATAACTTGCTGAATATATAGACATATTGGTGCAGTTTATCTATGCAAAATTCAAGAATGACAGGACAAAGGTTAATGGGTATACTGGGTGCATGAAAATGGAAAATAACATTTAAAAAAGTTCTGAGAAGGATTTCAGCAGCCTGTATTTATTTGTTGTGTTACAGTACAATGTCCACATTGCTACCATCTATTGTCTGGTACACTGGCAATAAACTATTAGTCCAGTAGGCTTCTAGTTGATATACTTTCAGCCTTAAACTTTTTTTCTATGTTTTACAAATTTCAGCACCCAAAATGAGAATGTGGGACAAGTCCTTTAACCACCATTTTCTAACTGTGCATAGCCCTTTATTGGGTAAACAACATCCTAACATTTCAGGATGGTGTTTTGTCACTTTTATTTTGGATATTTTTGGCCAATTTGGGAGAAATTTTGGAGAAAAATGCCATTGGGCAGAACAGAAACTTTCAGCTGCAATACATATTAAACAAGACAGAACACCATCCTAAAATTTTAATATGTAGTTTATCTAATAAAGAATTATGCACATTTAAAAAATGGTGGTGATATGACTTGTCCCACATTCTCATTTTGGGTGCTGACATTTGTAAAATATAAAAAGTTTAAGGCTGAATTATTCTGAAAGTATGGCAACTAGAAGTCTACTGAACTAAAAGATTATTGTCAGTATCCCTGACAATAGATGGTGGCAATTTGGACATTGTACTATAACACAACAATGAAATACAGACTGCTGAAATCCTTCTTGGAATTGTTTTTAATGTTTCGTGCACCCAGTATACCCATGGTCTTTTGTTCTATCATACTTGAATTTTGCATAGATAATCTGCACCAATATGTCTATATATTTAGCAGATATGTAGCTTGTAAACTTCTTAAGTTAGAAGTACTTGAAAACAGATTAAAATAACAGGCGCATTTTGGGGCACGTACCCCCTGTTCACATCATAGGGTGTTACAGACACAATTTGCCTGTAAATGTAGTTCTTTTACAGATATGCTCAGGTATAGTTTCTTGTTCATTGGTCAAAATTTACGCGAATTTTGAGAAATCAACTTCTGAAATTTCCTGAAAATTGGTTGGTTTGACACAGAATGACCCAATTTTAGAAATAAAAAAGTACATCCTCATAATAATCAGTTGGAAATTACAGTGGAACCAGTGTTAAGTGGGGAGTAGTGGTCTAATGGTCGATCGAGAGGATGGTAGTTCGATTTCACCTATGCTGTTTCAAAGCTTAGGCAATTTTATTCACCCCACTTTGCCTGTGTCTTTCATAAGATACACTAAAAGCCATTGGTCCCTTCTACCTGATGTCTAGGCCAGGGGAAGTAAAAGATCCCACACAGGGAAATGGAAAAAACTTGTGATGGACTCACTAATTCTAGAGTATGACACTCTTTAATAAACCCTCAGCACAGTATCCTAGTTGGACTTTGCCGAGTAATTATCCAGATTCCAGAACCTCATTAATCCGCACACTTTGGTTCGAAATGGTTGTAGCTGGATTAACAAATGGTTGTAGCTAGATTAACAAATGGTTGTAGCTGGATTAACAAAACCTGTGGATTGGTGAATTACAAAATAATGAAGTAATTTACAGTGTGTAAAGATTTTTTCACAAAAAAACATGCGGATTATTAAATAAAACGAATTATCACAGAACAGACAAATGAGGTTTCAGTGTATTAAATAAGTATTAAATTAAGAAAGAAAAGTAGACATCTATGCATGATTATAAAATGTTCCAAATATTTTCTTTATTTCCTGTCATAGTTGGACAGTCGAGACAAATCAACAATAGTTGATTTATTACCAACTGTTTTTGTCTTCCTCAAACCAAGAACGTGTTTGTAATGTACAGCTCGCTCGCTCGATCCTCAGTTGATTTAGCCCATCAGGAATCTGGTTTGTTGATGTTGAAATCAGTAGTGTGTGAATAGTGTGAATAGTGCGCTGTTGGTTCAATAAAAGAGAGTGCACTTTTCTCAAAATCATCATAAGAATTTACTTTAATAATTAGACCAGATAACCTGCAAAAGTCTGAATAGCTGCAGGAGAGTATACAGAGCCAAACTACCTTGGCCCTTTTTTGTGTCATTTTAACCTGGCCCAGTCAAAAGTAATATAATAGTTTGTTCAATGAATTCACCAAAACTAAATAACAAATTTGTACAAACAACCCAGCATGTCTGTTGTGGATACTAAATTAGTACATAGGTAAACAAAATTTGCAAAATGAATCTGAAAGAAACTAGACAAAAAAATTTAATTAAGAAGGGAGTTATAAGCTAATTCATCCAGGAAAACAACAGCAAATATGGAGCTGTTGTTATGAATATGATCCACTGAAAGCTGTAAGAACTCTGAAGTGCATATTACTCATCAAATGTAATTCCATTGTGCAGAACATTAGAACTACATAATGCAATGGTATCTGAGTGCAATAGGTAAGTGGTGGACAGAGTGCAATATCAAGTGTCACGTCAATAGAGTGTCAGTGTGTCAACTACACACACCTAGTAACGCACGCATGTGGGTGTGTGTGTGCGGCACTGTGCGCATCCATAACCATGCATGTTCATAAGCATGCATTCACACTCAACATGTTAAGTAGTTGTAGATAATTTCATTAACTCATTTCACACCAACAAATCCAGTATTCATATTGATTATAACAGGATAAACTACTAAGTGCTGGAGTTGTAGTTGGCATAAAATGGATTAAGAAAGGGAAAAGATAAAATTAGTGCCATAAAATCACACCATTGTTTGTGGTTAGTTCTGCCACTGTACGTGATACTATAACTAACATGCTTATAGTGACTGGGCAGTTTTCAATATGCCATTCATAAATTGGTTATATGTAATACACATACACATACATATATATAAAGGTAAATTTATAGCTGTAATTTGCAGCCATAAAAACTCTGCAGTAAAGGGCTGAGTGCCATAGCCATAATTGTCAAGATGTCATTAATTCCTGCTGCAGGTTGACACTATCACCAGAGATGGCATAATTAATCCACAAGACATGTAAATATGACTTGAAACAAAGAAACTTGACTCTATGGCACTGACCACAAAGCTACTAGGATGACACAATGACATATCTCCTGACCACAGAGACACAAAGATGACACATCTCTTGACCACAGAGACACATAGATGACATATCTCCTGACCACAGAGACACAAAGATGACATATCGCCTGACCACAGAGACACAAAGATGACCCATATCCTGACCACAGAGACACATAGATGACAAATCTCCTGACCACAGAGACACAAAGATGACATATCTCCTGATCACACAGACACTAAGATTACATATCTCCATCTCAAGGCATACTGGGTTTGTTAGGTCAGAGAGTAATAACTTGCTTGAGGCTTCATCAGTTTTGAAAACTGTGCAGTTTCCTGCCCTCGGCAGTCTGGATGCACCACAAACTAGGATGTAATCAATGCAGAAATTACATCAAGTTGAGAGCACCTGCAATTGTTACACTGAATTTTCTGTTATTATTTGTAGACTGAAGACAACTGACTTGAAGATTGGCAGTTCCTGATCGACACTACTCAAACTGTCAGCGTTACAGATGTAATATGTTGACTCATTGCAGTTGCTTTTACATGTGTAATGTGCCAACTCATTTACAGTTGTTGCAATATGTTGGCTCATAACATCTCTTTACATGTACAACTCATCATTCTTTACTCGTGGCATGGCTCACAAAACATCTTATTTGCAAACAAGAGCAAAGCTAATGAGGAATGCAATTAGAAAAAAGCGTATATTTGCAATGAAACTTTTATTATTGAAAATAAAATTTATTTTATTTTAAGTTCTGATACATGACATTTTAAAAGTGATGGCATTCTGTTCATCAATCTGATGCATTCCTTGCCCTATGCCAAATTTGAATGTAATTTGAACAGAGGTTTTAAACCCATAGTCTTAAGGCAAATTTTAATTAAATAATATTATGTCCAATACAAAAAGAAGAACCAAGAAAAAGGATGGAAAAATACCCAATAAAACAGTGTCTTTACAACAGTTGATGGTAAGTTAACTAGTACCAGTTAAACTGCTATACAGTTGCACATTACAATGATGAACTATGTGTGTGAGACATACTTCTCTGTAGAGTGGATTAGACGGCTTAGCCAGGCAACCACTTGGAATGTCTCATTAAGCCTACTTCACTGCAGCTCGTTAGGATGTCCTACAGGTAATGAAATCACCTGAGATATCTCATTAAGATTGGGAAACTGCAGTGGACAGTGCATGCGTTACATCAACAAGTTATATGATCAACACTAACCATACAGGGTATTTTTCCATTTTTTTCTTGGCTCTTCTTTTTCCGTTGGACATAATATTATTTAATTAAAATTTGTCCTAAAAGAGGCACAGTAGTGTAGTGGTTAGCACATCCACTTTACATGACAGAGTTCTGAGTTCAAGACCTGCACGGGCATGGGTATGTTTGATGTAAAAACATGGCTCTCAACATTGGGGACTGTGTATCCCTCGTGGCTTTCAACATTGGGGACTGTGTATCCCTCGTGGCTCTCAGCATTGGGGACTGTGTATCCCTCGTGATTCTCAACTTTGGGGACTGTGTATTCCTCGTGGCTCTCAACAATGAGGACTGTGTATCCCTCGTGGCTCTCAACATTGGGGACTGTGTATCCCTCGTGACTTGGATGATCACATTATGTCGGACCCAACTCACTTAATTGGGGATGTAAAAGAACCACTGAGGACGACATGCACCCTGGCAGTGACCACCCTGGCAGTGACCACCCTGGCAGTGACCACCCCAATGCCAGCATAAAAAGGTTGGCTCGGTGATACTGTTCTGTAAAAGGCTGGCTAGTTGAATGAGACCTTGAAACACTGTACAACTGTAGCAACCACAACATATAGACTGGTCGGTTAGAACATTGGCGAACGCTAGAAACAACTAGAAGACCACCAAGCAACATTGGTGAAGCGGTCAGACTGTTGGCTTTGATACAAGAGGTTAAAACAATAAGATGTCCAGTTATTTTCACCTTCTTACAGTCTACTATTCATGATTCAAAATATTATTGATTTAGTTTAGATTTCCACACTAGGACAAAACTAGCTATGTGCAATTATTGATATGATCACACTGTCTACCAGGGTGTGTAGCATAGTTATTGTAATTCATATATTAATGTGCTGTGTACAGTGTGTAGCATGTGTGCCTTGTGGGTACATGCTGTGTACAATGTGTAGCAGGTGTGCCTTGTACATGCTGTGTACAGTATGTAGCATGTGTGCCTTGTGAGTACATGTTGTGTAGTGTGTAGCATGCGTGCCTTGTGGGTACATGTTGTATGCAGTGTGTAGCATGTGTGCCTTGTGAGTACATGCTGCGTACAGTGTGTAGCATGTGTACCTTGTGAGTACATGCTGTGTACAGTGTGTAGTATGTGTGCCTAATGAGTACATGCTGTGTACAGTGTGTAGCATGTGTGCCTAATGAGTACATGCTGTGTACAGTGTGTAGTATGTGTGCCTCGTAGATACATTTATGGCATTCCAATGTGTTGCTACAAAGGGAAGCCATTCTACCCATTCCAATGACACAAATTAGGATTTATATTTATCTACAAATATTTGATAATGCTTACATGATTTACTATTATTAATAGGAATGACCTACACAATATTAAAAACTCAAACTCTGACTGACTAACTTTGTTTTTAGGATGTACTGAAACAGAGATTCTTTGGTCAATGCCAATATCCCGGATGAGACTGCAACCTTCTGGCAAATATAAAACCTCCTAATTCTATGAAATATAAAAGGTACCAAGTTGAGAGGGGCTTTGGGTCTGTGTATGTGCCTTGGGTATGTGTACGTGCTGTCTTTTCCTTTTCGTTTTCAAATTTGAAACGTAAAAGCGAATAAAAAGGCACACAAAGTTCGTTTTTCGTTTTCAAATTTGACGTATGAACAAAGAAAAATTAATACAAAATGTTATGCATGGTTTTTGTAGTATAATTTAGAAAAAACAACATGAAGATACAACAAACTGTTTTTCGCTTTTACTGCACCAGATCGAAAAATTACTGCAACGCCACTAGTTTTTTGTTTTTCATTCTGGCATCTGTTTCGTTGATGTGCTAAGCAGCCAAACACATAATAATAAAAATGTATATGCACATAGCATAGCATAACATAACATGCATAGCATATATAACATGTATGCATACATACATACGTACGTGTGTGCGTGCATGCATGCATATTTGTGTAAGAGCTAAGCAACCACAAACATGCACATAACATACACATGCATGCACGCACACACACATTCATACATAGATTAATACATACATACATGATGCGTGCATACATGATGCGTGCATACATGCGCACACAAACGCACGCTTGCATAACGTTGTGTAACTATGCTGTGTGACTAGATTATGTATGTGGCCACTTAGCACATCAACAAAGCAGATGCTAGAACGAAAAATTAGTGGCGCTGTAGTCACTTTTCGTTTTTTGATCTGATGCAGTGAAAACGATAAAACTGTTCTTTATGTTGTTTTTCAAACTAATATTACAAAAAGCGGTTATAGCAGTTAGTATTAATTTTTTCGGTTTTCTTATAGCATATTTGAAAATGAAATACGAACGATGTGTGTCTTTTTCATTTCCACATTGAAAACTTGATAACAAAAAAGGAAAACCCGGCACATACACGTACCACTTTACATGTCATATAGGCAGTAAACAAACATCATCCTGCCTGCAAATAGGGAGCAGTGAAACCAGAGATCAGGGAAAGCTAGGGACCTGGGACCTTGGATAACAGCTAGGTGATTTATAGCCCAATTAAACTTCCCAATATAAACAAGTCAACTAGGGGATGAGGCACATCTTTCCTTAGATTCCCACTAAACCCATTTCCAGAAGATGTTTATGCTATAGCAAACACTAACATTCCTGGTTCAATTAAGGTGCTTATTAACATGCCCATGTACTCAAAATAATCTTTCATTTTACAGAATAAATATTTCCAAAATATACATACTGCAAAAATGTGTTCTAAAACTAGTAAGCCAGAAAAAGAATGTAAAAATGAATCATCACTATTTCTAGTCCTGAATATAATAAAGAAAATTTACAATGAGCCAAAATTGTTGGATAGCCAAGTTCCATACATCAATAAAATATTAGTGATTAGTGAATGAATAGATGGGCAGAGCAAAGATACACATCAGGAAAGCCAGGTTTTCTGCTGATTTAACACTGATGGGGAATTAATTCCACAATGTTGGTGCAGCAACAGATAAAGCCTTTGTATCCATTTTTTTAAAGATGGACATTTTAAGCGGAAAGTTACAACACAACTTGATATTTTCCCTTAGCCAGAGACCACTTTCCTATAGAACCCAACAATGTATGCAGCATTATGTTGGTGCAAAACACTGCAGGAGTAACCATCTGTGACATCAGTAAATAAACACCAAAACTGACACCCAGAGCCCCTTCACATTATTATGGAGCACTCTCAAATAAAGCCATCCAAAGTACTGCAGCACCATGCAGAATCACCACTGCAGACTTATAAATCAGTGAGTCACCTAGCGATTTCCTGTATATCGGCTGTGCTCTGTGTGCGTGAGAGCATGCTAGCTGGTCTGAAGCACAAGGCTTTGTACAAACATGAATTCTAATGTAATTTCAAGTGCAAACATCAACACTATGAGTTGTTGCTTAATGCAAAGCAACTCAAAGTTTCTGAAATGATCTGCATTTATTGTGCAAGCCTGACAGCTTTGATGACCGCAGATAATTTGTTTTCAAGACACTGTAGTTTAATGTTTAAATTAACTCTATACTACCAAGCATTTAAGCCATTATACAGCAGGGTAAATATTTACAATTATGACTTGGCGTGACGTAATACAAAACTGTTCTTTGTACTTACACAGTCGACCAAAACTTGCAGAAATCCGACGCTTGAGTCGCTTTATTCTGCTCATAGATGACGGCTTTCCTGGGAACACAGAGATTGGGTATAAGGTCTTTGCATGGTTAAAGTTGGTCACATACAGAACATGGAGAGAACAGCAGACATTTACTTGATTCTACACATATTTAGCTCAAGTCCATGTTAGCACCATATAATTCATTGGCATGTGTACTGGTAATCAATCATAGTCATTGGCCTGTGTACAGGTAATCAATCATAGTCATTGGCATGTGTACTGGTAATCAATCATAGTCATTGGCATGTGTACTGGTAATCAATCATAGTCATTGGCCTGTGTACAGGTAATCAATCATAATCATTGGCATGTGTACTGGTAATCAATCATAGTTATTGGCATGTGTACTGGTAATCAATCATAGTCATTGGCCTGTGTACTGGTAGTCAATTATAGTCATTGGCCTGTGTACTGGTAGTCAATCATAGTCATTGGCCCATGTACTGGTAGTCAATTATAGTCATTGGCCCATGTACTGGTAGTCAATCATAGTCATTGGCCCATGTACTGGTAGTCAATCATAGGCATTGGCCCATGTACCGATAGTCAATTATAGTCACTGGCCCGTGTACATGTAATCTAACTATAATCAAGCTGGCATACGTTTGTCCGTTTATTCACGTTTTCCTCCTAGATGGCTTGCACCTCTGGCGCCAAACTTTCAGGGATTAATCTACGACCCCACGAATGAAACATAATGCCTCTATTGTTTCGAAATAGCCCATATATCAAGGGTTCTTAGTGGTTTTTATGGTAAATCAAATGTTCGCTACGTAAAACGTTAACTTCCAACAATCACAGAAACCACACTTGCGCCGAAAGATGGCGGCTTATATTACGTAAAGCGTTAACTTCCAACAATCACAGAAACCATGTGCGAGAGCAGCAAATACTTCAGTACGTAAACCATATGAGAGCTGCATTTTATGTTAATTATAGTAGAAAACACGCACCTTGGGCCAATACACAATAAAAAGATTTTCTACTAGTCTACAACCAAAACAAATATCCATGCGTATAAATTCACGTGACCTTCAACATTTCGAACATGCAACAAGTATTGCATCATGTGCATGATGCATTTATTATTTGTAATACGTTTGACGTTCCCTTAAACAATATTGAGCATATTGATGGCATGTTGGCCTGAGGCATTTGGTAAACATTGCTATCATGACTGTCACGTATGAACTACCACGTTATCCCATCCTGGGGACAGGCATTTTTGCTAGTCAATTACAATCAAAGGAATGTCTTTGTGATGATATAGTACTGTCACTAAGTGTGCACCATACACCCTGCGTGTGAGCGACACATCAATTCTAACACTACCGGGTAGTTGTAGCACTGTCGCCGAGAATGGAATTGTGTGCCAAATACTCTCATTCACTTGCTAGTCTACCAGACACAGAACACAATGCAACTGATATCGTTATTTATTATCTTTTCTTTAAATTTAATTTAATCATTACCATAATTGTAACCCTTTGTACAGTGTAACCAACCATTTCTGGACTTGTGTAACTTAACCAAGATTTTGTAACCAAAGCCAACCCCGATCTCTACAATGTTTTATCTGCTGCTGGCTGACTTGGCCAGGCTTATCTGTAACCGTCTTCCTAGCCATTTTATGTATCTTCTTTACAGTGTTTCTCTTGCCATTCCTCACTCCACATAATGATGTAACTCACTGTAGTCTATCCACCATGCTCAATCCTATCTACTTCCATGACACGTGCATCAACAAATGTTTTAATGCATGTGAAATAAAACAAATTAGGAAATTAGTTTTAAATTAACAAATCATGATATTCAACCACAACATTACCAACCGACTTCCTGTCAAATCTCTGAACTAATGTATACCTAGATTTATGTTATTCTAACTGGACAATTTATATATTTTTCAATTCACTACTTGCTATATATATATATATATATATATATATATATATATATATATATATATATATATATAAATTATATTGAAAAATTGTGTGTGTGTGTGTGTGTGTGTGTGTGTGTGTGTGTGTGTGTGTGTGTGTGTGTGTGTGTGTGTGTGTGTGTGTGTGTGTGTGTGTGTGTGTGTGTGTGTGTGTGTGTGTGTGTATAGCTGATCGATTTCAACCAACAAGTTTTCAATATCACCAAAAAGTATTGTTAATAATTTGTCTGGCCGCAAACCTCAGACGATTAACATTTCTGCACCGGTGCTCAGCTCTTTATCTCTGCTCGGCAGACTGTGAATAAGCTTTCCCAGAGACAAGATGTTGAGAGTTTCACAGAGATAGGGCCCCTCTCTACCTGACAGTGACAGGTCACTCTCTCTTAGCCTGGTCACTATGTGTGTGTACTATAGTGGTCAAGTCATACTATTACAACTGTTGTTGTAGACATCTCACAATGGGGAAAGATTATTATTTTACTTAAGGATTCATGTCATACGAATAAAGTTCCAATGATTTCCAGGATTTCTGTACCTTGAAAAGGTAGTTATGAAAAGGGCACATCTGCGGCCTATGACACTTCTGCTTCATGTGCACATGTTTTTACTTCTAGCTGCTGGTTGGCAGCTTATGTACTGCCTGGACGGATCCCTCTGACTTATGTATTGTCAGCAATGGACGGATCCCTCTGACTTATGTACTGTCAGCAATGGATGGATCCCTCTGACTTATGTACTGTCAACGATGGAAGGATCCCTCTGGTTTATGCACTCTCAGCCATGGAAGGATCCCTCTGACTTTGTAATGTTAGTGATGGACAGATCCCTCTGACTTATGTATTATCAGCGATGGACGGATCCTTCTGGCAAATGTACTGTCTGCGAAGGACGGATCCCTCTGACTTATGCACTGTCAGCAATGGACGGATCCCTCTGACAAAAACAAAATCAGCATTTTGTGCACAGTGTGGAAGTCCTGACTCACTTTTAGTTTCAATGGGAACAAAAATAGTAGCCTAACACCAACTCTTCTAGTAAATATTAATGGCTAACAGCAGTCTAGATTTTGAAAATACTAAATATAAAGTATTAAAAGATCAGTTATTTAATCTAAAAAAAACATATTACAGAGAAGCTTGTCTCTGCCTTTTGAAAAAGACATGGTTCACAAATAAAATGAATCAAAGGGTAAAACGATAAAGGTACATTCTTATATAGCCTAGTATTACACTTCACTCCCTAGCAGACCTGCTTATTCCAGCGCCATCTCGAATTCTCTTGGACACATTCAACCATGCTGCAATTACTGCACGAAGAGCCAAAGACTATTCGTTCACATATCCACCCATCTGTCTATACAGCTGAGTGAACTGTGACCATGTGTGGTGGAAGAAATCACCAAAGCCTTGAAACTAGCAATTGATAGCGCAAAGTTCTTACAACCGCTACGCCACCACATCCGAAGGCAATATAAATAGTACACATTTACTCTCATAATATTATAAATATTCTTTAGACTAAGAATATCACAACAAGTCATGATTTCACAGTGCTGTTTTGCATTAATAATTATATCTGGTACCTTAAACTGTTCTTTTCAGTTTGTTATTTACATTAGCACATTGCACATGCCACCCACTGAACATACGCACTGAAATAAACAAACTCATGTAATATAATTGTTGGATCACTTGGATGGTCTTTTTCATCTTGACCCATAACATAATGAACATCTCAGTCAAATTGGGATATACATGTATCGGCAGTTCTGGAGTGAGTGCTCGACATAATGATATCACTGGCATTTGCAGACAGATAATGGTATAATGTAACTTTTTCACCAAACGGGAAACAATTACATGTAGATTAAGGTATGTTTCAGGCCCAATGAACGATGACTGATGACCAGTGGCCTTGGTTTTAGGTGTTTGTTCAATAGACAAAACAGCCAAAACATGTCTGCTGGTCATTGACCAGTCACTGGAACCCAAAACATACCTTAATCTACGTGTATGTATTTGGTTTCCAATTCGGTGAAAAGTTGCACTATGCCTTTATGTATCTAGAAATGCCAGTGACATCATATCGAGCACCTCCACACTGTTCGCCATTGCATCACATTCCGGGCCCATTCTGGAAAATATGCATACCCCACAAGGTCAAGGGATTTCATACAACGAGGCCCAAGGTTGTTTGATTTAAATCATTGATTTAAATCATTGATTTATGATTTTTTTACCTCCGTTTTTTTAATCGCTTATTTATATGAATTTAACACAAATAATTGTTTACAAGCATCGAGATCAACAAAATTTTGTATGTTTTTAATACAAAACACAAAGTGTGCACACTTGTGTAGCGGTATTGTCACCAGATAGCCTGATAGTCAAATATTTTATGACATTGTGTATGTTTGACCTATTCCCTTTCTGAATGCAGTGAAGCCACACAAACTTGTCTTCCAGAGGAAGTATCTTTTCAACACAGAAGCCCTGAGTTAAAGTCCATTTATAGCTTGTGCTAGTTGTTACCAATTCAGTATGTTGACTCAGTTGTTTAATACTGTTCCAGTTTGTATTCTGATTAGAGACCCTTAGAGTACAAAGGGCCCTAGACATGTGCTAATACACCCTATAGGCAAACAATAATTACCACTGCTACAGCCACAGACACACAGCATGCTTTCCTTTCCAAGACAGATTATGCAACTACAGGGGGTGAGGCCTTGTGGACATTGTCTAATGTCTTTATATAAGCAAAAATCATGTACCCTCTGTTAAGACAAGAACCCAAATCGATTTGAATATAACATGTTTGAAAGAGTTTACAAATTTAAACATCTATATAAATATCTATATACCAGATTAAAAAAAAATCAAATAAATAAAAAAAATCTAATAAATCCGATTTAAATAAAAAATCTGATTTTTTAATTTTTTTTAAATAAAAATAATTATTTTTTTTCAACCCTGACGAGGCCAGAGGCCTTCATACAAATTCTACACATCTTTTTTGGAAAAATACACCATTCTGAATGATAGAAACTGCCAATAAAAAATAACGGCAGCTAAAGTTCCGTCACTGCCATATCTGGCACTGACCATTGTACCACTAACTGCTGCATGTATTGGTTTTCAAAAAGTTGATGAACATGTTTATTGCCATAATAGAACATCATTGCTGTCTAATTGAGCATGTACGTTCAAACACAGTTAGGCTCTATGTATAAAACTGTACTCATTGTCAATCATCAAAGTATGAAGATCTAACTGTCTGTCTAAAGATGTCTAATACTTTTGAGAGTTGTTGGATGAAGACAGAAACCTACCTATACTTCTAAAATAACGATATATTACATTATCATCATTATAAATTTTGAGCATACTAGATAATATTCCAGTGTTTAGTACCTGGTTTATTAATGATTTGTTGACCGTCTGCATGCACACATCATAATTTCATATGCTGCCTGGAGTATGCGCACGTGGACTATGCTTACAGCACATTCAAAGCAGAAAGAGTGCCGGACCAATAGCTGGCTGGACAGTTGTGCTTACAGGTCTGGAGCGCTAGCCACTTCGTAATTTATATTTATGACATAAGATTTCAATTTCTCTACAGGTCTAATATTACACGGGTTATAAATGACAGATCTCCCAACAGGAGGAACACATTTTTACTAGCAAATGCCAAGAAAACAACAGACATTTATACAACCGTACACCACAACACTTGTGAGAAAAGGCAAAAGCAGGGAATATTTGTACATTAGATTTAGATACTTGTCATTTTATATCTAAAAATCTTATACTGCATATATATATATATATATATATATATATATATACATACATATTATGTATAATGTAATACGGTGATTGTTTTCCATGGAAATATCCTCCTTCGTCTCAATCAGTCTGATTCTGTTATTTTATCGTAATTCGTAAATAATTCTCACAAGCAAAAATCATGTACCCTCTGTTAAGACAAGAACCCAAATCGATTTGAATATAACATGTTTGAAAGAGTTTACAAATTTAAATATCTATATAAATATCTATATACCAGATTTGGAAATATCCTACTTAGTCTCAATCAGTCTGATTCTGTTACTTTATCGTAATTCGTAAATAATTCTTACAAGTAGGCTCTCTACTCTAGTCTGTAGACTCTACTCTAGATTGATTACACAATTAGACTTTGACTAGTAATGGGTAATGCTGGAGTTTGTCATAGCAAAGCAATGTCACTTGGATATAACACATCACATAAAACTGCAACTAAATTCCCAATGAAGTATAAACTCGCCTAAAAATTGGCGAATGTCAGAGTCGTAACAAAACAAACAACGATGAAGAAACTTGACGGTGGACGAATGAGGCACTGACCGCCAGTCACTGACACTGGCCGTTCCTACCTTCTCGTAGTTTCACTTTCTCCGGAGAACTGTCTATAGGTGACGTGCATTGTGGCGATGACACTCTGTGCTCCATTGTATATCCGAATTTGCTTGTAGTTAATACGGTCGGCTTAGACCATGGTTAGACCGACAACAAAGCACGATTTGTCGGTTCCAAAAACAAACAACATCCGGCCATGTTGAAATCAGGAATTGATGAGCGCCACCAGGCGGATACTATCAGTATTACATATAAATCTTATATTACCCACCCAGTGGCAGCATCATATGTCACACAATCTTACTTTGTATATTTGAGATGGCAAGTGGACAAGGAAGTTATCAGCTTATCGAAAGTTCAGCAATTTAATCATCTATTTATAGCCCGCCCTTATTAGATATATGTTAATTTAATTTTTAAACATATTCACACTACTAAGTTTAGCACGATCATTTGACAGTTTGTTCGGTTCATTTATCACCCTCTGTGAGAATGAGTACTTCCTCATGTCCAACCTACGCTGTTCCTTAACTAATGCTGCTTTGTGTCCTCTGGTTCTACTGCCTTCTTTAAGTTTGAAGAACATAATCCTATCAATATCCTCAAAACTCTTATGAAAATATGCCATCGTATTCCATGGTAAATACCATCGTGTTTTGAAACAGGTAAATCGTGATAAACCATGGTTTATCTGGTTCAAAACACCATGGTATTCCCTTTTTCAAAACAACATGGCATACCATGGCTTCCTTGGTATATCATGGCATTTTACTAGTGTTTACCATGATTTACCTGTTTTGAAACACACACACACACACGCACGCACGCACGCACGCACGCACGCACGCACGCACACACACACACCTTAAAAACTATTTCAAAACCATTATTTCTTGACTCGTTTCCCACGAATGCAGAAGTAAAATTCTCCCTATCATCCAGTTTTTAGATTGGTTTAGTTTGATACTGAATAAGAGGGTCATGAAAACTCCACCAACCATAGCAAATTATATAATAGAACCTCTCAACTTTCTTTTTATATGAACTGTCGTCAATACACTAACATACATAACAAACAAAAAGACACGCAAAGGAAATCTAAAACTCCTGAGCACTGTAAGCGGCTGGGACTAGAATTATGTCAAGGTACAGTAGATAATTTGATCATGTCACCCAACACAACACCCGTTCAAAAATGCCACAAGGCCCTCTGGAGGACAAGTAGAGACAGCGCCGCTAGATGAAAAACTGGCTTATATACAAAAATGGACAAAACAAAGCTCACCGACACTGCTACGTACAGCAGTAGACAGCAAAGCTGGCAGACTCTGTGGAAATGGTATCCATACAAGTCAGTATATGAAGAAAATATTGTTTTGTCCAGAATTTGTATATCATCATTCTATTTCTTGTTGAATGGTAATCTTCACTCGCTAGTAACAGTAACAATAGGCTTGTCTTCATCTGTTCTTCCCATTTCCCTCTTGTGGTAGGGGCAGAGTGGTGGGGTATTGGGATCACACCCTTCCTGCACCCCATACTCATATCTTTAACTTGTAAATATTTCAATGCAGTCTTTGACTTTATTGTTACAAGCTTTGCACTGGTTGATAGTCTTTCGGAATTATGTTGTTAATTTAACTGTTTGTTTCTGCAGTTTGTCTGTGCGTGTACCTGCAAATTCACGAGTGGATTTAATCTAAGGTGATAGATTGATATTCAATATGCACCCGATGAACGCACAACACTGGCAGCAAAACTACTTCCTTTGGATAAAACATTTTATAAAAAGAAACCAGACAACCGCTGTGTTGGGGTTCACAGGTTTAAGCAGATTTCTTTCTATTTTGATATGTGTGTTATCAAAGATATAAAATATGCAATAATAGTAATAAATTAATAAAAACTGTCTTAAGTATATGTCGGTTCTGTGAACTCCGCAGCTGATACTAGTCATAGTGAATGATGCTGATTTATAAGGTAAAAAAATCAGGTTTTACTTGATCATAAGATTGTCATGCATATACCATCAACTGCCCTGAAGTAATGTTACCCACAATGATACTGTATGGTGCTATCTTTGTGAAATTCTCCTTTTTGAGAAATTCATGATTACAATCTAGGAACTCAACTGGCCAGGCTTACCAAGTGTATGACGCATTCTTTCCCGCTATACACCCAAATGCGTGAATGCACGGAACATTGGTAAAGCGACATGTCCGTGGCTACTGCTCGTGTTGCTAGGAGTGGCATTAGCACAATTGCTTTCATTAATTCCAGAAACTCACTCAATGTTTGAGGAACTGAATTGCTTGGCAGCACGCCTCTCCGAACTCCGTTCTCATCTTGCTTCGTGCACTGCATTGTCACCCTGGAAGGTGCTCACTCCACACGAGATCTTCCATCTGGCTGGTTGCAACTGGGAATCAATTAATGGCAGGAACGCTTGAGTTGCATAGTTGTGGCATGGCCAAGCCGCAGCGTATTACAGTTTGCGACCCTTCGCAAATAATGACTTCTGCTGTGGCAATCTCTTGCTCAGGGATCAGATCTTCACAACAACGTATCAGGGGAGATTTCATTCCTGTTCTCACGTTGCTAATTTGGGAATGTCCGGTTTTTATTTTTAAATAATTAGTCCAGGTATCTATCTCGTATCAGCGGTAGACTTGAGAAAAGAGAGCAATCGCTCCTCAAGAAAGACAGCTGCAGATGTATGTCTTCTCGACGTCTCTCTGGTTGAAGCGCCGACTAAAGAGGGTAGTTTGTTCTTCTAGGTGGGGTCAGCGATGTAGTTGTCATACTGCTCTTGTCCAAGGTGTTCAATCCGCTGTCCAGTACAATGACGTCACTGCATTTATCGATGAACGAATGTCCCAGTATATCTTCTGATGTCGGTGAACGATTTGACGTCTCGCACGGATACACCATACGTATGTTGAATCTGCTCATGGTGCAACAGATCTGTCTTGTGTTTCTTCTTAATTGAGGCTTCGAACTCGCCATTTATTCGAACCGTCTCAGGACCAGACACCACCCAGCCCCGCAGGGCTGAAGGATTCTCTATCAGATGGTCATGTGGGGGCATTATACATCACTCAGCATGACCGTGCAGCAAGTATGCACGGTTACATTAATGCATATTAGCAATTAATCGCAATTAAATTAGTTTAGGGCCATTTTGGAAAGTGATTGATATTGCCGTTATTGGGAAATATGCGAAGGCCCTACACCTAAACATTTCCTTTAGACATGCTCTACAAGCCTACCATATACCAGGCTTGTATCTTTACATTAACAACCATCCCAGTTGTTCACATGTCTGCTGGCTAAAACGTAATCATGATTAGTTGATATAAGCAATCGATCGGTACTAGAGTCATTTATGTTGAACTAATCCATCTCTAGTTCAAATTAACGCACGACTTGAGGCGTTGCTGTGCTTGACGATTTCTCGGCTTCCTAGCAACGCAATGTAAACTTGGGTGTAGCCGTGAATAATTGATGTCAGTGTGGCGTGCACATTGCACACACAGGCGTTCCAGCTAAAGACGTTCATGAGTTTGATGCACGTAGGAACGTTGGGCGTGTGTGCGATGCACATAATTGTTTATATTTGACACTGGTGCAGCAGTGACGAGTGTGGACGAACAGCGACGGCATCGTGATGACGATAAAGGAGGTACGTGCGGGATGTGAAGCCCTCTCCGCAAGACAGTTGGTCTGTAAGAGTGCAGAAGGAATCTCGCTAACTGCACGAAAGGAAAACATCGTGTCAAGCGTGAGTTATTTTGCGGTGCGGTAACAGCGCACAGATACTTGATAGCTATTCCTGAATTAGAAATTTCTTTTTCGCTGGGTAAACACGTTTGGCAACGTTAACTTCGTTGAATCGTCACGTCTTGGCGCTCGTTACTTTACCGGACACATGTCGTCCATGAACCGTGTTCTGTGAACTGTGGTCACGGGATGAGATCGCGCAAGAACCATTCGGGAATCACGGACAAATACTCTCTTACAAGGAACAAAAATCCGGGCCTGTTTATCGATTTTGTTTAGAATTCGTCTGAGTGCTACCTGCGTGGCTTGACCTGCAGTAGACGACGCCATGGCCGACCCGGTCATGTGGACGCCGGTGCTCGTCCAGTGCGTCTTCATCCTTATCGTCAACGGTTTCGTGCTGTTCATCCTCCTTCGGAGCGGTCTGTTCCGCTCGCGTCAGAACGCCTTCGTGATTAACCTCCTCGGGTGCGACTGTCTCCGCGCATTCGTCGTGCTCGCGCGCATCCTTGTCGTCATGGCCGGGCCGGCCGCCAGCGGAAGTGACGTCATATGTGTCGCGTCGGGGTTCTTCGAGATGACGACGGGCGTGACGGACTGCGTGGCCTTCACGCTGCTGCTCTACGACCGACACAGGTTCGTCTCGAGTCCCATCAACTACCTCCACCAGGTATCGCGCGGGTCGGTCATGTTTAGCATCGCCTACGGAGCGGCGCACGCCATGTTCGTTGCCGCGTTGCCGCTCATTGGCTGGGGACACTTCATCTACGTCACGCCGCACGAGACTTGTGATGTCGACTGGGTAGTGTTGGACGGCTACGCGCAGTTCGCCGCCGCGTGGGGAATCCTGCTTCCGCTCGCCGGAAGCGGCTTCTGCTTTGCCCGTATCTGGCGTATGGTGCGCATGCGCACCACCCAGATCCGCGTGTACAACATGGAGCGGGCGATAATGGAACCGGTCGGACTTCATCGGTGTATTGGCGACGGCGCCATCACTGAGGTAGACACGGCCTTTCTTAAGACATTCCGCCTGCTTGCTATCCTCGTCGCCTGCTGTTTTCTTAGTTGGCTCTCCCGACTGGCGCTAATGGTGCGACTGATGGTACCGGGAGAGGCACCGTCGCAGGCCGCCGTCGTCGCTGTCGCCTTCATCTCCCTGCTCTCCTGTACCGTCAACCCGTTCATGTACGGCGTCTACAACCGCAAGTTCAAACAGACCCTGCACGGCGTCGTCTCGTGTGGTCGCCACACCGAGTCGGACGTCCTCGAGATCTCGGCCTACAGCATCAAGAGTCCTTCACTGTTGGCACTCAGCGACTACCGCGCCGACCTCGCCCAATCAGTCCGCTGTCCCCAGCCGCTCGACCCCACCGGCCCGGCAGACGGCTCTCTTGCTCCAGACAACATCCGCATTGGCGTCAAGAACGTCTGGACATAGCCGCCATTTGTGAGAATTGCAACGCGCCGTCGAATGTTGAGCAAAACACCAGAAAGATTCATACCACTATTTTATTGTCTTGTATCACACGAAAGTGGTGCCATGGAAGTCGCCGGTTCGCAATGGCTGGTAACTTTAATGCAGTACTTTTAAACAATAGCTTAGTGGATTTTATATTTTATCAACGAGATGACGATGCCTAAGAAAACAGAATATTCATGTGGCGGTGTTGTTTTCTCCAGAACAACGATACGGTTATTCTTGCAAAGGTGGTGTATTGGTAGAAGCACGTTTTCTTGTTTGATTGATAGTTATGTAGGTTATTGAAGACAGTGTAATCGCTATTATGTATTCAGCTTAATTTATTTCGTAAAATATTTTGACGATTGTCACTAGGAAATAAATAGTGGCATCAACCCAAAATAGGTGTCCGTCGTTTGATGCAATTGACAACAGCCAGAATATATTAAAATTCACTCCTCAGTTGATAACAACGAGGATGTATTAAAGTTCCCTCCTCAATAGACAACAACCAGAATGTGTTAAAGTTCCCTCCTCAATTGACAACAACCAGAATGTGTTAAAGTTCCCTCCTCAATTGACAACAGCCAGAATGTGTTAAAGTTCCCTCCTCAATTGACAACAAACAGAATGTGTTAGAGTTCCTTCTCCAATAGACAACAACCAGAATGTGTTAAAGTTCCTTCCCTAATAGACAACAACCAGAATGTGTTAAAGTTCCCTCCTCAATTGACAACAACCAGAATGCATTAAAATTCCCTCCTCAATTGACAACAGCCAGAATGTGTTAAAGTTCCCTCCTCAATTGACAACAACCAGAATGTATTAAAGTTCCCTCCTCGATTGACAACAACCAGAATGTATTAAAGTTCCTTCCTCAATTGACAACAAACAGAATGTGTTAAAGCTCCTTCCCCAATAGACAACAACCAGAATGTGTTAAAGTTCCTTCCCCAATAGACAACAACCTGAATGTGTTAAAGTTTCCTCCTCAATAGACAACAACCAGAATGTGTTAAAGTTCCCTCCTCAATTGACAACAAACAGAATGTGTTAAAGTTCCTTCACCAATAGACAACAACCAGAATGTGTTAAAGTTCCTTCCTCAATTGACAACAAACAGAATGTGTTAAAGTTCCTTCCCCAATAGACAACAACCAGAATGTGTTAAAGTTCCCTCCTCAATTGACAACAAACAGAATGTGTTAAAGTTCCTTACCCAATAGACAACAACCAGAATGTGTTAAAGTTCCTTCCCCAATAGACAACAACCAGAATGTTTTAAAGTTTCCTCCTCAATAGACAACAGCCAGAATGTGTTAAAGTTCCCTCCTCAATTGACAACAACCAGAATGTGTTAAAGTTCCTTCCTCAATTGACAACAAACATAATGTGTTAAAGTTCCTTCCCCAACAGAAAACAACCAGAATGTGTTAAAGTTCCTTCCCTAATAGACAACAACCAGAATGTGTTAAAGTTTCCTCCTCAATAGACAACAACCAGAATGTGTTAAAGTTTCCTCCTCAATAGACAACAACCAGAATGTGTTAAAGTTCCCTCCTCAATTGACAACAAACAGAATGTGTTAAAGTTCCTTCCTCAATTGACAACAAACAGAATGTGTTAAAGTTCCTTCCCCAATAGACAACAACCAGAATGTGTTAAAGTTCCTTCCTCAATTGACAACAAACAGAATGTGTTAAAGTTCCTTCCCCAATAGACAACAGCCAGAATATGTTAAAGTTCCTTCCTCAATTGACAACAAACAGAATGTGTTAAAGTTCCTTCCCCAATAGACAACAACCAGAATGTGTTAAAGTTTCCTCCTCAATAGACAACAACCAGAATGTGTTAAAGTTCCTTCCTCAATAGACAACAACCAGAATGTGTTAAAGCTTCTTCCCCAATAGACAACAACCAGAATGTGTTAAAGTTCCCTCCTCGATTGACAACAACCAGAATGTGTTAAAGTTCCTTCCTCAATTGACAACAAACAGAATGTGTTAAAGCTTCTTCCCCAATAGACAACAACCAGAATGTATTAAAGTTCCCTCCCGATTGACAACAACCAGAATGTGTTAAAGTTCCTTCCTCAATTGACAACAAACAGAATGTGTTAAAGCTTCTTCCCAAATAGACAACAACCAGAATGTATTAAAGTTCCCTCCTCGATTGACAACAACCAGAATGTGTTAAAGTTCCTTCCTCAATTGACAACAAACAGAATGTGTTAAAGCTTCTTCCCCAATAGACAACAACCAGAATGTATTAAAGTTCCCTCCTCGATTGACAACAACCAGAATGTGTTAAAGTTTCTTCCTCAATTGACAACAAACAGAATGTGTTAAAGCTTCTTCCCCAATAGACAACAACCAGAATGTATTAAAGTTCCTTCCTCAATTGACAACAAACAGAATGTGTTAAAGCTTCTTCCCCAATAGACAACAACCAGAATGTGTTAAAGTTCCTTCCCCAATAGACAACAACCTGAATGTGTTAAAGTTTCCTCCTCAATAGACAACAACCAGAATGTGTTAAAGTTCCCTCCTCAATTGACAACAAACAGAATGTGTTAAAGTTCCTTCACCAATAGACAACAACCAGAATGTGTTAAAGTTCCCTCCTCAATTGACAACAAACAGAATGTGTTAAAGTTCCTTCCCCAATAGACAACAACCAGAATGTGTTAAAGTTTCCTCCTCAATAGACAACAACCATAATGTGTTAAAGTTTCCTCCTCAATAGACAACAACCAGAATGTGTTAAAGTTCACTCCCCAATTGACAACAAACATAATGTGTTAAAGTTCCTTCCCCAATAGACAACAACCAGAATGTGTTAAAGTTTCCTCCTCAATAGACAACAACCAGAATGTGTTAAAGTTCCTTCCTCAATAGACAACAACCAGAATGTGTTAAAGTTCCTTCCCCAATAGACAACAACCAGAATGTGTTAAAGTTTCCTCCTCAATAGACAACAACCAGAATGTGTTAAAGTTCCTTCCTCAATTGACAACAAACAGAATGTGTTAAAGTTCCTTCCCCAATAGACAACAACCAGAATGTGTTAAAGTTCCTTCCTCAATTGACAACAAACAGAATGTGTTAAAGTTCCTTCCCCAATAGACAACAACCAGAATGTGTTAAAGTTTCCTCCTCAATAGACAACAGCCAGAATGTGTTAAAGTTTCCTCCTCAATAGACAACAGCCAGAATGTGTTAAAGTTCCCTCCTCAATTGACAACAAACAGAATGTGTTAAAGTTCCTTCCTCAATTGACAACAAACAGAATGTGTTAAAGTTCCTTCCCCAATAGACAACAACCAGAATGTGTTAAAGTTCCTTCCCCAATAGACAACAACCAGAATGTGTTAAAGTTTCCTCCTCAATAGACAACAACCATAATGTGTTAAAGTTTCCTCCTCAATAGACAACAACCAGAATGTGTTAAAGTTCACTCCTCAATTGACAACAAACATAATGTGTTAAAGTTCCTTCCCCAATAGACAACAACCAGAATGTGTTAAAGTTTCCTCCTCAATAGACAACAACCAGAATGTGTTAAAGTTCCTTCCTCAATAGACAACAACCAGAATGTGTTAAAGTTCCTTCCCCAATAGACAACAACCGGAATGTGTTAAAGTTTCCTCCTCAATAGACAACAACCAGAATGTGTTAAAGTTCTTTCCTCAATTGACAACAAACAGAATGTGTTAAAGTTCCTTCCCCAATAGACAACAACCAGAATGTGTTAAAGTTCCTTCCTCAATTGACAACAAACAGAATGTGTTAAAGTTCCTTCCCCAATAGACAACAACCAGAATGTGTTAAAGTTTCCTCCTCAATAGACAACAGCCAGAATGTGTTAAAGTTCCCTCCTCGATTGACAACAGCCAGAATGTGTTAAAGTTTCCTCCTCAATAGACAACAGCCAGAATGTGTTAAAGTTCCCTCCTCGATTGACAACAGCCAGAATGTGTTAAAGTTTCCTCCTCAATAAACAACAACCAGAATGTGTGAAAGTTCCCTCCTCGATTGACAACAACCAGAATGTGTTAAAGTTCCTTCCTCAATTAACAACAACCAAAATGTGTTAAAGTTTCCTCCTCAATAGACAACAGCCAGAATGTGTTAAAGTTCCCTCCTCGATTGACAACAACCAGAATGTGTTAAAGTTTCCTCCTCAATAGACAACAACCAGAATGTGTTAAAGTTCCCTCCTCAATAGACAACAACCAGAATGTGTTAAAGTTTCCTCCTCAATAGACAACAACCAGAGTGTGTTAAAGTTCCCTCCTCAATAGACAACAACCAGAATGTGTTAAAGTTCCTTCCCCAATAGACAACAACCAGAATGTATTAAAGTTCCCTCCCAAATAGACAACATCCAGAAAGTATTAAGGTCCCCTCCACGATTGACAACAACCAGAATGTGTTAAAGTTCCCTCCTCATTTAGTCCGTCACGAATCGGGGTCGTTGATGTTGTAGTGTAGTGTGTGAAAGTTTAAGGAATATGTATTATCAGTTTAATATAAGAGACGTACTTTGGTTAAACTGGTCGACAACATTTTCTTTGATCGTTAGATCGGGTAACTTGCGAAGCGTGAATAGCCATATGTCATAGTATAGAGGGCCGGAGTAACTTTTGTCCCCCTTTTTGGCAGAGTTTCGATTGGGCCCAATTGCAAATAATGTAATAGTTTGTCATAATATAAATTCAGTAAACGTACGTGACTTGTGGGTGTCAAGAGAAGGTCGTGGCGGGTGTTGTTCTTCAATATGCTCACCGAAACATCCACGTACGTTTGACGCTGAAAGATTCTTTTTCTCACGAAAGACCACTTTATGAATATTGTTGAACTGCTGTAAGATTTCAGTCGGAACTTTGAAGTTGTTTTTAAATAATTGAATCGTTTATTATCTTCTGACGGGTCTTAGCGCTGGAGTGTCATCGACAAATGTGCTACTGAAGAACACAGCAAACAGCAACGAACAACCAACGGTGAAATATAAACATTTAATGAGCAATGCAGTTACGGCAAAATGTGCCGCGTATACCCCTACGATAAATCTACATCCGCCATGCGAATGTCAGTTTAGTTTTCGACATATTGTAACATACCAAACGCCAAACTGTAATACGAATTAATCGATTAATACAAGTTGTATTATGCTTATAATGCGGGAACTGCGCAAAGCACAGCTGGCGAGTTAAACCGCTCACTGCGCCTAACAGGATAACACGTCCACTGAAGTCAGTTGGCAAGTTAAACCGCTCACTGCTCCTAACAGGATGACACGTCCACTGAAGTCAGTTGGCGAGTTAAACCGCTCACTGCTCCTAACAGGATGACACGTCCACTCAAGTCAGCTGGCGAGTTAAACCGCTCACTGCTCCTAACAGGATGACACGTCCACTCAAGTCAGCTGGCGAGTTAAACCGCTCACTGCTGCTAACAGGATGACACATCCACTCAAGTCAGCTGGCGAGTTAAACCGCTCACTGCTCCTAACAGGATGACACGTCAACTCAAGTCAGCTGGCGAGTTAAACCGCTCACTGCTAACAGGATGACACGTCCACTCAAGTCAGCTGTCGAGTTAAACCGCTCACTGCACCTAACAGGATGACACGTCCACTGAAGTCAGATGTCGAGTTAAATTGTTCACTGCTGCTAACAGGATGACACGTCCACTCAAGTCAGCTGTCGAGTTAAACCGCTCACTGCACCTAACAGGATGACACGTCCACTCAAGTCAGCTGTCGAGTTAAATTGTTCACTGCTGCTAACAGGATGACACGTCCACTCAAGTCAGCTGTCGAGTTAAATTGTTCACTGCTGCTAACAGGATGACACGTCCACTCAAGTCTATTCAACAAGTAAAACATTGATAAACAACGACAACGAAGTAAACATGCAATGAATTTGGAAACGCTATTAAGAAATTCAATTTAAGTTATTATCGGGTTCCTTTTGCACAAATAGCGTTTGGCGGCCGTGGTTGGTGGCAAATTAGAAGATATCGCGTCTGTCACGCTATGATGTCAGACGCAACTGTCAAGTTATGACGTCCGACACATGCGTGATCATATCAATAGTCATATCAAATCATATACAGCCTTTACCCTCTTGTGGATCGTTTGAGAAGTTCAACTGTTCGGGTCTCGTGGAGAAGATGAGAATGAGTGTCGAGGCCAAAGCTGCTGGTGTGTACAACAATAACACCAACAATTGACGAACTTTCCAAAGACCAGTTCGACATCAGGCAACATGTGCTGCTTCCTCAAGACGCAAGACGCTAGCAAAGAATGTTTACTAGATAATGAGAGGTGTTAATTCGATAACTCCTGTCCACATGCTAGGTCAACTCACCCGTCGTAGGTGTTGTTGCATTATGAAACGATTCGCCTCAGGACACAACTGTCTTTATATGCGTCACAAATTATTTTAACATATTAACATAAACAAGACTCACCCGCCGGGAAAAAACCCACAAGTTACAAGTCGAAAGGGAAATTTATAGTTGCATAATATTTTCTTCGTAAATAAATGCTGAGATTCCGCGTATTGCAAACAGCATTATTGGTTGATATTATAAGTGACGTCACCTGCACCTTCCAATCCACAAACGTAACAATAACGTATAAGCACCTCCTTGAGCAAAGTCACTAAATGCACGATCAACGAATCTATTGGTTTATATCGATGTGTGTTGTCGATAAATAACGTAATATGTATGCGTGTATAACGAACGTATAGGGATTAAATGCAATATGAAATAGTCATGTTAATTTAAACAACACGTAACGTAACACGACAGAAACATAAGCTTTCACACCAATAATGTTGGGTTTAAAGCATAATAATGTTTAAAAAAACATCTGCCGCCGCGTAACAGTTCACAAACGTAACGTACTTCGAATATAAAAATGTTTCCCTCGCGGTTTATCTACAACAATTTGGATAATCCACATCGTTTCTAACAACAACATGTTAACACATCGGATTAAGTTTGACGTCACACAGTAGTGCTCAATCGCAGGCACTCTTGTCTATCCATTTGGCCAAGTAATGGTTTCATCCTACAATGTAAACAAGTGCAACAGTTCACAAACAAAATGCTTCATTTGCTGTTACTACTTGACGTAAACCATCTCGGTTAGTAAGGCGGTAAACGGGCTGGGATTGAGCGTGGGTTATAACAAGGACCAACTTCATACTGTTCTCGAGCCCAATCGTATGATCGACCACACAGACAAGAAGTGTTTCCAGTTCAGTGTCCGCGGCACAGGAGATTTTACTCCGGTGCGTAGAATGACGAACTGTAGTAGTCGGTGTTGACATCTTATTGGACCAGAGTAAATAGCCACAAAACGGTGAAGCAGGTTGAGCTTAACTATATATCACTGCGGACCCGATGTTAAACACGAGGTCTCACAGTGGCACCATCAAGCCGACACGGGCGACACTTCTTCCTTCGGCTGGAGTTGGCCGTTGTCTCCGTCGGTGAATGGCGCTTCTTCGTCGTGTACATCCTCGCAGAACTTGAGACATCCGTCTACGAGAGCAAGACACACCACCAGTTACTTACTGAAGGGTGTTTGTTCTGATTGTTTATATCAGCTGCACTATCAGGGGCGTCCGCAGGAATTTTTCCAGAGTGGGCAAGAAAGAAGATATATATATATATATATATATATATCTTGAATTTTTACTAACACGGTTTATAAGCATAACGATGGTAACGCGCATACCACGGAAAGTGCATCGCACCCGTGTGTCGATATTGAGCGAACTATGCCACAAAACTTATTGTGTAATTTTGTAAAGCGCCAAAAACTTAAATATTTTCGACACATTAAGAGGCAAGATGGATTTGAAATGAAAAAAATTAGGGAACAGTGGTAGGGAAAACAAGCAGAGGAAAACGACGACAAATATAGAGAAGGACATTCTTCTGAACGGCGACAGCGGCCGGTAGAATAGCTTGAGAAAGACATCGGTTTCGCAAAATATACGTCCTGAACAACAAATTGACGAACAATCGTAGAACAATAGTAGTCATTATTTAGTCATGTGTTATGCGTTAGTCAGCGCCACATACCGGGCGGCTGATCGATCCTGAACTGCGCGATGACGACGGACAGCCGGGTACTGATGGTGGCGGTGGTAGAGAGGATGCGGGCGACGTCGACGAGGATGCGACTAGGGTCGTCCGGGTGGTTTCGAGACACCTCGCACGCGAAGGCGTCCAGGAGCGTGTCGTAGAGACAGCGCACCTCAGACTGACTCGACAGACCCTTGCGATCTGCGAAACGATACTCAAGCTATGATTGCTGCTCGCAAGGAGCCTGGTGATGTTTGCCCCAGAGGAGGGAGGCCACGCGACTCCTCATAATTATACCTGAATTACACGATCTCCTTCTACTAGAGTCATATTTAGGAAAACTTAAGATGACAGAAGCCACAATTTTGTTTTATGTATGGTAGCCAAGGAGGTTAAGAGGATATTTAAGTTTTTAAGATATTGATGAGTATGAACATACTGATAGACAAAATTTTTCTTCTTGAAGGAACACTGTAGATTGGATATCAGAAAGTACTCACAGAGGACAATAAATTAATAGGAGTTTACAAAATTGACAAATACACCAGAAGGGCGGGTCACATATAAAATAAATACTGATGAAGAATTGTTCGACTATCGAAAGCCAATGGTGGAATTGTCTAAAGGGCAACATCCTGCAATGGATGGACAAGGCCTATGTGAAAAGTGAAAGTAACGCCAAATTTAGCTATAGGAGTAGTTTATATCGCTGGAGACTCGGTAGCGCGAGCGATAATTAAGATTTGTTGTGGTCAGTTGATTGGGTACATAATACGAGACACAATATTATTGTAAATAATTTAGTACATATTAAAGATTGAGAGCCTGACCATTTTGTTTTAGCAACATTTACTGTTAAAAGTAATTCAATGTAATTTAAAGAAGGTCGCTGAAATTTCGTTAGCGCGAGCGATATTACGTTTTGTTAGTCAGCTGTTACATAGAAAGTAAGTTGCAAGGCAGTAGTTGTAAATTTAATTCAGGCATAAGTAAAATAGCATAAAGAGTGTATTACATCACAAAAACAGTCTTTGCGAAGACTACCTAGTATAAATTGATTATAAACGGATTATAAACAAATATAAATTTAATTTCTAACATGGCGCCGTGCAAACGACAAGTAAAGGCGAATCGTAATTTGACATACTCTAGCTGCGACAGCTGGGTAGACTTTGCAAAGTCCGGGTGTAGAAATTCTGGGGAGAGGTGCAGGCAGATGATTATCATTTCGTGTGTAGGGGGTGTATGACAGTGAAATATCTGCAGGAGCAGGTAAATGAGTTAAGACATATGATTTTGATGATGACAGGGCAGGGTGAGAAAGAATAGAGCAGAGGTGGTGAGACAGAGGAGAGCAGAGGCGGTGAGAACGAGGAGAGCAGAGGCGGTGAGAACGAGGAGAGATGAGGCCGTGAGAACGAGGAGAACAGAGGTGGTGAGAACAAAGAGAGCAGTGGCAATGTGAGGGAGAAAGCTGGTAAGAAGAAGAAAGATGGAAAAAGGAAGAATGTGCAACAAAAGGAAGATAAACGAGTGCTTGAAGAGGGATTGTCAGGTGGCAGGATGGTCGAGGATAACAAGAGCAGATAAAAGGAGAAGACTGTGGATCAGAAGAAGAAAGATGACAGGAGGCAGAATATGGAACAAAAGAGTGTAGTGGAGAGGGATTGCCAGGTGGTAAGACAGTAAATGTTGATGATATAAGAGAAAGGGGGCATAGTGTGCGACAGGAGAGGAGCTTTGGTGATGTAGTATCACAGGGGAAGGCGAGGAAAGTGGATAAAATTGTAAACAGAGGAGATGACATAACAGTATGCCTACCAGGGGCAAAAATAGAGGATATAGCAGAGAAGGCAGGACAAGTCATGGGTGGTGGCACGGGAGGTGCTGTTCTCGTGCATGTGGGAACGAACAATGCCGAGAAGGAGGGAACGTCAGCCATCGTTGGTAAGTACAGGAGGTTGATCAAGACACTTAAAGAGGCAGAGTTGGACAGATTGTATTGTCGGGGATATTACCAATAATGGGAGGCAGGGGTGAGGAATATAGGAACTGTAGGAGGATGGCGATCAACACACAAGTACAGAAGGTATGTATGGAGGAGGGAGTTGGCTTCGTAGACATGTGGTTAAACTTTGTGGGAAGTGATGACTTTTTCATGAGAGATGGACTTCATCTGACAGGGAAGGGTGTTGCTGCTGATAGAGAACACTCAAAGGAGTACTACTACAAATACACATCCAAGTAAATGTTCACCAATAATTTTAGATAATGAACTTAAATGTGTATGCTTAAATGCCAGGAGCATAGTAAATATAAAAAAGTGAGTTAGACATTATGGTAGCAGATATTGATCCTCATGTAATAGGCATCACAGAATCATGGGCAAAAAAATATATAGTAGATGAGTTAGCACTATGTAAGGATAGACGAGAAAGAAGGGGAGGTGGAGTACTTTTATATATTAAAGAATCTATCCAAACTATGTTTGGCCGAGACTACTTGCCTGGCTGCGTGAGTTGGATGGAACTATGTTTGGCCGAGACTACTTGCCTGGCTGCGTGAGTTGGATGGAACTATGTTTGGCCGAGACTACTTGCCTGGCTGCATGAGTTGGATGGAACTATGTTTGGCCGAGACTACTTGCCTGGCTGCGTGAGTTGGATGGAACTATGTTTGGCCGAGACTACTTGCCTGGCTGCGTGAGCTGGATGGAACTATGTTTGTCCGGGACTACTTGCCTGGCTGTGTGAGTTGGATGGCACACAGGATGACGAGCTCGACGGGTGTGAGTGTGAGACTGTTGAGGGCGTGGGTGCAGCCGAATATGTCGTCGACGAGTGACCGGGGCAGGAAGTGGTTCATCCACCAGCGCGAGTAGCGCGTCTTGCACGGCATGCGCATGTAGGACTCCCCGTCCCGCAGCAGACTCGAGTTGGCCAGCTACACGTCGAGGACACAATGATGTCGTGGCGGTTAGAAGACGACGTGCTAGGCGCCAAGTTGATAATAATATAATAATAATAACTCTTCTATCACGACTAAATCATCAGAAGTCCGAGCTCAGATGCGCATCAAAACGAAAGTGTTCGGCACTCTCGAATAGGTACACCAAGTTGTCAACTGATGGATGAATACACAAAGGAGCTAACAAGGGAAAGTGCTGTTAAGAAGAATGCGTTCAGATGCCGGTGAAATTGTGTTATGTTGTCCATAATATGTTCCTATGTTGTCATTATGTGTTGTTTTACACATAAAGGTAGCACAGTTGGGTGGGTAGGGATATGGACTCCATATTACGAAGGTACAATACACTGGAGTACCTTGCCCCGAAATAAAACAGGGCGCACGGGAGTTGATGACGTTTTGTCAGTACTAATACCTCTTAAGTAACTGATTATGTTTCCATTTTTGTTAATCATGGATATAACAACTGAAAATCTAAGTGATTAAATGACTTAATTTGTTTCTAAATTGCAATTACTGTGTTTGACTAGCTCGTCAATCATGTTTCAGTGGTTACTGAACGTTCCGTTTTGAAACCGTGTTACTGGAATCATGCGAGCGTACACACATGTTAGGAAATCACCAATTTAGTAGTGTTTTGTGTACATGAAACTATATATTCTCGAAATGAGCAGAAGTAGCATGTTACCAGCCAGATGTCGAAGTAGGCTCCTTCCATCAGCACCGTCTGGTCTTCCGACTTGAGACTGCTGAAGGACGGGATGTCGTAACAAAGGCCTGTTAAAAAAAGAAACGGGATGTCGTAACAAAGATCTGGAAGTACCATGAGGGACCGGGTAGACCCAACTTACAAATATAATAATTACACCTGTCCAGAGATACGGGCATTCTGACAGCGGACGACACGTTGTGGTCAGGTGGTGTTAACTCAGAAAACTGGTATCAAACACTGTTAAACTAAAATACACTAAAATTCGATTAATTTAATGTTGAAATCGGTACAACATTGTAGTGAAACTGGCAGCTGCCACACAGGGGCCAACCTGTTATGATGGCGTTTATCTGCGGGATCTGCGTCAGGAGCTGGTTCCACATGTACTCCACCTGGCGGCGACTCGAGCGACTGATCTGGTTCAGCTGCGGCACCTGCGGAGAAATATCAAAGTTCGCCAGGTGTCAACATGTGGTGGCAAATACATATGCTTTACCATTCCCCCTGGTACCGGTTTCCCGCTTTTTAAAAACAATTTTGCTTATGATAAAAGCGATCTATTTGGTGCACACGAGGCCGTTCTAGCAACATGTTATTTGTATTGTCTCCAGTGATTTCATATTTTTTCGCCCATGTGTTCTGGCGAATGACAACGGCACATCAAACTGGCGACCCGTAAAGACAACACGTGTCGACCGCCAACAACGGACGGACGTTGAGAAGAAGTGGCTGTTTCCAGTTTTTCCATGAGCAGATGTTGACATCTGTGTTCTCTTTATCTATGAGTTCTTTTGATCTATGTGTTCTCTTTATCTATGAGTTCTTATGATCTAAGTGTTCTCTTTATCTATGAGTTCTTTTGATCTAAGTGTTCTCTTTATCTATGAGTTCTTTTGATCTAAGTGTTCTCTTTATCTATCAGTTCTTTTGATCTATGTGTTCTCTTTATCTATGTGTTCTCTTTTTCTAGGTGTTCTCTTTTATCTAGGTGTTCTCTTTATCTACATGTTCCCTTTATCTAAGTGTTCTCTTTATATATGTGTTCCCTTTATCTAGGTGTTCTCTTTTATCTAGGTGTTCTCTTTATATAGGTGTTCTCTTTATCTAGATGTTCCCTTTATCTAAGTATTCTCTTTATCTATGTGTTCTCTTTATCTAGGTGTTCTCTTTATCTAGGTGTTCTCTTTATCTAGGTGTTCCCTTTATCTAGATGTTCTCTTTATCTACAGACGGCGCTACGTATAATATCACAATATTGACCAACCGTCGTCATTCGAAACAGATTGCATTTGCATATATGATTAAACCGATGATTTAAACGGTTGTTAACTCGGACTGATGCAGAGAGAGATCTGACCATTCGAGACTGGGACGAATGACCACTCACCGGCTCCTGTCCCGTCAGCTCGGCCGCCAACAGGACCATGTGGTCCTCGATGTGTTGTCGGTGCGCCTCCATGGCGAGCTTCAGACACGGCAGAGGCGTCTCGTGCGGCGCCGCCTTGCGATTGACGCCGTCAGTGGGCCAAGACGGCGAGAACGGCGGTTCTCCGCCAGGCGACAGCGCGGCGCCTTCGTCGACGCTCTCGGGAGATAGCGCCGCGTCTGCGCTCTGCGAACTTCCGCTGCAGTCTACGTGCTGCCACCTGATGGGTTTGTCGTGCTGCGGGTAAAGGTACTGGTCGAACTCGTGCGGGTCGCACGTGGCCGAGTCAATGGCGTGATTCAACATGGACGTTTCCAGTGCGCCGCTGCCATCAAACATCGCCGGCATGTGACAAACAGGCGACTCCGTCTCACGCTTCACGGCCTCGCTCGTTAACTGGTCCTGCTGTAGACGCTGCTCGGGCGGGAATGACGTCAGTTCCCGCGGCGGCGACTGGCCCGAGACGTGAGCATCGACGTAGTGGGCGTCGCCTTGGTCTGGCGGCCGCAGTGGGAACGACCCGTGCGATCGTGCTCCATCGGGAGACGGAAGTCCGTCGTTCGACTGGAAGCCGCCGTCGCCGTGCCCGCTGCGTGGAACCGTCTCGGCGACGAACCTCTCCCATCGTTGTCTCTTCGTCTCCGTGTCCGTGGTCGACGACACGGTGTCGTACTGCGGCGGGGACACTCCAGGCGACGTGTACCGCTGATTGGTCATTTCGTGCAGCAGGAACCGCCCGGCGTGATCAAGCTCGAACTTTCTCTTCGTGCCCTTCCCGACCGCGGAGTCCCCGCCTTGACGCAAGGCTGCATGGCCGTAAGGCGGCTCGGTGGTCGTCGCGTGGTGCCCCTTCCGAAGGTCGCCCGTATCCACGGTATTGTTCAGAGTGACCAGCAGCTGTTTGACCGTGTCCTGCAGCTCGCGACCGTGTCCACTGTCAATCACCTACATAAACAACGCGTCACATATTGATATTATTATTATATCATAGACTGGTAAATTCTTATAGGATGTTGATCAACGTGAGAATGTTGGACGTGTATGGGGAAAGTGGGGCATATCAGTACGCTGAAGTATGTCTGCACACCTCATTATTGACCAAACCACGTAGTATTTGGATTCACAACTGTGGTCCACGGTAGCATCATCAAACATTTGAACCAGCGATGTGAACTTGCTTGCGTTGATAAGAAATTATTTACTAAAACGTTGTTTGTGCAGAATCACGTGAAATCTTATACGTATATTGATACCTATCTCACACCTACAATAATATATTCATGTCGGTGGCTTATGCGTTTTTGGAATGTGCGTTATTGTTGTTGTCGTTGCTCAAATAAACTTTTACCGCAACAGACCGCGTGTGCGTGGAAATGACAATCTTCTCCCGCTGGTCGTTTGGGGCATATCCGCTCAGGCGTGTGCGGATATGCTCCAGTCGTGTGCGGATATGCCCCAGTCGTGTGCGGATACGCCACAGTCGTGTGCGGATATGCCCCAGTGCAGTAATTTCATTTGCATAACGTGGCATCGCGATGTAAGTGTTATTAAAATATATCTTTTATTTAGCTCGCCAGTATTTACGTTTGCATGAGTAATTATGTGATGTGATATACTTATATATATATATATATATATATATAGAGAGAGAGAGAGAGAGAGAGAGAGAGGGGGGGAGAGAGAGAGAGAGAGAGAGAGAGAGAGAGAGAGAGAGAGAGAGAGAGAGAGAGAGAGAGAGAGAGAGAGAGAGAGAGAGAGAGAGAGAGAGAGAGAGAGAGAGAGAGAGAGAGAGAGAGAGAGAGAGAGAGAGAGAGAGGGAGAGAGAGAGAGAGAGAGAGAGAGGGGGGGATGTGGGTAGTTGGCCTAAAAAACAGGTGGAAGGGCTAGGTGTGATTTTGAGGTAGGCTATGTTAAAGGCAGTAATCTTATGACACAATAGTCAATGTGTGTTCAATATTCACGCAACTTGAAATATGTAATTATAATGTTGTATTTATGATGTATTTTTGTTTTCTTCGTCGCATGGCTTTTTGTGTGCACAGTAGTTGAGACAGACCAATATCACGGGCCCACTTCGACACATAGCACCAACTTTAGGAATAGTATTACATAAACTACTGCTGATTATGTTTATATTATTTATATGGGCTAATTTGACCCCCAAATAATACTTATGGATATACCTAACAAGTTATATGATGTTCTGCAGACTGAAATTTACCATTGCAGTTTGTATTCTGCTCTGTAGCAAAGAATTGAAATACGTGAGGTATGTTACGTGAGGTATGTTACGTGAGGTAGGTTACGTGAGGTATGTTACGTGAGGTATGTTAGCACATACCTGTGTGGTTATGCCCCAGTACCCTGGGGTATATCCACACACCAGTGATCAATACATGTTGATACCATATACGTTTTTCTTAGTGGAGTACAAGTTTGGTAATTTGTAGTAGTAAACTACTAAATATACATATTAGCAAGGATAAATGTTTCCCTTCTGGCATAAACAATTAACTAGTTATGGCACATTATAACTTAGGTGTAAGGACATGACCTACCTTCCCCTATGCTTGATGTATAGCACAGTAAATTCCGATATTTTGAAGACATAAACATAAATTGTCGTGAAAGACGGCGTGGTGGAAAAAGACGTTCTTGTGAATATGTTTTGGCCACATTAAAAGGCAAAACAATATTAGTGGGACTAGTCACAGGTAGGAGGAGCATACGCAAGCGAGGACAAAATATGTGAGAAGGACATCAGATATGTTTTCGGAACGGCGACAGCGGCTGGTAGAATAGCCGGAGAGCGACATCTATCGGCTTAGAGATTTGGGCAGCGTCCTGAACAGGAAATGAAAATTGAAGAAGAATGTGCTATACGAGATCCCGTAAACACGTACAGCTTCATTGTGAAATAGACTGTCGTCGTCTATACCCACCTGACTGATCAACTCCTTGATAACGTTGGGACTGTAGTGTTGAGAGTGCGTTGCCAAGCTACAGCGTGCGGTGTCCATGGCAACCGACCAGTTTCTTGGGGTAGTTGGGCCAAGAGATACTGTTTGTAAGTGGTCTGGGCTCGGCGAATTCAACTGACATGCATCTACTTGATGCTGCTGCTGCTGCTGCTGCTGCTGCTGCTGCTGCTGCTGCTGCTGCTGCTGCTGCTGCTGCTGTTGTTGTTGTTGTTGCTGCTGCTGCTGATGCGGTTGCTGCTGGTGGTGTTGCATTGGCGACAGCGCCACCTGCAGCTGATGCACAGGCGTCTGCTGCTGTTGGTGTTGTTGCTGTTGTCGGCAATGAGGCTGCTGCAGCTGCTGTTGGTATATGACACCATCCCCTACTTCACTGATCCCTGAATCTGTCGATGTTCCGTCAATCCCTGAAGCAAACCGCGACATCTGATCGACGCCGGTTGTCATCCGAAGGACGCCTTCCATGGCTGCATGGACGGGCGGAGACAGGCCGTGCTCCGGCAGGTGGTAGTAGAACGTGTCGGGCTGGACGGACGCTGGACTGCCGAGGGTGTGCTGGACGGACGACGGACCGCCGAGTGGAAGGTGGAGAGGGGAGATGACGTCATGCTGCTGTTGGCGATACTTCTCTTCCTCCACTAGTCTGTGCTCCTCCAAGGCTCGCTCCTTGTCCACTTTCGGGATCCGTCCCATCTTCACGGCTGAAACAAACAGATCATCAAGTGGCGTAAATGTTTCATATTCAATGGCAAATCTAAGATCTCGCAAAGGGAAGAGGCCACGAGTCAAGCTTAGTCGCTTTTTTAAAATACCCGTATTTACATATATATATATATATATATATATATATATATATATATATATATATATGCGAGATATATATATATATATATATATATATATATATATATATATGAGATATATATATATATATATATATTTATATATATATATATATATATATATATATATATATATATATATATATATATATATATATATATATATATATATATATATATATATATATATATATATATATATATATATATATATACACACATATATACATATATTATTCAACGGTCAACCTTCCAAACAAAATGCCTTCGAAATAATATGCGAATATTCTGGCCACACAAGATTGCCAGCAAAGAAGTACTGAAAGAAACTGCATAGATTAACATGAATGACTTGTTCAAGAAGAAGCCTTGCTTTGGCCCCTCGAATAAAAACGAAAACGAGGACGACAAAAACAACTTGGAGGATAACTGTGGAGAGTGATTACTGGAAGTGCAACTCAGCTGGGGCCAGACTGCTAAGCAGACTGCAGACCGACAGAAGTGAAGTGAAAAATCGAAGTAATTAAGTAACGCGGGTGAGAGCGAGTGACCCACCACAGCCGCACGTCTTGGGTGGCGGACTTCTACGGACATACCTTCTACGGACAGACCTTCTACAGACATACCTTCTACGGAGATCCCTTCTACGGACATACCTTCTACGGATATTCCTTCTACGGACATACCTTTTACGGACAGACCTTCTACGGACATACCTTCTACGGACATTCCTTCTACGGACAGACCTTCTACGGACATACATACCTTCTACGAACATTCCTTCTACGGACATACCTTCTACGGACATGCCGAGGTGAAGACATCTCTGGTAGCGACAGGCCTTGCAGCGATTGCGGTTCTGAGGACTGAGCACGCAGTGGTGGCCGAAGAAACATTTGTACTTCTCTCCCTTCACGATGCTTCGTTTGAAGAAGCCCTACAGACAACACCGACAGTGAGTGAAGACATAAATATGCCGTTCAATACGAAAAAAATTACTTCAAAAAGTATTATTTTCTACAGCTTTTTACATGACCTGGGGTTCACTTTGTCGTGAGTGTGCCATCATCACTCTTCTTTGTCATATACTCCCTATATGTTGAGGTTGGTTGTCTAGAAGACAATGCGGGAAATAAAATATCACGAGGGTTTTTAATGGCAGAAGACTTAAATGATTACTTTAGTTCAGTGTTTACCAGAGAGGATATTAGTTCATTACCAGTTCCAGATGCTAAATTTCAGGAGGCTAAATCTGACTATTTAGGACAGTTAACTGTAACTCCAGAAATGGTAGCTAAGAAAATAATGGCAATGGAGGATACTAAATCACCTGGGGTGGATGTAATTCCTCCGAAACTACTAATGCAAACAGTAGATCTAATCAGTATACCACTTGCAAGAGTGTTCAACTTGTCATTAAAAGTGGGAGTTGTTCCTTTTGAATGGAAAGAAGCAAACATCATACCATTATTTAAAAAGGGTTCGAGAAATAAGTCAGAGAATTTCAGACCAGTGAGTTTAACGACAGTGATTTATAAATTATTAGAAAGGTTAATGAAAGACCATATGGTGGACTTCCTTATTAGGCATAAATTATTAAATCCATCTCAACATGGATTCCTAAAAGCGAGGTCAAGCTTAACAAATATGTTATGTTTTTTGGAAGAAATCACTAAGTGGATAGACGATGGTTCGCCAGTAGATATTATCTATTTAGATTTTCAGAAAGCTTTTGACAACGTGCCAAATTTACTACTTAAATCAAAAACCCATGGTATCGGGGATGGCATAATCGACTAGATAGAATAATGGCTGACTGACAGTGGACAGCGTGTGTTTAGATAGGTTAACACTGATGGTGATAAACAACATTTACAAAACGATCTAGACAAATTAGTTAAAATGTCTGAAAAATGGCAGATGTTATTAAATTTTGGGAAATGTAAATGCTTACATACAGGACACGGAAACTTGGGTATAAACTATAGTATGGGAGATACTGTTCTAGGTACTACTGTAAAAGAAAAGGACTTAAGATAACAATAAGTGCTGATATGAAAGTTTCAGAACAGTGTGGTATTGCAGCTTCAAAGGGTAATCACATTCTTGGTTTGATTAGGAGAAACATAACATACAAGGAAAAAGCTAATTATGCCTCTGTATAAAGCAATAGTTTGACTTCATTTAGAATACTGTATACAAGCATGGAGACCATATCGTAAGAAGGATATAGATACGCTTGAACGCATACAGAGGAGAGCCACTAAAATTCTAGAACTGAGAGACCTTAGTTATGAAGAACGCCTGAAAGAATGTGGTTTAACAACTCTAGAGACACGGAGGTTAAGAGGAGATCAGATTGAAGTTTTTAAGATATTGAATGGGTAAGAAAATATTGATAGAAATATTTTTTCTCACTCAAGAAAGATAGTAGAACTAGTGACTGAGACCATGTGCGCCCCTGGTGGTTGGTAAATGGGGCAGCCTCCACTGATGAAGTGGTCCGCCGTTGCGGTTGTCCCACGTTCACAGCGGTCGCTCTGGACCCAGCGTAACATGGAGGTGCCGAATCTTCCGGTAATCGGTTTTGCCGTGTCCAGGCTTCGCTGATTGATGGCGTGGGGACGAATCGAGGCAGTGCTGTGGCGGTGACTGCCTACGATTCGGTGCATCTTACCTTTACCCAATATTCCACAGACTCCCGTGGAAGGGCAGTAGAAACGAGTTGCCTCACAGCAACCAGCCAGCGATGCGAGCTGGCCAATTTCGCCAAGTGGTAAATGGTGACAAACGGCGACAAACGCACATATTTCGCACTAAAGATCATGGAATGAGGTAGAAACGACTCCAGAAATGTTTGACACAAACACTCCCCGACTTTACGGACATAAATTATTAATCATCTTCATCCCCAACTTATATCAAAGAAAAGCACCACGTGCAGTGTATCTGTCTTCTCACCTTACAACCCTCGCATGTCGCAACCCCGTAGTGAACCCCCGTTGCCTTGTCGCTGCAGATGCGGCAGTCCCCGAAAGGGAAAGGGATGGCGCCGGCTGGCATCGTCACGTGGTTGCTGTCGATGCGTTTCTGATGTAAGCCAAAAGAAAATGTGACAGTGACAGTTGTTACATATTTTTGTTTCCAGTCTTCATGAACGCCTTATATAACGGTCAGATTTGTTTGTTTCAAACCCAACTTGAACAACACGTTGTAGTTACTGTATGACGATGGTTAATTTTTTGTTTGTGTCGTGTCTACAACTTACACCATGCTTGCTGACACAGACCGCATTCTCGGCATCTGCCTTCGCAGGCGGGACTGGAATAGCAACACCGACTTCGTGGAAACGTAATTATCAATTGTATGGACGGATCCAGAGGGTGGCCAACATGTGTCCGGCAGTGGGCGTATGCATGCCCGTATGGGTGGCGGTATGAATTTACAAAAACATTCGTAAAATATTTTACATATGAGTGTATTTAAACAAAACTTATCCATGCTGTATACATACATATATATATATATATATATATATATATATATATATATATATATATATATAGGTTTACATTGAATTATTTTGCGTGCGTGTGTGCGTGCGTGAGCGCGTGCGTACGTGTGTCTATGCGCATGTATGTGTGTATGCGTGCCCGTATGTGTGTATGTGCGCGTGTATGTAAATATGTATGTATGCATGCATGCATGCATGCATGCTTGTATATATGTATGTGTGTATTATGTATGTATGTGAGTACGTACGTATGCACGTAAGCACGCATATACGTTTGTATGTATGTATGTATGTAGGTATGTATGTATGTATGTATGTATGTATGTATGTATGAATGTATGTATGTATGTATGAATGCATGTATGTATGTGTGTATTTATGTTATGTATGCATGTACGTACGTATGTATTTATGTTTGTATCATGCATGCATGCATGCGTGTATGTACGCACGTACTTATGTATGTATGTATGTATGCATGTATGTATGTATGTATGTATGTTCGTACGTACGCACGCACGCACGCACACATGCACGCTTGTATGTATATATGTATGTATGTATGTATGTATGCATGTATGTATGTATGTATGTATGTATGAATGTATGTATGTATGTATGTATGTATGTATGTATGTATGTATGTATGTGTGTGTATTATGTATATATGTATGTGTATATGTTTGTATGCATGCATGCATGCATGCTTCTATGTATATATGTATACATATGTATGTGTGTATGTATGTATGTATGTATGTATGTATGTATGTATGTATGTATGTATGTATGTATGTATGTATGTATGTATGTATGTATGCATGTATGTATGTATGCATGTATGTATAATTGTTGTATGTATGTATGTATGTATGTATGTATGTATGTATGTATGTATGTATGTATGTATGTATGTAAGTATATATGCATCCATGCACGCATGCATGCTTGCTTGCTTGCATGCATGCGTGTATATAAGCATGTATACATTACGTAGTACTACACTAGCTACATGTTCATAAAGCCAGTGGCCACTGACCAATGGCCAGTAGCCAGTGGCCGGTGGCCAGTGGCTAGCCGGCACAACAGGTTGACCTCTTGCCTATCGGTCATCGAGGCACCTCACAACAGCGAAATTTGCTATGGACAAGAAAGAGCGACGATTGATTTGACGAGGCGCTGCGTACATAATGTATTTACGACGCCGACAAGTTCCTATTCGGTCACAGTTTGACCGCTGTTGATCTACGACATATAATTCGACCGTTACCTTATATTGATCAATTAACCACAATGTGGATCGTCCGTAAGCACAGACAATAGACGTCTGCTCGTCAAAGGTGTCTTGTTTGTTTACGTGTGCGGCAGAGCCTTTTACACTTTACTCAAATATGCACCGAACGGCGTCCGTTTCCACTGAAGTTTGTGAACAAAGTGCCAGTGTTTGCGTTTAACACAAATATCGTTGTGTTGTCTGTCATTCACACAAAACTATCACGAAGAAGCTGTCGTATGTGATTGCCTGGAGGAATTTGGATTGTTGCAAACTGTTACTGTCCTGTCACGATAATGCCTTCAGTGCACATACAGGTATTTTAACGCAGCCGAGTAGTACGTTCTGCTAAGGAGGGATCGCACGTAAAATCGTAACTAAGAATTGTTACAGATTTAGTCGTTGTGAAGAAAGCGGCTGACGTCGAGAACCTCCGAAGTTCATAACACTAACTTAATGTCATATACACAGTCATTTTATCCAAGAACAATTTATTAATGATGATCATCATATATACAGGCTGCATATTTAAATAAACGGTTTGTTATAAAATAATTTAAATGCTTATCTGAATCATATCTGAATATATATATATATATATATATATATATATATATATATATATATATATATATATATATATATATTATTTTTTTGGGGAAGGACACAAACTGTTCCCGACGCATTCCCAAAACTCATATTTGGCCACATTTCTCCCAAACGTTCTGCTCGCTGGTTCACGCGGGCCCCGCTAACAGTATCCTGGTATCTGTCCACAAAACATATTCAACATGGTAAAACGGCAGTTAGTAAATTAGTAACTTCTAGCGGTTCTTCAAGCGGTCTAGTTCGTGTGGTACCACTTCAATATCATATAGTTCAACTTACGTGACGCCACATGCATGCGTTAATATGTCCAGTTTCCCTGACACCACTGCACATTCTGCGGTCCAGTCACTAGCACTTGCGCAATCGTGGGTCCAAGAAAACGCTCAATAACGGTGACCTTGACAGCCTACACCTAGTGATGCCTCCTCTCTCAGACTCCCTACCTGTGTGGTGTCTCTCAGCACCTCACGGCGTCTCTGGCGTCGTGTCTGCGGTCTTCATCTCCTCTCGAGGTTCTCCGACCTCTTCCGACGATCCTCTACTAGTCGGCCGTCATCGGGGGAGCTGCAGCGGTTGACGTGGCCGGAGTACGCGTCCGTGTGGCGCGATTACTCGCAGTGGGTCAGTGCCACTGGTCACCGGAGCGGCTGGACGTAAACACGTTGAACTGTGAGTGAGGTCACTCATTATGTATAGGCCCCGGCGAAGTGCGAGTCGCCGTCGCGGGCCGCGGACGCCTGGGAGAACAACAACAACAACAACAACAACAACAAAAACAACAACAACAACAACAACAACAACAACAACAAAAGTATTATCATCGTCGTAGTCGTCGTCGTAGTCGTCGTCATAACATATTTAACTAGAACAAAGAAGAATGTATTTACTAAAAGGGCATTAAATTTATAATGTCGGCCCGACGACATTAATTGCCAACAACCACAGCCATAACAACAACAATAATAACAATACCAACAACAACAAAACAGCAGCAACAACAACAGCAAAAACAGCAACAGCAGCAGCAGCAGCAGCAGCAGCAGCAGCAGCAGCAGCAGCAGCAGCAGCAGCAGCAGCCCTTCAATCACAACGACGCGGCGCTGAACTCCAATATAGTAATAAAAACAAAAGTATTATTGTTAACAGATGATGACCAAAAAGACTGCCGTTTACAACTTGTGACGGTGACCTTGACAGCCTAGACATTTTGTTTGCAACTATGGTAGAATGTTAACGAACATGTCCTTGTTTCAAACCAGATCAGACGCATCTGCGCGTATATTGAAGCAAACATCACCGTCAAATGAGGCTACGCGCGTCTATTCGGCTACGGATCACACCTTTGTTTTGCGCAGAAACAATCGGTTCGTAGTATCGGATTCAATCATATTCGATACGATTAGTATGTATATGTGCGTGCCTATGCGCGTGATGCAAGCGAAACAATTCGCATTGTATTGGCTCGGTTAGCCAACTATGTATTCACCAAGAAATGTAAGTTCAAGGGTTGGAAAGGAGAGTTGTTGCAAAAGACAGACAGGGCCGGACAATTAATTGCGCTTTGAACAACTGTCATTACGTTTCCACTCGGTGTAAACTCGACTTCAAGTCGCAATATCAATTTCCAACTTAGGCCCCCACGTGGTAGATATCTAGTCTCAGTTACCAACTTAGGCCCCTACGTGGTAGATATCTTGTCTCAATTACCAACTTACGCCCCTTCGTGGTATATATATCTTGTCTCAATTACCAACTTAGGCCCCTACGTGGTAGATATCTTGTCTCAATTACCAACTTAGGCCCCTACGTGGTAGATATCTAGTTTAAATTACCAACTTAGGCCCCTACGTGGTAGATATCTAGTCTCAATTACCAACTTGCATGACAAATCTGTAGTCGCAATATCCAAAAGTTGTGATGTGCCTCTATATCATTCTCCAAGTTAAAAAAACCTATGTACATTGAACAAATATGCTTAAATATTTGAAACATATACACGATTAAGAAACATACACAACCGCATACAGTACACGCACGCACGCACGCCCGCACGCACGCACGCACGTACGCATTAATACACACACACACACACACACACACACACACACACACACGCACGCACGCACGCACGCACACACACAGGCATGCACACACGCACGCACACATTATGTATGTATGTGTGTATGATACATATACATACATATATATACATACATACATACATACATACGTCCACACACACACACACACACACACACACACACACACACACACACACACACACACACACACACACACACACACACACACACACACACACACACACACACACACACACACACACACACACACACACACACACACACACACACACACACACACACACACACACACACACACACACACACACACACACACACACACACACACACACACACACACACACACACACACACGCACGCACGCACGCACGCACGCACGCACGCACGCACGCACGCACGCACACATTATGTATGTATGTGTGTATGATACATATACATACATACATACATACATACATACATACATACATACATACATACATACATACGTACATACGTACATACATACATACATACACACAAGTACGCAAATGCATACATGCATATGCGCGCGCACACATACACACACACACACACTCACGCACGCACGCACGCACGCACACACACACAATTTTTGAACAGCATGGATACGTTTTGTTTAAATATACCCATAAGAAAGATATTTCACAGCTCTGTCGCTGCATGGAGACACAGCTCTGTCGCTATATAGAGACACAGCTCTATCGCTGCATGGAAACACAGCTCTGTCGCTATATAGAGACACAGCTCTATCACTCTGCATGTATCCTCGTCGCACACGTTCACATTGTTTACATCGCTTGCGGGTTATTTCATCAAAGCAGCCACACCATTCGTCTTACCTGCCACATTCACGGCACACGCCACGTACGCTTCGTCGTGCATGTTTCGAAACCCAGGTCGAGCTGTTCGATATTTTTGGCGATGACAGCTGATAAACTCCAACATTTCCTCACGGATCTTTTGGTTTTCATCTTTCATGACAAGAATGAATCTTCCTTTGTATATATCATAATTGTGGGTTGCTGCTTAAAGCGATTATCTCCCACACTGGTTTGCAAGCCTGACAGTACATACAGCAAGAATCCGTTTGCGTGTAGATTATTAGTTATAGGTAGTACGAGGATACGGCAGGATGGTGGAGGCAAATCAGAACGACTGGGGACCCGCGGCATTACTAGGGGTAATGCCCCTACTATGCGTGTTATAAATATCGTAAGCACTTACTGAGGAACAAGTCCAAGAGGACGCCGCCTCACGGTGCCTCGACAACTAATTGTGACTTGATTAAAACAAATTCACCCAACAGAAAGAGCGTGTCCACTGTTGGACACCCCTGGATCCGTCCAGGCACCTGTTGGACACCCCTGGATCCGTCCATGCAATTAATAATTACGTTTCTACGAAATCGGTGTTGCTATTCCAGTTCCGCCTCCGAAGGCAGATGCCGAGAATGCGGTCTGTGTCAGCAGGTATGGGGTAAGTTGTAGACTTAGATCGTCATACAATAGCTACAACGTGGCTACTTATTTACATAGGACTTCAAGTTGGGTTGATTTGAAACAAACAAATCGCTTAAAAGTACCACTAGCAAAAAAACTTTACAAGAAATACTTTATTCCCTTTGTTATTTCTGCTTTAAATGGTGGTTTTAAGTGAACTGTTTCTAATATTTTAAGTGAAAGTTTCTAGTATGTTGCATTAAGTTTTCATGTGAACTGTTTTAGCAATGTTCTGTGTGTTTTTACCAATTTTATTACTGGCAATGCAATGTATACATAAAGGAAACATTCCGTTTTTAGTGTATTTTTAAACGTACAATAAAGTTTTTTTAATCCTGAATATTCTTACCTTTATATAAGGCGTTCATGGAGACTGAACGATAAAATATGTAACAACTGTCACTTTTTCTTTTGGCTTACATTAGAAACGCATCGACAGTAACCACGTGACGATGCCCACCGGCTCCGTCCCTTTCCCTTTCGGGACTGCTGCATCTGCGGCGACAAGGCAACGGGGGTTCACTATGCGGTTGAGACGTAGATTATTTTTGTCAGGACGTCTTTGATAATTTTGGGGGTAAAGTTCCAAAACATGTATTTGTAATTTAAATGGCATTACACGCAACACTGTCCAAAGAACAGCGTACTAATATTATGGCAATTAAGGGCTCACTCCAATCCAGTGATTAAAACTTGGGTTAATTTTTCCATGATATGACAATTTACTAATAGGGCCTATAAAGAGGTACTTTATTTGTAAAAACGGCACTATTTTACATAATATGGTCTTTAAAACATTGGTAGGCAAGGACTTAAAGCTACAGGCACTCCATATTAAGTGGTCAAAATAGGGGCACCATTTTCAACAAAAGAGCGATTTTTCGGGGGAAATAACTCAAATGGGCATTTATACAAACCAGCGCCATGTTCAATAAAAATGCAGTTAACTGAAGGGGCTATATAAACCCATAATTTATGACCAGGCCAGTTTCAATTGTTAAAAAGGTCCGAAGGGGACACGATCCCATAACATCTCGACAAGGTCATCCGATAGATCCGTGGCATTGGTGTCCTTTATGAGGGGGAAGCTGTGCCCTTTTGACCAGGTATAACGTGTGCGTCCTTTTGGAATTTGTCTTGACCCGTTGTGCATACAGGTATATATTCCTAGTTTTGGACAGGGTTTGTACCCCGAGCCTACCGCACGAAGTGGCTGCGCTAGACTACACTTACATGCAGAAACGTAAACACAAATCAATTAGCTACGCCAGACTGCAAAACGTTGACTTATAATAAATAAGCCCTACTTAAGACTTAAAGTGAAGGCGTTTGAACGGAATATGCCCGAAATAAACTGACCGCCAACACTGACCGCACGGTGCGGTGGCAGCTAGCGGTCAGCCAGCTGCCGAGTCTATCGCAACATGTCTACTGCCGGACATAGATTGGAGGGAGGGACTGTAGCCAGCATTGACCTGACCCAGCCGGTGCGATTACGCCAGCGCTTGTTCAGCTGCCGCGGGGAATTACGTCAGCGCGACGGCGGTTGTTATGGCAGCGGTGGGCTTAGGTCACCACCAGGTGCACTATCGACCGCCGGTGCACAGCTGAGAGGCTAGGTCGCCACCAGTGAGGAGAGCATTCGATGGATCTATCAAAGGAACCGATCAAAGGCTCTGCCAGCGAGTGGACGACGCGAGTTCATCGATATTACGATATATTGACTGATCACCGTTTCCACTTATTGATAATCTCCAAATGATTATCTGGAAAACATTGATTGATTGTTTAAATTTGGTTATAAATAAACAATATTTTTTACGATCAAATAAATTCGCACTTTCTCTGTATGTCTGTATTATGATGTGTTGGGATTTTTATTAGGAATATAATAAATATTTAGCGTTAGTTTATTATTAGATTATATAATATTATGAATAAAGTTGCTCTCATAGCAACCACCTCTCCACATAACCCGCTAGGTGGCGTAACTAGTTGAAATGTCCTTTACAACACGGAAAATATTCAGCCCAAGTTATCAATTTACAGACGTAGATTAGAACTGAAAGAACAGAACTGGGTGTGTTTCGCAAAATAATGCAAGAAGAGTTAAAATAAATACATTAATTTATAGTTAAATTAAATAGTTAGTTTGATATTTCAGGGTGTTTTGTATATAGTTGAAACAGTACTATAGTATATAGGTGAAACAGTATACATGTCCTCCTAGCCAGGTCATTCACCAGACTGTGGTTGAAGTAGGGAACATCTCACTATGACTGGCAACACACATTAGAACTCCACACAATATTGCAAATCATATAGCATTTTATTGCCTGTTCTATCATATGACAACAATCACACTATCAAGGTGATACAGAACACTGTAAGACCGCTACAGTGTGGCTGTCATGTTAGAAATATACACTATGTGACTATTTTTTTGGTACTTTTAAATGTTGACACCGTGGCATAGCTGCAACTCAAATAGATGCACTAATACCAACAGATGGATCACCCATTCATACATTAGAGAGACCAAGTCATGAAGAATAAACAACTGTCGCAACTAGACAGCGAACAGTTAGTAGCATGGAAGTTATAAATAGTGGGGACTTTGTACACAATAAGTACATCATCCACACAATTTAGTGTCCCTATATAGAATAAACTGATACTTTGTCATTTACTGACACATGTGTTAACATTAAATGCTAAAACAAAATTCATACATTAATCAGCTCTCAATGTTATCAAACAAAGCTCATGTTAAAACAAAGTTCAAAGATTCAATCAGTTTTCTATTTCAGGCATTTCCATCCTGTGCAAACCATATCAGTATTCTCTTCCAAACAAGCAAGACAATGTTACACAGCCTAGAAGTACATCATACTGAAAACGTCGCACAGCATTGTTGGTGAAGGATCAAAAGCCATGAATGTTTATTTTGGTGTATTTTCATATTATGAGTTTCTCAATAATAAACCCTAAACACCCACTAAAACTGTACCACCCTGTGGTAAACTGAATCAAACTCTTCTATCCACTACATGTTTATATTCGGGAAAGATATTTTTAAAAACTACTTTTTCTTTTTTGGGCATTCATTTTTTAATGACAATATTATGCAGTCACATTTCCGGCAACTTTTCTTGACATTTCGTCAGGAAGCATCACTTTTAAAATCATGACGATAACACATGACAAAATGCATAATGCCAACAAAGTGTATAACACATCATTAACACATCATTAACACACCATTAATTGTGTGCCAGTGTCCAACCAGGCAAATACAAACATTAAATATATTTTCACCAGTATTTAAAGTACACTGCATCGATATGACTTGTCTGACATAAAACAATCACATAACTCAGTATGTTATATTTTACAACCCTGTAGTACAAACACAGGAATAAAAATATGGCAAGCATAAATCTAAAAGCCGTCTTGGATGAGTCCTATCTGGCAATGCCATTCGCTGAAGAGAAATTGATCCCAGCTAACTAAACATATAGCTGCCACATATAGTGTGATAAACAGCAAGTTGACAACCACTGGGTGTACTACAGAATGGTTCAGCAGATTACCACTGACCAAATGACAATCAAGAACATCACAGATGCTTATTGTTAACCCAGCACCATCACTCTGGCAACCACAGTAATGTGTGAGTAGATATGGCACATAGCAGAGGGCGTCAACTTTCTCATATACAGAAATATTTCACTCTGACACGAAACTCAGATGATTTTTTACACAACAAAAGCATAAACATTTAAACAAGACCAACAGCCGGTGCTGTTTTATGCCCAATTCCCACTTTTATGAAATGTTTTATTCATCCACACCTGATCAGGTTAACTCCTGTTATAAAAATACATATTATACTGTTTAAAATCATTCACAAAAGAGGCATGACTGGAAGGATGTATAGGTTCTGTGACAGGTAGTTAAGTGGTCCCTAATATTCTGCAGTAGATTAAATCCCGCACAACAGCAAAATATGGCTGACTCACAAATAGAAAAATGCTCATCAATAACTCAATAAAGTGATCAAGCACCATTTCACTGATCAGTGAAATGAGTAAGTATCTATATGAACAAAGCAGACATGTAGACAAAAATAATAATCTCTCACTACACATCCTCCACAAATGCCCTGAACCAACCTCTCCAAGATCTCTACGTACCCAACTACCAAAGGCGTAACAAATCCTCAGTACCTAGTATATCTTCCAGTAGAACTACGCGGTTGTTTCTGATGTCACATACATGATACCAGGAGATTCTCTGAGCAGGAATCACCTGAATATTCAATAGTATGCTACTCCTCCTCCAGCAGGAGCCACCAGCAACATCTCACCACACAACGTCTGGGGCAACTCCACCCTCAAATACAGCTGGCCATAAGATGACATTCCTACTGCCTCTGAAATGACCTCCCAGAGGAAACTGTTACTGTGAGGGCGAGAGAAGACAAGTTAACATCTTCCTTTGTGCCTGGTGTCAGTAGACGTCACACGGAGTGGAAAGTGACAGCTGCTAAGCCAAGGAAAAAACCCCATAAAAACAGTTCCTTCTACTATTTTCTTGATTTTCTGCAGTGTTTTTTAGACAACAGACATGTCTACATCCATCATCATGGCTACCAGCACAAATGCCCATGTTCATCTTCTGAAGACAAAATGCACTGAACCTGATCAGATGTTACCAAAGTCAGCCATGTTGAGTTGTCGTGGAGGTCGTGGAAGGTCACCAAACAGGTCGCTCGTACCCCCGTGGACGCTCTTCGCCAGCGCCCTAATGCTAGCCGCCATGCTTTCAGGATCAAGGGGCGCATCCTGCAATGATCCAAACTTGATGTCACACAGCACAGAATCTAGCATTAACTTCTGCCAAGAAGTAATATATAGTAGCTATGGAAAACTAAAACATGAAAAAGTGGTCAATGTCTTTGTTTTTATTTGTGATTACTTCTTTTATTCAGTTCCTTTTTAGACAGACACGTTATAATAAGTGTTTCTTGTCTAATTGGTATCTTAGAGGTGGATCTAATTGTGAATAGACAGGCTACTGCGAAGCGTATATTTTGTGACTATGCAACAACATGTGATTCCTGGATTCTCTGCACAAAAACAAACATTGTCCTAATAAGAAATAAAAATTTAAGGACAATAATAATTGCACAAATGCATCTTAGTGCATTTTCAAGAAGTACCACACAGTGCTTTGTTTGATCAGACTTGTTTTGTTACATGACCACTTGGGACAGGTCATGGCATGATCATAACACTTACATCATCTTCTTCCAGTGCAATATTCCTCCTACCCCATAATGGCACAGATATGGGCACTGACGTCGAGTAGGTGTAGTCTTGTGTTCTGTCCGCGCGGCCCTTCTCCTCCTTCTCTGCAATCACAGTGGGACAACAACTCATTGAAATTATCTGAACTGACATTATTGAAGTAACCGTATGTTTATTGTATGCCCAGAATTATCATTTGACTTTTTGATCATCTTGTGTCAGACTCATTTCACAAAAATATCTAGTACCGACATGATAGCTCAATTGTGTAAATGTGTTATTTATTTTTGGTTTAATCATCAGACAAACTATTAAATTAATTTTGGGTTGGTTGAACCAACATTCTGTAGAAAAAGGCACACTTTCTGCAACTTTGAGGCTATTCTTTTCCCACGTTAACCGTTTGGATGTTATCCTTTCTTTCGATGAGAATAACAAAAGCATACAATTTTATTAAACCTGTGCATATTACTTAAGCTTTTCACACACTACAGATCTGAACACAAGTTAACTCGATTCGTAGAGAGCTAAATGAATTGAACCTGTTATTGAGTTACAATAAATTTTATTTGATTTGAATTGCAAAACAGCTTGATACTAAAACAAGGTTTAATGCTGAAACCATATTTAGCGAGTTCCTACAAAACTAACTCTCCAGACTTTTGTGACAAAAACTTATATGACCACTAGCTATATGTGACCACTAACTACACGGACCGCTAGCTACCTACCATCTGTGTCCCCCAAGTCATCATCCGACTCATAAAATGGCTGCGTGCTGTCGTCACCAAAGGCCAAATCAAACTCAAGCAAACCTGTAGAAGTAAACTGATAAATCAAACTTTATTAAACATGAAATAAAATTACTAATTAATAAAATAAGGGTGGCCCCTACCAGATTTGTTTTTTGAAAAAATCTCATAGTGTGTGTGTGTGTGTGTGTGTGTGTGTGTGTGTGTGTGTGTGTGTGTGTGTGTGTGTGTGTGTGTGTGTGTGTGTGTGTGTGTGTGTGTGTGTGTGTGTGTGTGTGTGTGTGTGTGTGTGTGTGTGTGTGTGTGTGTGTGTGTGTGTGTGTGTGATTGTGTGCACGCATGCATGCAAGTATCTATACACGTTTGCAATTTATGTATAAGAAGTCAATTAGGTTATACAGAAAATACCAGTGAAGTTGACCATCCACCTACCATCAGCGTCTTGACTGGTCACTTGCTGGTCATTGATGCCGCGATGGAAGCGATGTTTACTTGCGGGATTGTCGTCCGACGATGAAGACAAATGCTTCTTTTTCAATGATGTTCTTGACATCTCGTCAAGGTCATCCGAGAGATCCCTGCCATTAGTGTCCTCCATAAGGGGAAAATTGTCCATGACATCTGTGATGTTTGTCTCTGTGAGGTTGTCCGTGAGAGAGCTTTCACAGACACGGCTGCCTGTCGGCTCACCTTCTGGGGCTTCTGTTAACAGACAATGACTAGTAGACACCTCACAAAGTGGTAACAATTACATTAAAGATTTTAACTTATTTTAATGACATGGTAAATCTATAGGTCCATATTTGGTCCATCATGTGGTATCTTTTAACAAGATTTAAGATATAGTAACCGCATTTTATATCTGCGAAAAAACCAGAAAATTTTCCTTTTTTTAAATGGACATTAAAGTTTTATTGAATAGAATACGCAAGCCCATTTCAGGGGAAACCGCTGGCAGCCGGTCACGACCAGTTTGAGGCCCTGTACACGGCGGCCATTTATGGTCGGTTTATGCGGTGATTATGGCGTTTTAACTAATAATATACTATGTTGAGCTCCCGAGAACTAAGGATTCTGACCGATTCATCTAATCATGGTCTAACGCTTCAGGATCAAAATCTAGGATCCTCAGAAGCACGGGATCCCGCTAAATTCACGACTGTCGTTCGAAAGGATGAAAACTTAGCCATCAGAGGAGCCACATGCAGCTCCAGTTGGGAGCGAGTGGTTTTAGTGCGAGCAGTAAACCGCTGCGTGGATGATTGATTAGCACTAACAACAGGGAGTGAAAGCAATTGCTCTCCTCAAAATTATACCCTGCATAATTTGCTACAATTATCGAAGAATATAGGCTAGCACAAATGTTTAAATTTAATAATAGTATAGTGCTAAATAAGGGTGGCATTTTTCATCAAATAAATACGCATATAGGGACACTTATTCGACACTTTAGGGTACGTCCTTCTCTTAAGATATGACCTCCATGCTTGTATACAATATTCCAAATGTAGTTTAGTTGCTCTTCATTGTATTCTTTCTAGCTTGTCTATGTCCTCTTACGATATGGCCTCCATGCTTTTATACAATATTCCAAATGCGGTCTAACCATTGCTTTGTACAGCTGTTTCTCCTTATATATGATAGTTCTCCTAATTAGCCCTAGAATTTGATTACTTTTTGAAGCAGCAATCCCACATTGGTCTGAAACTTTCATGTCAGCACTAAATGTTACTCCTTTTTAGTCCTTTTTTTCCATGTCCTATGTGTACGCATTTACACCTTCCCAAAATTAAATAACATTTGCCATTTTACTGACCATTTTAACCAATTCTACATTATCCTGTAAATTTTGTTTATCTGTATTATTTGTAACCTTTCTCAATACTTTTATGCCATCTGCAAATTTCAGTACTTTGCTAAATATGTCATCTTCCAAATCATTTATATATATTAAAAATAGTATAAATTATAATAATGATCCCTATGGTACCCCACTCAAAACAGATTTCTAGTTTGAAATTTCACCTTCTATTAATATTACTCTATGCATTCTGTATGTAAGCCACTTTTTATATCCAGTTGATTACATCATTACCTATATCATGAGCTTTTAGTTTAAGTAACAATCTTTGATGTGGCACTTTACTGAAAGCTTTCTGAAAATCTAAGTAGACAACACCCACTGGTGACCCGTCATCTACCCACTTTGTAATTTCTTCCAAAAACATAAAGGATTCGTTAGATATGACCATGCTTTTTTGTTTTACAAGGAATCCCACCATGTGGTTTCTAATTAATGTTTCTACTAATTTGCATTAAACTGATGTTAAACTCACTGGTCTGTAATTTTCTGACTTGTTCCTTGGTACCTTCTTAAATAGTGACGTAATTTTCATTCTGAAGGAACTACTCCAACTTCTAGTGACAAGTTAAACACTTGCAGTTGGTGGTGCTCAACAATTTCCATGAGCAGTTTTTGGGGTATCCCATCAACTCCAGGTGATTTATTACCTTTCATCTTTTTAATTTTCTTTGCTATCGTTTCAGGAGTTACAAATAACTGCTCTAAATAATCTGATTTATCGCCCTCAAATTTAGTAACTGGAACATGAAGTGAGCTGATATCTCAGCAAACACAAAATGTTCTGATTTAAATGAAAGCAAAATACCTGCCAAAATCACAGTTTTGGAAGAATAACTATGAGAAAATGAATCAATCAAATGTTTTGCTACTGAGTGTTGTCTGGCAGTAACTTGTCATGTTGTTGTACAATTGTATCAGGTCAATTCACAAGGTAGCAGTACATGTTACACATGTATCCACCAGGGGGCACCATGCTAGTTTCACCGTACAGCCTAAATGAGTCATCATAATTATTTAGATATACCGTATACACTGTATTGAATATATGTCATCAGAAATATTATCAATCATACAGATACTCTCTATTCTGATACTCAAATCTTATGACATTCTATATTTATGTAACAAAGAGCAGCAACAATAAGTAGCCATCACACTACCTTGCAATCCGACAGCAGTGTCACCAATAGTGGTGACACCTGACACTGACACAGGTCCTCTGTCGGCGGCCTCCAGGAGAGTTGTGATCAGCTCGTTCTTCTCTCGCCTTGCCTTGCTCTGTAACTCTGCCAATCCGACTCGCTGCTCCCTCTCATACTGCCTACAACACGCACGACGGTTTAATAATAAGTTTATTTGATTTCAAAAAATAGAGGTAGAATGTCACATGTAAGAAAATATTTTTAATTCATAAAACATACAATTAAAAAAGCATTAAATTGTACATAAATAAAATTAGGCATGATATATAAAAAGGTGTAGGTGCAATTTTAAAACAGACAATACAATGTTAATTTAGCATTATCACTACCACTTGGTTATTTTACAAGTAAGGATATTATCACACAAATGAATTCATGAGTACTGCTGGTCGTGTAGTGGATAAAATATGCGTGACTGTGACAGAAGGACTGGAAACATAGAAAGGAAATAGACACAAACAGACGGCCTTATGCAGGAGACTTGACACTCACAGGTATCAGAGACTTGAGTCACTTGACACTCACAGGCATCAGGGGACATGACACTCACAGGCATCAGGGGACATGACACTCACAGGCATCAGGGGACATGACACTCACAGGCATCAGGGGACATGACACTCACAGGTATCAGGAGACATGACACTCACAAGTATCAGGGGACATGACACTCACAGGTATCAGGAGATTTGACACTCACAGGCACCAGGGGACATGACACTCACAGGTATCAGGGGACATGACACTCACAAGTATCAGGGGACATGACACTCACAGGTATCAGGAGATTTGACACTCACATGTATCAGGAGACTTGACACTCACATGTATCAGGAGACTTGACACTCACAGGCACCAGGGGACATGACACTCACAGGTATCAGGAGACTTGACACTCACATGTATCAGGAGACTTGACACTCACATGTATCAGGAGACTTGACACTCACAGGCATCAGGGGACATGACACTCACAGGTATCAGGAGACTTGACACTCACAGGCATCAGGAGACTTGACACTCACAGGTATCAGGGGACATGACACTCACAAGTACCAGGGGACATGACACTCACAGGTATCAGGGGACATGACACTCACATGTATCAGGAGACTTGACACTCACAGGTATCAGGAGACTTGACACTCACATGTATCAGGAGACTTGACACTCACATGTATCAGGAGACTTGACACTCACAGGCACCAGGGGACATGACATTCACAGGTATCAGGAGACTTGACACTCACAGGTATTAGGAGACTTGACACTCACAGGTATCAGGGGACATGTATTTCAACTTTTGTAAAATGTGGTTTTCAAAAGCAGCCACACAACGTTTTGGACAAAGATTTATTACAATAATCATACCATTCATAAGTTCTGGTTAGAATCTGACACACTGTCCTGCAACTGTAGACAAACTAACAGGAAATACAGGGAGGAAATGCCAAATTTAGGAAATGTCAACCGGGAAAAAAGAGAACAGTTGACAGTATAGTGATGTTTGTTATGACAACTGACCTGATGCGTTTCTCAGTGGCGGCTTCCTCCACACTGATAAAAGTGTTCAGTTTCTGTTGTATTGCGGCCAGCGTCTTCTGTAGACTCTCGTACTTGCCAGACTCCACGCCTATAATAACACAATTACACACTGTTAAACACCCAGTGGATGCTTCAAGGCTCAGTTGCATAAGGTACAGTTCTAGTGTAACCAAAGAAATAAATAGGTTATACTCTGCTTTCAATTAAAATTTTATGTCAGACCCCCGTTTCCATGACAACAAACACAATGACCGCTGTATGAAGGAATTATAGTCCCTCTAAAAAAATTATAACACCTAAAAAGTGATGGATATCTTATCATTATACTTCCACAATCATCACTGGCTTAGTTAACTCTGACTTCTGAATTTTCAAAGTTATGATATTCTAAATGTAACATCCGTCAACACATTTTAATCACTATCTCCAAGATATTGCACAAAACCCATTTTTTAAGAAAATGTTTTGAGAATTATGCAGGTGAACACAACAATCCAAACCAGATGACATTTTAAATTCTAGAGTGTTGTACTTTCTCGTTGCCAAAATGTCATTTCTTGTAAATGTCCACCAAAGATTGAATGATGGCATTGATTACATGGTAGATGCAAGCTTTATCCGTGAATAAAACAAATTTAGAGGTATATCATTATTATAAAAGTGAACTTTATTGATAGCAAACATGCAAAGCTATTGGAATTAAAAAAAAACATAATTTAGCTGCCATATCTCCAAGAGGAAGATAAATAATCTATATATGGGGAGACGTGTGACACTCACCGACTGTCATGGCATGACTACTGCTGATCTCCCCTCGTAAGATCACATGGTACAGTTGGGAGAACTCTGGACTCGCCTTCATTCGCTCAATCACCGCCGGATTACTCTGGCAGTATCAACAATGTACATACACTCTCTCAATTCACACCAGGCATGTCTTAGCTAAATTAGTTATGGTGTTTTTAAATCAAACAGTCTCACAATGGTGAAATTTGTTAGTTTTCGGTGTTTCCGTATTCACTTCAAATAATGTTTGAACAAACATTAAGTAATTTAATAGTTTGTCTGATGATTTCACAAAAACTGCATATAAAAGTTGCACAAATGAGCTAGCTTGTTGCAGTGGATACTAGGCAGGTTTGAAATTTCGCAAAATGAATATGAAATGAGACAAGCGAAAAAAAATAAATTGAGTACGGTCCTTTAACTAATTAGTTATACAGATTTTTTTATTTTACTATTCAAATACACATCATGTTTTAGCCAATTAATTTATACTTATTTATTTAGCTAATTAATTATATACAGATATTTTACTATGCACATATATAAATGTGTCATGTTTGAACTATTCTAACTAATGTATTATTATTTACATAACTAATTAATTTTATCACCTATGTATTTTACCTCTGAATGGACTTTGTCCAGATATACATCACTATAATTACAAATGTACTTATTATTAGACTGATTCCACAATGATTTCAACAACAGAGGTGGCTGTGCAAGTGACCTGTGCCCCTACCTGGAGTTTGCTGTTGACGAGGATGCGACTAGACCGAGGCCTGGAGGCGTGTGTCCAGGTGTGACAGTTGACACAGTAGTTGATGTCCCAGCCACAGCACTCAGTCATCTCAACAAGACAGTCGTGTTCCTATGCACCCAACACTTATATGCATTCTTGCTAATGTGCCATTACCATTATAATTACATATAATGTAATTAGACCTAGCAATGTACTTGTCACAATACTTTGAAAATGCACAAGATTATTCTTAGAAAGTTCCCCCAAGCAGTATACCGTGGAACTTTGTTTATCACACATTTTGGCTCCCAAGGGTTTTGGCTGGACTTTCGAAGAGTGCAGATCAGCGAATCACGGAACACTGAAGCCATTTACAGTGTGGTGAGATTTGTTCAGATTACCGAATAAAACGGATTATAGAATGAACTAATGAGGTTTCACGGTAATTGTAATGATTTTCAACGTAACTGAACAAAAGTAGCTGAACCTGTAATGTAATCATACAGAAATTAATGTTGTTTTGAGAATGTATACAATGACTTTGAACAAACAAAATTCCTTGCCAGCCCGAGACATGTAATTATGGACAAGTAAAAATAAGCATCCATAGAGTTAACTGTTACATACTAATAAGCTGACTACTGATCATAAACATCTTGACCCTTGAGGGAGGAAAGTCACTCACTATCTGAATGCCTTCAAGGCTCAGCTGCACTTGGCACAGTTCTAGTGCAAAGAATCCTTCAGTCAATGTTGACCTGAGTCCTACAATAGAAGCAGGATTTGTATCAATTAAGTTCACTTGCGATATATATATATATATATATATATATATATATATATATATATATACACATATATCTCAGTATGTAGGTCTTAGTTAAGTAGTTTGAAATTCTACAAGATAAATATTCTGTAGGATTCATTTCTTATAGTAACTATTTTTTGTCTAACATCTCACAGTATTTTTGTTGAGTCACATAAAAATCACGTTTGGACAGGTCAATTTTTTAAGGCAAATCACATTATTAGCCTTTTTTCTTATGAGCAAGACGGAACATTGAAAACAGAATGAAAAACAAATAGCGTGCAACAATAATATCAAACGTAATTCATCAAGTCATACACATCATAATGGTAACAAAGACCTTATACACATAATGGTAACAGAGACTGCATGACATGCCTGTTTTTTACCCCATTATTTCTCAATCAATAGTCCATTTCCAATCATTATTTATATAATTATAAACATTGCACAAGAATAACATGTTTGCAGTATAAAGAGGCAGCATTATACATGTTGTATGATGTTTATTTGTATTGTAGTATTGCTATAGATCATTGAATAGCCAAGTTATCACCTAGTTGGCTGAGGTTGACAGGAATGAGGTCACCGGTTTGGGTGTGTATCTTGACGTTGAGACAGCCACATGACAACTTGCCCATCTCTGTAAATGTCAACCAGTACATCAAGTACATCATAGTAAAGTACATCGTAGCAAGTACACCATAGTAAGTACATTGTAGTAAGGACATCGTAGCAAGTACATAAACATACTATTAACTGTAACATAGTAATGGGAATTAGAAAGGAGACTGGGTGCTGCTACAGATAATGAATGAAATGGCATCAAGGACCAACCAGCACATAAAAGAACAAGGCAAGGCAGAATAGACTTTACATTTATCAGCAGTCCCAACAAAGTAAGATGTGGGACTACATCCTGCAGAGCTGCATACAGCTACGAGGGACAGAGATGTCTGGAGAGAGATGATTGGGGAACAGAGTTCTAGTGGGTGGTTTGAGAGATGAGTGAGGAATAGAGTTCTAGTGGGTGGTATGAGAGATGAGCGCGGAACAGAGTTCTAGTGGGTGGTATGAGAGATGAGTGAGGAACAGAGTTCTAGTGGGTGGTATGGGAGATGAGTGAGGAACAGAGTTCTAGTGGGTGGTATGAGAGGTGAGTAAGGAACAGAGTTCTAGTGGGTGGTATGAGAGATGAGTGAGGAACAGAGTTCTAGTGGGTGGTATGAGAGATGAGTGAGGAACAGCCACAGGCAGTGTTTGTACATTGCCAGGAGTGGACGCAACTTGGGAGAATGTGTTTGTGTGTGGCACATTTGATTTCAAATATAGGATCGTTTGATGGAACAGAGATTTAAACACAAATTTGTATTAAATTATTGGATAAAAAATGCCACACGATGTAGCTATATAAAGGAAAGACAGTGCAAATAAAGAATATAAAATCCAACCTCAACCAGCACAACATATATTTCTGGGTCTAGTATACAGACCACCAGAAAACAGCCAAGTGAGCCACCCCCCTTAACATTAATGTTAAAGCCTCTTTCCCTTCACCCACCCTCACTCATTCCCAGTGTCTAACGTCCTTCATCCCTCTACCATTCATCATGCCTTCTTATATGAACAAAACAACAAACTGGCATGTCCAATACATTTACACATGCACAGGCAATGTGATAGGATGATATTACATCAGTGGCCATCCTCTATCACCACAACTGACCACAAAATACTAACACTGCGTCACGGATGATGCAGTGAAAACAGCATCTTCAGATTCTCATCAACGTCAACATCCACACGTGCATGAGCCATAACTGGGTCAAGTGCAGACAATATGTATCTATGTCATAATTTGTGATCAAGGATGTACACCCTTGTAAACAACATGTCATCTGCAGCATCATCTCAGCCCATCCTTATTCTACTGACACCACAGAGTAAAGCTGAAGGACATTGTTAATAAATGTTATGCATTCGTCAAGAGTATTAAAAAGAATCGTGTACATGTACACATGGTGCTGTATGAGGGTGTACATGTACACCATGGTGCTGTCACTGCTGTATGAGTGTGTACACGATGTAGTACACGTACACGTGGTGCTGTATGAGTGTGTACACATACACCATGGTGCTATCACTGCTGTATGAGTGTGTACACTTGTGTCAGTTGTGTTCAACTTTGTCCAGAATTGTGAGCCAATTACACTAAATATATAAATTCCAACTCCACAATTGCAGCTCACCAATTCCGCCTCAAAAACACCACAATTCGAAATAAAAGTAAGTGAATAGAGCAACCATAGATGTACTCAACGCCAAAACATATCTTTTTAGAGCAGCTTTATATTATTTCTGCATATTATGCAGGGCTATATCGGGCAGATCGCCAGTATTTTGTTTTTTTTCTGCCGAATCTGTATAAACTTTGTGCGGATTCGTGTCACCGCAGATATAGTAACCGCATAATAGTCCGCATTTTATATCTGTGAAAAAACCGGGGAATTTTCCATTTTTAAATGGACAGTAAACTTTTATTGAACTAAATACAGAAGCCCGTTTCAAGGGAAACCGCCGCCAGCCGGTTACCACAGGTTTGAGGCGCTGCGCACGGCAGCCATTTACGGTCAGTTTACGCGATGATAAAGGCGCTGATTAGCGCTAGCTATGGAGTGAGAGGGATTGCTCTCCTAAAAATTATGACCTGCATAATTTGCCACGATTATCGGAGAATACAGATTGGCACAAATGTTTAAATTTAATAATAGTATAGTGCCAAATAAGGTGCATATAGGGTGGCATTTTTCATCAAATAAATACGCATATAGGGACGCTTATTCGGCACTCAAGAGTATTACATTTTTTCTTGAACATTGTGTTTTCAATAGAAATATACAGCTGTGTAATGAGGTACAAATAAATTGTTTCTTACAATTGCATATATTTATATATTGCAATGTGTATTGTATTGTGACACAAATATAGTGATGTGTATTGTATCATGAATTAGTGTATCGTTGAAGCCCTAATAGTAATAGTATTGTATCATGACTTAGTGTATCATTGAAGCCCTAATAGTATCGTATCATGATTTAGTGTATCGTTACAACCCTAATAGTATGGTACATAATAAAATTATATTAAAAAGTCAAAGGATATAATTGAAAAAGAAACTGAAAGTAATTGGGAAACCAATTACACTGTCACAAATTTCAAATACTTTTAAAACCACAGCACTAATTGCAATTCCAGAATTAGCATTTCAGTTCTAATTACAATGTAACTGACACCAAGTCTGACTTTGTCCAATTAACAAAATATGTGATTTTAATGGAACCCAATTAAAATGGTTGGTGACTTGGTAATGTGACAGGCTGAGCCCTGCATTCACTAATAGTAACTTAGATGTGAGCTGCATTCACACAGCAAAGTTGGTTTGGACTAACTCCGTATTTATTACCGGATGTACAAAATGTGTGATTTTACAGCAACAAATGTGTTGCTCCCGTCACAGTTGAAATGTTTCCCTTCCAAAATGGAATGAATTGATGTCATCTAATAATTTGTTGTTGTTGTTATTTAATGGTAAAAACATTTGACTAGTTCACCACATATCAGTTAGTCTGCGTAGTTAGCTAGGGCTAGTTAGCTCAGAGTAATTAGCTCCAAACAATTCTGTATGAACAGTGTACGAGCACAGCTTTAGCACAGGTGATGACAGGGCAAGTAGGCTAGCGCACATGCAGGCCTGGTCCAGTTTTTAATTAGCCATATAGTACCTATTAAGCAGTAGTCAGGTCATAATAGAAGCTAATGGGAAGATTTGCTAAGAGAGAAAGGTTTGTAGTTAATTGTCGGGTATGATTTACGGTACTACAACGTGGTACTAGACTTCGGTACTACACCTTGGTACTATACTTCGGTACTACACCTCGGAACAGTCCCAAATTATTTCCATAACTGTAATGTGTCAAATATAGGACATCAGGGTACCATTTCACTAAGATTCTTTCATAATGAGCTCATTTGCGCGATTCGCTCGTTAACATCTATTTTGCTCCTTAGCTGTGATCAAAACAGAAAATGCATTTCACTAAAAAAAAAAAACGTTCTCCTTAATTATGACGTGGTTAGACCGCTCATAAAGCAAAACATATTCATCATAAACAGTCAAATTTACCTAACTTCTTATTATCTTGACTCCAATTTTACGCAGAGATCCATTTCTTGCAGTCAAATAAGTTTTCAAAATGTGAGCAATGAATAGTTCGCAAGCTATGGCCTTTGTTTACAGCGTCCATTTTACAGTGCTGCTCACTGATATTCACAAGTTGTGTGCACTGTTCTATGGCATCGCAAAGGTCAAGGTTGTTCACAAAACATTTGCTATTAAATTATGAGCAAATTGTAAGCTGTATCTAACCAAAATAAGTAAACCCCTAACCTTCATATTGGTATACTCAATGACACAACTTCAACTGAGGTTGTTGGCGCTTTCATCGAGCCCTGTTATTGAAAACTGTCAAAACGTATTTATACTTCGCCAGTGTGTCACAGAAATAGTGACACGACATCTCCGTTTCTAATATTACATTTGTGCTCTTCACCCAGTGAGCAAATAAGTCAAATGCGGTTGAAAGGTGGTTGATGGAACTTAGCATTATCTAATTTTTTACCACTTTTCTATATATTTGCCCAAGTGTGCACAATGTGGAGTTTATGATGGAAATTTCTATCATTAACTTTTGATGGATTTAATGAGCAGCTTAGTGAAACGCATTTTTAAAAGCTCATAAAATATATGATGGATTTTGTTTTATGACGGGTTTTCCTCATGAGCTCATTATCCTAGGCTAGTGCTGCCGATCGCCAATTACGCCATAGGCGAAACAGTTTCCCATTTGGAGAAAGGAAAAACTATTCGCCAATTTGGCAAAACATTATGGCCAAGTTAACGTGCATTGTCGTGTAAGCGGCGAACCCGTGAATCATAGCTGCCTGCTACCCATAGAATTGTTTTCGCGCCCCCTAATCTGTAATTGCCCGGCGATAAGCAAATGATTTAATTGCTCTCGGCCAAAGTTTGCGTCCTGCTGGGCAACTACAATAATAATATTATAATCTATAAAATGTGGAAGCTTGCAGTTTTTCAATTTGTTATCGGTTAAAATTATTTGTAAATGTACTTTGGTGGGCGATTACCGCGGAAAGAAACAAAAGAAAACAACGCAGCCATGTTTGATCAAGGTGGACTATTTCGTACGTTTTGCGTGGCTTATTCACGATAGCAAAAACCACTTCTTTCGCTGCAAAGTTTGCGTGCATGCGACTTCGTCACTGCGAACGATCACGCGAAGTTGGCGATTATCACCCATATGCGGACCATGTAGATGCAAGTGAAGCACTGTCTCCCCACAGTTAAGAACGCTTTCATATGAGGAAACCTTCAAGATCTGTATGGTGAAGGAGCAGCGTCCCATATTCATTGGTTAAGTGAAATGGGTGGACACTGTCGTAGAGACCAGAGTAGTGGTGGTGGACACTTGGATCATGGTGACTTTCTCAGTGTTGGAGATTTGCAGTGTGTGCTCGATTTTCTTGTATTATATTTATAATTAAACGTTGTTATATTAATTTATATTGGTGTTATATTTTCTTGTGACTATCTATATGTTTAATATACGTACATTATGTTTATATAATATATCGTATATATTAGGCCTAGTAAAAAAGAAACCAGTTTCTCGTCCGGACTTTAAGTTAGAGGGAGGCCCTTATTATTTACTATTTACGATTTTTTTGTATTAGTTTCGCAGATGGCCGCCATGTCTTAGATGCTCACTGTGGTTGACAAGCTGTAGTTTTTTTGATGCAATAATAGAACATGCCAGTGATGTATATTACTATATAGCCTGCCATTCCATTATTAAATAAATTACTTTTAGTGGGAATGGCAGATGAATAGAAACATTTACGTAAATGTAATATGGCACATACCTGTTAAACCAGAAAACTACTTAAAATGACTAGAAAGAAACAAGAAGCAAATGCAATGTTGAATGTATTTATGAATGTCATGTGCAGGTTTGGCCATGGTTTCATTAGTATGTCTCACAGGCATACACCTGAATGGCATTTATACTGATTGAGACTGGAATTACTCTTGAGTGCCAAATAAACGTATAGGCCAAACAATAGTATAGGGTGGCAAATCTGTCAAATTTAACAATAGTATAGGGCCAAATAACAGCATAGGGGGGCAAATTGTTCAAAAACAAATAATAGAACAGTGTGAAAAAGTCACTAGTATATTTGTCGATTTTAGCACCAAAGCAACTGTTTTTACTCAAAGTGAATTCAACGCGTCCCTAGAAAACTACACTGATCGCCGTGTATTCTGTTTTTTTGCCGAATATGCATAAACTTTGTGCGCATTCGCATCACCGCAGATATAGTAACCGCATTTTTATCTGCAAAAAACGGGGAATTTTCTGTTTTTAAATGGACATTAGTTTTATTGAATTGAATACGCAAGCCCATTTCAGATGAAACCGCCACCAGCCGGTAATGACCAGTTTGAGGTGTTGTGCACGGTGGCCATTTACGATCGGTTTACGCGATGATAATGGCGTTTTAACTAATAATATACCATATCTAGCTCCCGAGAACTAAAGATTCTGACCAATTCATCTAATCATGGAAATCTAACAGTCTAATGATTCAGGATCAAAATCTAGGCTCCTCAAATGCACCAGATCCCACTAAATTCATGACTGCTGTTCGAAATGATGAAAACTTAGCCGTCAGAGGGAGCCACATGTAGCTCCAGTTGGAACAAGTTATTTATATTGCGAGCGGTAAACCACTCCGTGGATGATTGATTAGCGCTAGCAATAGAGAGTGAGAGCGATTGCTCTCCTAAAAATTATACCCTTCATCATTTGACACAATTATTGGAGAATATAGGCCGGCACAAATGTTTAAATTTAATAATAGTATAGTGCAAAATTTTCATCAAATAAATACACGTATAGGGACGCTTATTCGGCACACAAGAGTATGTAAACAAGTCTGCCAAAAGACTTTAATGCAAGGCATCACCATTCGAATCTTATTTTTAGACTCTGTAGAATGCACATACATCCCTACACCTCGTATGATGAATAACGAGCAGGGTTGAAAAAATCATGATTTTTATTTTAAATTTTTTTTTATTTTTTATATTTAAATCGGATTTATTTGATTTTTTTTATTTATTTGATTTTTTTAAATCTGTTATATAGATTTTTATATAGATGTTTAAATTTGTAAACTATTTCAAACATGTTATATTCAAATCAAGTGGACTTTAACTCAGGGCTTCTGTGTTGAAAAGATACTTCCTCTGGAAGACAAGTTTGTGTAGCTTCACTGCATTCAGAAAGGGAATAGCTCAAACATACACAATGTCATAAAATATTTGACTATCAGGCTACCTGGTGACAATACAGCTACACAAGTGTGCGCACTTTGTGTTTTGTATTAAAAACATACAAAACTTTGTTGATCTCGATGCTTGTAAACATTTATTTGTGTTAAATTCATATAAATCAGCGATTAAAAAAACAGAAGTCAACAAATTATTTTTTTGGAGCGATTTAAATCAATGATTTAAATCAAACAACCCTGATAACGAGTGAACTGAAAGTGTATAACAGTACTTCATACACCAAATTTTGGATAAAGATTTCTTCACAGAACCGAAAAAAAACTTTTAAAAATAATCTTCAATAGTAAATAAAAAAGGAGGGGTTTCTTTTTTTACTAGGCCTTAACACATTATTTTATGTCATGTTTTGCATTTTGATATTTTGTCATCTTAGTGTCTGCTAAAAAATGGCTAAAGAAAATATCATTTGGCTAAAGAAAATTTTAACCTTTAGCCAAATTGTCACGCAGAAAGTGGCTTTTGTGAATGACTTATTACTGGATGTCATATTCCTTGAATGAATAAGACATCCAGGTAATGTGTGATTGTGTCTTATTGTGTATAATTCATATAATACATTTAAATGGCAATGTGATCATTATGCTATAATGATCACATTGCCTTTTAAATGTAATTGTAATAATGAATCTAGCAAGTAACTTGTAGTTGCAAACAATTATGCATGAGTGTACCAATAAAAAGTGCAAAGTGGGCTGTTTGAAGTTAGTAGTAGTTGTCATTATTTAGCTGTGATCAGCTGTAAAGCCACAGTCAAGGGCATATATGACGCCTGTTTGTTTGTGCATGCTAATGTTGAATAAAGTAAATTCAACAAACTAATCTGCCATAAACACTGACATGAGTCATATTGCCTGTTTACTACGCCGTCAACTCTGCCTCCGCTGCTACTACTCGTAAGTTCACTGACTAGATATAACTGCTCGAACGATGACCGCGTCTAATTCTAGGACGAGTCGACCTACTTCTATTTACGGATCCCACTGGCGAAGTTATAAAACTGCAAGTTGAACGGTACAGGAACTGGAGAAAAAACACACCAATCGATGGAAAAAAGAATTGTTATCAGGGTCCCAGACGAGGCATAGTATGTTATACGAGGAATAACACGCAAAACTTGTGATGTTTTAATGCGTTCAGGGTCAAATGTGGCGTTTACGGATGATGCCGTTTACGACGTGAGAATCGGTTTGGGACAAGGTTGAAGTTCTGGGTGAAATATTTTAATGCACGTGTCAACAAATATGCGCATCGCCAACATATAAACTAACTTAACAGTATGTTATGGCATAAACGTAAATAATAAGCTCTCGTAATCGTCAATCATCCTCCTCTCTCGTAGACTTAGTCTTAGGCTTCCGAGGCTAAACCAAGGCAAAAGAAAGCGAAAACTGAATTAGTTATTTGTGATCTTTAAAACACCGATCACATCCGAAATAGTAGCTTACGGTACGCATGCAACTGTTATGCAATACATATTCAATAAAATGTAAACGACACTCACTTTGAAACTCGCGACAGACGGTAAAATCACTACCAAAACCGATGAAAGCCTTTCGTCGAAGCCTACCGATTTCACTCGTCATATGGGGGTCACGTGGGGTGAAAGGTTATTCATGCGGAAAACGTCACGGAGTCAGAGATGAACGCCATTCCGCTCAGGAAATAGTCGAGTTTCATCGCAATGCGTGCATTACTGAAGTTATTCTACATTATGCAAAATATGTAAAGATTATCTATGTTGTAGTGTACCTTTTATATGGACTGAGGGAAAATTCCCGTAACTACAACTTTCCAGACTCCGGTAGGTGGTAGCACTTGCCACGCTGTGTATTTTCCCAATGCATTAATTTGTTATCCTTTCCCATCAACACATTGTCACACTTACAGTAAATACTTTATTAAATGTATTGTTGTTGAACCTACCAATTAAACATATTTTGTTCAAAACAGTTATTCTAATGAAGTAATTATGCACATGTAAACGTATTGTATAGTAGTTTCTAGAATAATTTTATATAAAAAGAAAAGTTCTTTCATAACCTCAATCAAAACAGGGAATTATGGCCAAATTTACAGAAGATATAATATTGGTTGTCACCATCCACAATGCCTAGGTTACCAGACAGCATGCGCAATTAGATTAATTAGTGTGTACCTAATATGTAAAGAGTACTGATTAAGTAGGTGCTATAATTACTTGAATTGTATCGTAATGACCTTACTTGTATTATTTGACCAGGATACAAGGGCTTACCAGAATTCTAGTAAAATAATCATGGTCAGTGTTGCATTCACCCAGACCCATTTGTGTTTTCCCTGTATAGCAGTGCTCTGGTCCAGTCTGACTAACTACAGTGACCACTTCTGTCACCTGGTGATAGGTGGTCATGCGTATGAGGCTTAACTACAGTGAACACTTCTGTCACCTGGCGATAGGTGGTCATGTGTATGAGGCTTAACTACAGTGAACACTTCTGTCACCTGGCGATAGGTGGTCATGTGTATGAGGCTTAACTACAGTGAACACATCTGTCACCTGGCGATAGATGGCCATGTGTATGAGGCTTAACTACAGTGAACACTTCTGTCACCTGGCGATAGGTGGTCATGTTTATGAGGCTTAACTACAGTGAACACTTCTGTCACCTGGCGATAGGTGGTCATGTGTATGAGGCTTAACTACAGTGAACACTTCTGTCACCTGGTGATAGGTGGTCATGTGTCTTCCAACACTTGGTAATGCACATACTAACATGTGTTGACTGAGGGACAGTCAGGCCATTCCTTCGACCTCTACAAGTTTGTAAAAATAATTTTTTAAAAATATTATAAAGATATTGATAGAAATATTTTCTTGAAATGTATTAGCACTAGAGGGTACACAGTAGCATTTTTAAAATAATAGTGTAGCTTGCATATGAGAAAGTAATAATTTTCAAACATTTCCAACAACTTCTTTGTCCACTCATCTAGAGCTTGCTACTTTGGGCAGCAATCTTGTTAAATCTATGAACCTAAACAATACCTACAGTTCAAGGACTCGGACTTACCCAGCGAGTCCGATAGGGAAAGAGGTCAACTTGAAGTCTGTTCAGCTACTTTTGTCCACTGGCTAGCCACAGGGACTGGAGCACGTGTTGTTTTCACATCAGGGAATTATACAATATATTGTATTGGTGGTATGGAGAAATACATATGTATATTTTGTAAAAACATGTTGGGGTGTTTCAGCTGAGAAGGGTACAAACACTTGAGAAGGATACAAACAATTGAGAAAACTGGAAATGCAATAAAAGCTTCATTCAGGCATCGTCATAAGATTTTACTGTAAAATGTACACAAACACATTATATGTATAGATGAACTACTGCACTAGCTTCTACTGCTGTCGAACTGCCAGGGTGGACAGCAGTCTCTTAGACACGGAATACCACAGTATTATCACAATACCACAAGGAGTTTCATATGCTATCTCCGTCTATGTACAGCAGCATACAATATATTACAATGTGGCAGAAAACTCAGGCATAACCTCAAAATAAACTGTATGGTATTGCAACATTTAATATCAATACAACATTTACCGTTTTTAGGAAGCCCTACAAAATGCCCCAAGATGGGCGTACTTCGTCAATTTATGCTGGTGACGTTTTACAGGTGAACTAAATTTGACGTAGTGGTAGCATTTACAGTGCCATGTTCATAAGATATACAATAAAACTGTGTTTCCCTGTCCTTCATCAACAAAACAAGGGTAGTCTAAAGCAGTCCTTTAACATGGATACAGCGTACACATGTCACTGAATCCTTCTCTAACATTTACTCAGTCTCATGCCTGTAGAAGCACGTATAACCAACACTCCATCATATAACTACTGCCTGTCAAAGATGAAGAATTCTTACAACAGATTTGCCTATAATCAGGTACTTGGCAATAGCGGCGTCATGCGGTAGTAAGATCTTACAGGTTAATTGTTGTGGTTGTGCACAGTACAGAGGAGTTATTAGTGCTGTCATGTAGTAGTAGGCATAACAATAAGTAACACTTTCTTGATGTAGGAAAAATCATTTGTGTACTCATTTTAGTGTAGAGGAACAGATGTTTTGTCTAGTTGAATTATCCCAACGGAAAACAGATACCTACCCCCATGGGTAGATAATGAAAAATTGAATGCTTCAAAGAAATGTTGACATTCCCTAATAGTTGTTCATAGGATCTGTCGAGTACCAAGGAAATTGCATAAAGCGGTCCATATGCATTGATCAATACAAATTGTAGCCAGCTTTGTACAGGACAGACCACGGCTACTAGACGACAGTGACGACACAACACCAAGCAACAACACACAGTAGTTAGACAAGACATACAGTCTCTCTACATGTTCACACAAACACTCTCTCCATGTGCAGTCTTTGTTCCTCCAGCGGAATACTTCCACAGACATGCATCGGTCAACACAACTCATCTAGTCACATTGTCTCTTTCTTCCAGTGTCAAACTGGCATATTTCAAGTGTTGGGTTGCCAGTTTGCTCGCTTTTTCACTCCCATAAATGCCATGAAGTCAGACTGACAGACTCCAGCTGCAGTGTCGAAACCTTTTCACTAGTCCAATTACTTCGTAATGCATATATGATATATACATAAAGCAAAGGCATTAACCACAGACTTCGTTGAGAATTTACAGCCTGCATTACTGCAAAACATTCTCTACCACCCCATCAATGGCCATCATGGTATCTACATGATTATATGTCCCATGTCTACCTGTGACTCTGTGTAAGTACTGATAGGGCGTTTATAATTCATTCCTACATTGGCTACCTTTTGATTGGTCCCCCACTAGTTATTTGGGCAAGACAACCATTCACATATGCTGCGCGTTACATTGTTACTCCAGTACCCTCATACACAGTTCTCTCTAACAGTCTCATTGAATCTCATTTATGACTTCCGGGGCTCTTGTGTAGCTGTAATGTTTCAACTGTTACAAAAAACAGGCATTCTTGTGCAATAGTTCCCCTTCTCCCCATCCCACACACAGACCTACTCCCCTCCCTGTACTTCCCCTCCTCCCTGTACCCTTCCCATCCCTGTACTCTCCCCTCCCTCTGTACTCTCCCCTCCCTCTGTACTCTTCCCCTCCCTTTGTACTGTCACCTCCTCTCTGTACTATCCCCCGCTGTATTCTCCCCTCCTCTTTGTACTCTCACCCTTTCCCTGTACTCTCCCTTCCTCTCTGTACTTTCTCCCCCTCATCCCTATACTATCTTCCCCCTTCTTGCATATCACCCTACATCATAACGGAGACATTCCTGTATCCCATCAATCACAAGCCTTAAGCTGCACATTTCCTCAGTGTCTTCACGGAGATCTGTTGAAACAACTCGGGAGTGGCACCCCCCAATGTAGAGGAGTGGCACCCCCCCAATGTAGAGGAGTGTCTCCCCAATGCAGCATCTGTAGTCAACTTGACACGGGGAGTATGAACGGCTGAACAGTGCTAGTGAAGCGTGGTGCGTCCCTGCTACAACTGCGTCTCCATAAGTTCACAAAGTCTCTGGGATACTGTGCCTTTACTTGTTCGCAGCGTCAACCGGTACATCTACAACAGAACACATTCTTACAGCCCTCAAACCACAACACGTTCTTACGGCCCTCAAACCACAACACATTCTTACGGCCCTCAAACCACAACATGTTCTTAAGGCCCTCAAACCACAACACGTTCTTACGGCTCTCAAACCACAACACGTTCTTACGGCCCTCAAACTACAACACGTTCTTACGGCCCTCAAACCACAACACGTTCTTACGGCTCTCAAATCACAACACGTTCTGAGGACATATTCTTGTGTAACTGGGTACAACCTAAGGAATGATCTGACAAACATTCATGTACAACACCACAAATGATCTTAGGACATATTCTTGTGTAATTGGGTACAAACTAAGGAATGATCTGGCAAACATTGATGTACAACACCACAAATAATCGATGTCGCTTAAATAATCCATGGCACGTGTATGAACACACAGCTTCCACAAATCTTGTTTTTTCCAGAATCCATGTGTCAACAAAATAAACTGATGGAAACAGAACTGCATAAATAAATGTAACCATATTTTGGAAACATGAATTACATTGTGGAGGATGCTGTTTTTGCCTTGGTTATATCACGCATTTAGCAAGCTGGTGAGTATGTGCCGAAGAATTACTGTGCCAGTGTCACGAAAATTTTACGGTCAGGAGATGGTCAGATAAGGCATTGAAATGCTGATATCTTGAGATCCAAAGTAGGTAATATTGAAAATTTCAGTGCAATTAAAAGTAACTATAGATATGGATAAATATGCACTCAAAGTCTCAAATTGGCGAACAAACTAGCTAATACCATGATGAGGTGTTGGTACATGAAGGGACACTGATTACCACACCTGAAAGAGTTAAACTACTATTATAAAGACAGACATCTCATCCTCTCACCTGTGCTTGGTTGTTGGGCTCCAGGCGCATCAGACAGCCAACCTGCGCCACCTTGGTGTGCATGATGCCCGCACACACAAAGTTCTCAGGGTTAGGATCAACGTTCTGTAGGACACTCAAGCCAAAGCCAATCAGCTGAAACACAAGGCAGAGGTGTTGGCAACACAGATCTAAAACTTAATTAACACCTTGGAAGAGGACATGGCATGTCTGGAGATTAAATAAAAAATTTGGATAAAAACTAGCAGGTTTCGAATCCACTAAACATTTTGGAACAAACGGGCAGGACTTAAATTCACCAACATGTTTCAGGTCAAACAACTTCTATTCACCAGCGCTTTAGCAACAACGTATCCCATGCAAGTTTACCACAATATTTCACCATATTTTACAAATAGATGGAACCAAAGTACAGTGTCTTGCCCTGGTGTCTTCTCACCAGGTATAAGGGTTTACTAGAGAAAGGAAAACAATTATAAAACCCATGCACCAGTAGCTACCTTTGTTTTGATTTGTTCTGTGTCCATGCTATTTTTTGCCTTGAATATTTTCTGACTTTCTTGGTCTGGTCTGAAAACAGAAGAGTTATGTTTTTATATGTATCATAAAAAATCAAACATTATAGTACATCTTTGATTTTTTCTAAATAAACACCACAAAGTACGCATATATCTATTTCGGTCTAAAAATCGAACTCTGTATTTCACAGTGAGCCAACAAAAAGCTTCCACCCCACAAATAGTGCAGCGTAGTGATCTTGCATCCCCAAGTGAGCTATTAATGGAATCAGTAAGTTTTGTAACAAACAGAACACATAAGATCCTGTTATTTCACAACACTACAGATTGCCAAGAGCATATTTTCCCCCCGAACACATGGATGGCGGATCACAGTTGCACACTCACTGACTGAGCATCTTCCAGCGCTGGAAGAAGGTGGCCATGTCCATCTCAGTTGCCTCAATGAACTTGTTCACCATCACTGGCAGTCTCAACTGTACCCTCTGGAGGACACCCGAGTACCTGCTCACATAGAAGTCATCAGTCAGTCACAAACATCAGTATTGGCTTTATGCAAGTACCTGCGCACATAGAAGCTATTGGTCAGTCACAAACATAAGTATCAGCCTAATACAATTACCTGTTTACATAGAAGCCATCCATCAGTCTTACATAATTGATCAGTAACAACATTTCAGGACAGACCGTTTCTTCCCACAGATTTTAAGGATGACTTCTAATAATTATATGCAATTTTTAACTGTCAAAATTATGTAAAACTAAGATACGGACACCAAGACAGATATTGAATTTCAAAGCGCAAATTACATGTCTACATCAGAATATTAACAACAATAACAATCATGTATACCTAGCAATTTAACAAATCGATTAGTCAAACTTAAAACAAAAGCTTTCTTTTTGAAACGGACTTCATTGACATTTAAACTTCTAACGCTGTAACACTTTCTTGAACAAATATTGACAGAGGTTAGTAAAACACATTTGTAGAAAGAAAGAGAAGACTTTTGCACAAGTAAAAACAAAACAGCAAAACAACAATATGAACATCACGTTAGGTAATCTAAATAAAGTTTACAAAGCATTATCAAATAATTACTTCATAAAATATCAAGTGTTAAGAGGCGTTCGTATGTTCGCCACGGACACTGTACTGATGCATAACAGAACTGCATATATATTATTCAAGCTTTGTGCTAGACATTGCTACTTACATGAACTGGATATGTAGGACGGGAATCTCGAGGAAGTCACATATACACTCAATGTTGACCATCTGCTGATTCTGAGCCCCGCTTTCAATTACAGAGTCCATTGGCTTCACTTGAATGTTTAACTGTGGGGGGTGTTAAGGGGCATACATACTGTATAGGACATTCACTATTCAACATTTGTTGCTGCTTTGAGAACCAATGCAAACATGAATTCTCAGGTGTTACTCTGACTACACTTGCCACAAATGTAAGGTTCACGCCAGCGTATCCTCGAATGAGTTTAATGAGAACAACTTCAAGAGTTGTGCCACAGTTTCTGACATGGTGAGGTCACACCAACTACACAAGCAATATGATTTGACACACATAGTATGTAAGCTGATTAAACATAGAAAACGACAACAGGTAGAACTAGTAATTGCTTCACTTTGTCCTTCAATCAATCTCGACCGAAGCATAAATTTATGATGCACCACTTAACATCGATTCATCGTTTCATATGCTGATGACGAATTCATATTTTCGCACACCGGTAGCGCCTTGGGTTAGCATTTGGCATGTTGGTTTCGCGTTGCGAAAACGATTAGATTTACGATGCAATGGAAGCATGCCATTTCACCCCAGTGTTATATTGGTACTGCATACTAAATTGCATCTAAAACTGTTTATCTGATTCTTACAAGATGAATTTGTAAATCTCGATTGCAATTTACAAACCACTGAAGCGAAGCCAGTGACAGCGATTGATGTCAGCCGCAGCGCAAAACAAACAACACGTTAACACTTTGTCATTGATATTGTTCACCTAAAGGCTAATGTTTCTTGATAATTGTCAAAGCTAATCTAAGTAGGTTTACGCAGGCCCATTTGGCATTTCCCCCTGGTGGCAGAAAATCGGGGTCCACGACCGACCGCCTTATATCCAAATCCATGTAATAACGGGGTGTGTAATAACAAGCCGCGACTGTACCTGGTGCTTGCTATGTCAACAAGTGGTACCCATTTTTGTGAAATTACTTTCATAAACATTAAATAAGATAAGAACACATTTAGCAAATATCGATTGGAATAACTTACTGAAGAACAAGATTGCAACGTAATTCTTTACAAAGTATTGGAACTTTCATAATATGAGATGGAGGGCATTATTGAGAGATTTGTTCCCTGAAAAAAAAATAAGGAATATACATTTAGCAGCAAACAATTTATAGTGACAGTTATATGACCACCACAGGCAAGACTTAGTGATATATCATCTAGTGAACAAGACAAGGATATGAGACTCAAGAATCCCGGGAGTCTCCACAGACGGAAGGAATGATGTGAAGCCAAACGCAGTTTTGTTACCATAGTAAAGACCAAGGCGACCAAGGTTCTGGCGGAACTCTGCTTTCACCCCAATCTGTAGAAGGTCCGTCTCAAATATGACACCGTTGTTCTTGCAAACAAATCTGAAAAAAGATCCACATGTCATACAAATATATGGTAACATCTGTATATATATATAATTCTAATATTGGACATGAATACATAATTAGTTTGATATGTCCAAATAATTATCTTCATATACTTTATGTCTTTATTACGTCTTTAACAATATTAAAAAAGGTTATTTCATGAAAAATTGCAGTTTTGAAAGTCTGACCTGATCAAAATTTTGCAAATTGCTATTTTCATTGGTAGTTGGGAAGTTTAGATTTATAAGGTTTAAACTAATATCTTCTTGATGGATCATAAATCGGCAGTTACATTATGGTATTTCTTACTATGGACAAGATTAACTCACTTAGAGAAGTGGTCAGTTGCGAGGACACTGCCAAAGCTGGACGTTGGAGTGACAGACTTCTGGGTAGATGATGGGACGTCCGTACTCGACTCTCCTGACAGGTCACCCAGGACGTCAATTAGCAGCCCTGTACCCCCAGGGGTGGAGTTGGCCACTGAGTTGGAGGGCTGTGTCGGGGACGACAGCCCGAGGAGGTCAATGGCACCAGTTGGCTGTGGCGCAGGATGGGGCTGAAACATATCTTGACACATCAATCTCAAGACAGACACTTAATAGCCACGAATATATATTATATACATAACATGAACATATATTTATTTCATATCTGAACATCGTTTTAGCAATGTAACTGTACATTCCCTAGTACACAACGGAACTTGTGTTAGTTGTGTCCTCTATATTAAATGACAATTGCTCTGACGATATCCATATCATCCCCATTAAGTGTGTTATTAACCCAATACAGTGTTGTTTCTAAACTTCCACACGTGTTTCTTTTATGCATTTACATTCTTACATGAAAGTATCAAAGTTGAGCACAACACTGCTAAATATAAAGATATGGATGGCTTTTCATTCGGAGTTTGCCTAAGTTGTTATTAAACACAACAATATTATAGCTTCTAATCTCCCTGCTCAAGCACTACATTGAAGGAATAGGAGTCATACCTCAGGGACAGGTGTGAGGGTGACATACATCAGGGATAGGTGTGAGGGTGACATACCTCATGGACAGGTGTGAGGGTGACATACATCAGGGATAGGTGTGAGGGTGACATACCTCAGGGACAGGTATGAGGGTGACATACAGCAGGGACAGGCATGTGGGTGACATACATCAGGGACAGGTGTGACGGTGACATACATCAGGGACAGGTGTGACGGTGACATACATCAGGGCAAGCGTGTGGGTGACATACATCAGGGACAGGTGTGAGGGTGACATGCAACAGGGATAGGCGTGTACATCAGGGACAGGCATGTGGGTGACATACATCAGGGACAGGCATGTGGGTGACATACATCAGGGACAGGTGTGACGGTGACATACATCAGGGACAGGTGTGACGGTGACATACATCAGGGCAAGCGTGTGGGTGACATACATCAGGGACAGGTGTGAGGGTGACATGCAACAGGGATAGGCGTGTGGGTGACATACATCAGGGCAGGTGTGTGGGTGACATACATCAGGGCAGGCGTGTGGGCGACATACATCAGGGACAGGTGTGAGGGTGACATACAACAGGGATAGGCGTGTGGGTGACATACATCAGGGCAGGTGTGTGGGTGACATACATCAGGACAGGCGTGTGGGTGACATACATCAGGGCAGGCGTGTGGGTGACATACATCAGGGCAGGCATATGGGTGACATACATCAGGGCAGGCGTGTGGGTGACATACATCAGGGCAGGCGTGTGGGTGACATACATCAGGACAGGCATGTGGGTGACATACATCAAGGATAGGCGTGTGGGTGACATACCTCAGGGATGGCTGTGTTGGTGACGTCTGTGTGGTTTGAGGACACCTTCACCTCCCGTGGTTCCATCGTCTCCTTCAGTTTGCCCGGCTGCTTCTTCTTCAGCTTGGCGAGGATAGATGACTCCCGCTCAGGGAATGGCGGCATCTCTTCCAGGACTGTTGCCTGCAACATGAGGCAAACGATATAAGCTATCTTCATACTTCTCTGGGGTATCATTTACGGTCAGGATCATTAAATGACTGATTATGGGTCACACAATTTGGCTGATTCAGGTCTTGTCTTAACTGGCCGTTTAGCAAAGTGAACACAGGTAATTATTATTTGTATTTCCTCACTGCAAACAATAAAAAAAAACTGTTCACACATTTAACAATGACAAAACAAGCAACTTCTTTTCAGCCCAAAACACCATCCCATGACCACGCCCCTCTGCCAGCCCATTCCCAGTCCCAAAGCCCTGTATCCTGCCGTGTACTCACAAGGACGTCCGTTGAGGCGACTGTGCTGAGCTGTAGGTACTCGACGGCCCGCTGTTGCAGCTCCACGTCTGCATTGCGCAGGTGATTCTCATTCTGTAGGACCTGCAGGGACAACCTCATGAGTGGGTGGCCAATGCTGGTTTCTTACACCACTCAGCACTCAGAGAACTGACACACCAGCACCAATAGACATCACATCAAGTCAGTTTTATTAACTCACTCTGTCACTCTGTTTGCACTGTATCTCAGCTGATTGGGAAGTTCTTATATAAAAGCCTATTATAAATAACATTAATAATGCCAATGCATGCCATCTTGGTAGCAAACACAATATGACAAAATATATGCAAAATGTTGTCTTGTATAATTTTAGCTATGATAAAATAAATGCATTTTATATTTTATAAACTTGCCTTATTTTATGAACTATGTGAAGCCACTGGTCTTACCGAGACAGGTGTTGACTGAGGGAGCACCCACCTGTTGTATTTGTGGTTTGATCTCTGGGAACAGGTTGACAAACTTGATGTAGGTGGAGAGCAGGAGTTGGCGGGTCGCCACCGAACACAGGTGGAACTTACTGTGCAGCAGCTGGAACTGCACCATGGGACTGAAACAGTTGCATTATGGGACTGAAACAGCTGCATTATGGGACTGAAACAGTTGCATTATGGGACTTAAACAGATGAACCATGGGACTGAAACAGTTGCATTATGGGACTGAAACAGATGAACCATGGGAATGAAACAGATGAACCATGGGACTGAAACAGATGAACCATGAGACTGAAACAGATGCATGATGGACTGAAACCTATGCTTTGCATGATGAGATTGAAACAGATGCATGATGGGACTGAAACACATGCTTTGCATCATAGGACTGAAACAGATGCAATGATGGGACCCAAAGAGAAGCATTGCATAATGGGACTGAAACAGAAGGAATGAGCTACAGCATTGCATGATGGGACTGAAACAGACGGAACAGGCTACAACATTGCATGATGGGACTGAAACAGACAGAATGGGTTAAAGTGTTGCATGAAGGGACTGAAATAGACAGCACGGGGTACAGCATTGCATGATGGGACTGAAATAGATGGAAATGGGCAGTGTTGCACGATGGGACTGAAACAGATGGAACGAGGTAGTGTTGCACGAAGGGACTGAAACAGACAGAACAGTTAGGGTTAGCACGGGCAAAAAATTACTAATGCATCGGAATTTGGGAAACGTTCCTGAAATTGTATGGTTCATTGAACAATGGCAAAAGTATGTTAACTTCAAAGTTGTGTTAAGAAGAAAATTGTATAATCATTAATGGCATATGAAGAATCTCCGATGAAACCCACTAACACTTGTACTTACCTTGACCTTGGGTCACCCGCAATAAGGTTGCCAAATTCGCCAAGGATGTATCCTCCAACCTTAACCATGTTTTCGTGACAGGCCGGAGCTTGTAGCGCCTGCAACAGATTATACAGAATGCATTTAATGCAGGACAGTACACTAGAACTTATGGTAAAATTCTTCTTCTTCTGGTGAAACGACACTTTCCTTTTGTGTCTAGTGCCCTTTCAGACCTGCCATATTAAAAAAAAATTCATATATTTTACATGACATCCTGTGTAAAATCATATAAATCCTCATAAAAATTTATTTGTTGATCAGATTATACATTCCTATTCCAGTTGAGTGTCATCATTTATGAGGCTACAAACTATACCTACACTAAACAAAATCCAGGTTTTGCTGGAAATCTGGCTAGCGTCAAATGTATTTATGTTATCACTGCTAAGAGTCTTTCAATTTTACACTTGTGATGAACATAAGAAAACATAGTTTATCACAATTTGTCCATTTTGAACAAATCTGTAAAAAAAATGGGATACGGCCAAATACCTATAAAAAATGCATATGATGCAGCAGGTGCCCTTTTCACTACTCACCTCGAATACTGTTTTGGCTGCATAGCCTTGCACGTCGTCCCGATTGATGACTATTTGAATGACACGATACCAGACCTACAACCCAGCACACAGAATCTTATTACAATCTCAACAAGCTGTCAAATTGTTCTGCAAATGTAACAAGTTAAAGGATCATACAAGAGCCACTGACACTAAAATACAATTTCAACAGTTTACCATTCAATATCACAGTTCTGTCTCTATTCAAATTACTGGCAATAATTAACGTTTTATTTACACCTGTTGCAAATTCAAGATCTGAAAAGTATGTCTGAATCACAAAGAATAACATTTTCTGCAATAGACTTACACTGCGAAAATGAACATCGTATACATATCGGTTTTGTAAATGGTAACGTCATCACATCACTTTAAAGCAATATATTTTCTTTCTGTCACTTTGAGGGCCATGAACACCTAATATCCTTAAAAGGACTGATGTATGAGACCTCACTCCTTACCTCCTCACTGACATAGTCGCCTGCTATCCGAATCAGATTGAGGATTGTGTCGACATACCATGTGTAGTCAACAGCATATTTCTCAGCCAAGATTGCTACTTTGAGTACCTGTAAAAAGAAGGAGTTTAATTGATGGAACATATATTAGGGCTGTGGAAGATATGCAAACACGAAGAAGGTAGAAAGTAACACGTAGAAATGGAAAAGCACACTGATATCTGTACATGAATACATGTAAGAATAAATTTTAATAAAAGGTGAGGGGGTAACAAAGTAGCCTAAGATTAATGTCACAGTTTGTCTACATGCTTCAGCTTAGGTTTCTGTAATAGTAATAATTAACCTAAAATACATGACAGACATTAATGGCAGAATCACGGTTGCCAGCAAATGTCATTTAGAACAATAACTGTTAATGAACATTTGACCGAGATCTCAACTTGCCATTTCTTCTCTAATTGAGTAGTCAGCAGTTTCGAGATAGGCCAACATTTCCAAGACAATCTCCTCTGCGTTCGAGCGATCACACATGGCATATAGTAGGTCAACGGCTCGCTGTCTCACACTCACATCCCGCTCCGTCTGTGAATACATCAACATCTCAGTTATCTCCGTGAATGTCAGGAAATGTTGACCATTTCCAAAACAGGAAGGCATGATTGTACTAGTAATGTATGGATTTGTCAAGTTCGTGATCATGACTACAATTACCGCATATAATTTTACTACATGTGACCTTCTCCATCGAAATCAGGAACAAGTCGGAAAATTACATTTTGAGATAAATGTACCACGTGAAAGACAATTGTATGGGCTTTCCATTGGTACCAAAGGCAACTACCAAGCCATATTAATTGCTTAGTTATCGTTTGATAAAGAGAAGGTGTCCCGAGTCATTTGACGAAAAACAATTCTGAGAAAACAGCTTTGAAGTTTACTAAAGTATATTCAAACATTTCAATACCAAAGGCACATCATATCAAGTTGAAATTTTGTACTGTCGTAGTGCACATCAACATGGATATTTTGGTGGAATGCCATTTTGATAGCTGTTAAAGTTGGCAAAATAGGCATTCTCAGCGGCTTTGCCACCAAGCTGTCTGTGCACTCGCTCAAAGTTATCTGTGTTAACTGTCGCTCGATCGTGGTCTTTGTCACTTTCGCCCTCAGAAATAACGCACATTTTATTGTCGCAATCTGAGCCGTTTCACTCAACCAAATTCCCAAGTCTACGGCAACTAAATAATCGATTAATAAACATAGATTTGATATAATAACAGTCTCTGAAGTAGTTGAACTCAAACCAAAACAAACATGGCTTCGCATGGGGGTAAAGGTTGCATTCCAATGTTCAGTGCAATTATGCATGCGTGTTTCTACCTCAGCCAATCAGCCATTGCGATTTGTATCAAGTGATTATGTCCTCGTTATTATTCAGTGAATAATGTGGTTTTGTTTGTTTCGTCTCCGTTTTAAGCCTCTCTGACTGGTTATATAGTAACATGTGACTTTGCCCTAATAATAGGTCAGCTTTCCGACGATGCCAATATGACAGGGGTGGACATGGCATGCAGTGGATACGATACATCTGAATTGAGCAATGTTTCCTTTGTTTTTGTTCATCAAGATATTCATAGTTATACGAAACATTGCATTTTTTCAAAGTTATCAATTGTTTTATGACGTTATAATTGCATGACAGCAATCTAGGAAAGTTAAGCTAATTTAAAACATAAAAACCTGAACATCTGCCATCGCAGCCAAATTCACACACTTTGAAATGGAATAGTCAGGCTCAGCGTTTCCAACCAATTTATGTAAGTTAGTTATCCAGATGTGATCAAACAACAACTGACAATAATACATCAATATTATACTGTAATAACATTTTCACTTCATAATCAATATAACATCAATAAAAAGGTAAAATAATAAGAAAATAGCATAACTTTATAAACATTATGTAAGCTAGTGAAAGCAGTACAATGTTACGTTCACATCACTATTTAATCAATTAGAAATATGGATAAAATGCCACAAAAATATGAATACAATAAAAAACCTTGTTTCCTCAAAATGTCTGCGACTTTAACAGTATTTGCTGTGTTCGTGTTTCCAACATTTATTACAATTTATATTTCATAAAAAGCAGCGCTAATTTCTAGACATTCCAATCATTAAACACAACTTTCAAACTTTGAGCTCTTACCTTGAGTGCAGTGATGACTGTCTCTTGGTGCTTCTTGACAGCGTCATGAGAGAACTCTGACGTGGCCAGGAGGCACATGCTTTCTAGGGCGAGGTATCTGCAACAGCATTTCTTTTACTTCCCCTGGCATAGATACCAGGCTGAAGGGACCAACAGCTTTTAATATCTCGTCTGAAAGACACCTAGAAATGGTACATCCCTAAATCGTCAACTCTCCCCGTACAATATGGATGTGGTCCTAACAACTATGCAAATCATTGTGTTTACATCAACTCAAGAACATTTGTTAGATATGGCAAAATTAAATTATTTGAATAAGAAAAATCTTTAGTGATGTTTGGCAGCAGGGACAAGAGCAGCAGATAGTCCTTGTTTTAAAAATCCCAACTCAACTGATTTAATCAATATTACCAATCATGTTTGTTGATATTCAAATCTGCAGAGTGTAATATATACGCAGTCGACTTTTAATAAGAGTGTATGCTTTTATTAAAATCATAGAATTTACTTTGATTATCAGATCAGGTAACTTGCGATAGTGTGAATATCCTTTTGTTATAACATATAGAGCTGAACTATCCATTTCCTTCTCAGCACCAAATTTTAACTGGATCTGGAAAAAATATTTTAATAGTTTGTCCAACAATTTCACAGAAACGAAACAACACATTTGCACAAACGATACAGCATCTCATAGTGAATACTAGGGGAGCTCAATGTTTAAGAAACGAGCATGAGGGGCCTTAACAACCCGCCCCACCTGAGGTTTGTCTCACGGTGCTGCAAGAACTGTCCAAGCTGGTTGCACGCCCGCACCAACAGGTTGGCGTCACAGTCCATGTGGATGATCAGGTTGATAGCCTCAAACAGGACCGCGTTCTTTGCGTTCGAGTGCTGCACCTTCTTCGACTTGGGCGGCTCCTGCGCTTTATTGAGTATCGTCTCTAGACACTCCGTCAGTCGGTTCCGTACGGTAGCGTCCTCTGGGGGTGCACAGACATAGCCATATTAGATTTATTATTAATTCAAAATGTGCACTTCCTCAATACTGGGCAGAATATATGCAACTAGAAATGAAGAAAGTGTAATGTTTTTTAAGTTATGGAGAGATTTGAACACGGACACTATAATATTTTACTCTTTACTCTTACTCAGACAATTTGGTCAGAAAGACAAGTCTTTTGTGTTGAAAGATCTATTGGATTAAATTATGATTCGACCTTGTTTATGCTTATATAAGTTACATGGACAACATTGCTCAGTATTGAGGAAGTGTACAAATATGATATGATTCATGCACAAATATCATATGATTCATGATAAGAAACGTTAACTGACTTTGAAGAAGTCGATCATTTATCATATTTTAAATTATGTATGCAAAATAAATTGGGTTGAATTTGGGGTGACAAGCGGGGTTAAGACACCCACCTGGAGCGGGGTAGTACTGGAGTAGATGGAGCAGTTTGACGGAGAGCCATGGTGCTGGCACAAAGTAGTAAGTGTAGTCCTGGAGGTCTGTGTATGATGACGTCACAATCTACAAGGCACCACACAATTCAGCATTCTCTTATTTACATTAGTGAAATGACAAAACATCCTACTGTTGATGCACTGTACAGTGGTCATTCAACTGCTTTGGCAAAAAGTTCTGAGATTCCCAGTACTTTACTAAAAAAATTGTGCTGTTAGAACACCTCAAAAGTGGTTCTAAATTACAAAAAAGCTCTGATTTATGTTCAGTATCGCCTGAAAATCCGCACAACTGTTCAAACCAACCTTTGTATTTATTTTTACATTTTACAATACCAACAGTTAATGAACCACGCTTGCCCACTTCCACAAAGTCAGGAGGCTATATAAAATTCTCCAACTTCAGTAAAATTTCCCTTCATTGTTTACACAATTCCTGACCTAGTGAAATGTTTTGCAACAAATCAAATGGATGATGTCAACTACCTAGGGCAGGGTGGAGTGTTTAAAGCATGTACTCACCCTGCTGAGTCTGGACACGGCGAGAGATACACAACCCTTGTAGTCATCTGAGTTCTTCTTTGCTAGCGTCTCAATCAGACTTACAGCTGCAGTCACTACACCCTGTAGAAACAAACCAGTGCACATCAGTCTAATAAAAACACCACCTACAATACCTTACATCGTGTGGAACAAAACCAGTACAAATCAGTCTAACATTTCAGTCCAATTTAATAAGCGCAACAGATCTGAACAATGGGGGTGTTATATTGAAATCTCACATGACATAACATTGTGTAAAAATAACTTTTTAATTAAATTGGAAGTCAGCGAGTTGATTGATAAGTCATCAACACTTGCCATGAGATGCCCAGTGAATCTACTAATAATTAATGACCGGATGTTTTATACAATCAGCAGTAATCAACTTGCATTCACGAAGAAACCAGGGCAAAAATAAATATTTTAATCTAGATCTCCAGAATACATAAAAGTTTTGTAATATTTTTCTTCTTAAAAAACAAAGTTTACAATGCTTGATTATAAAAAAGGATGCTTAACAGATGTTACTGATAGCATAACAATGTTCAAAATTAAGGCCTTTTTACGCCGATTCAAAATGCTTCTCGATTCATCCTGTTGGCTACGACTGGGTCAGACTGTATTAGTGATGCACATTACAGTACTTACTAATCTATGCTAATTCGATATAAAATACAATTGTGACAAACTATTTCTTGCTTGCCAGTGTCCGCTCGTTGCCAAGACAAAAGCGAAGTCCACACATGCAAGGGAAACTCCTGGCATTTCTAACATGGATGCATATTTGATGATTCACATTTAATGACGTCAGTATCTTGGGGAATATAAGAGAAACACCAAAGCAAAGATGGCGGACGAAATTGCAAGAATCGTACAGTTTGACCATTTTTGAAGGATATTACACCAATTTACTTCATACTGGTGATAGAGGCAAACAATCCGATTGAAAATATATTCTGCCAACACAATCTGATTAATGTGATATTTGGCTGTTAAAGTGAACTTCGAGGGCTTCGATTTGGAGTGAATTGAGAACAGAATAGATTGCCCAGGGCAGTGCCAGCACTAGTGAATGCAAAACATTGGCATCAAACATAATATTACTTTCAACAACTGTAACTGTTTCACAAATAAATTCATATTAAAATGTTTATTAAATTCATTACTTTATTTTATTGGTCTACTAGTGAAAAGAAATAAAAGACAACATTTGGTATGGTTTATATTTATTAAATAATTATTCTAAGTTAAAGCAGTGTGTTAGTTTTATGCACAAAAACTTTATTAGCTTTATTACGTATACATATATTTATACATTTTTGTGGGGCTAGTTGAAGCTCACATGGGCCGGTTCAAAATAGAACTGGGCTAACTAAAAAACAAATCTGCGCCAGTTCATTTTTTTGCTAATTTCAGACACTGAAATAAATGAAAACAGAGATTTACGACATGTACGGCTAAGTTTTATAAGTGCTATGTAAGTATTATCAGTAATAAAGGTTACAGTCTGATCAGATATGAAGACAGCCCAAACACTTACACTGCATGTAGGGGAGAACGAGGCTAGTTGCAACAGGGGTAAGTTGCAACAAAGTGTTATTTCTGTGTCAACCTTCCAAAGACAAAATAATAATTCATCCCTTGGTTTCCCTAGCAGCAGTCAGGTCACTCACCATGTGCTGGTCGTTCAGCAGGTGTATGACGCGTGACGCCCAGTCTGCCATGGGCACCAGGTCGGGGGACCGTCTCACCAGTTTGAGCAGACACAACGCAGCACTCTGTTTCACCGAGTCGATCGTATCACTGCCAACAATATAATGAAATATAATAATAACAAACTATTTCATTGATATGCTACAGTTACAGCAGACAAAGATTGAATAAAGTCTATCACAATGACAATTTCTGGCAAATGGTACTTGGCTTAAGTTATCATGAATGTTGAAAAGGAGCAAAGCCACATCATTGTTTCAAAACAAACAAGGTCTCAGATTCCAAAAGTTGCTGTTCCAGTGCTTGAGACAATATCACTTGCCAGACACTGCATCTTTTGCATAATATAATAAAGCTATTATCTCACATATTGTCAACAAAAATGATAGTGTAAAAAGATGAGTATTATTTGGTTTGCTATATCGAACTCATTTAGTTGTTAGAATGTTAAAAAACAAAATCCCATGCCTTTCAATTACTTCCAAACCACGCACAAAACAAGCAACAGACTTGCCATGTAATCTTACCCGGATACAAGGAGTTTAGGAATCTCGCCACCAAACGCTTCAGCCATCTCTCGACTTCCAATGTTGGCGATGCACTGCATGGCAAGGTTGACGTGGACCGGGTTGCGACTTATAAGGTCGTTCTTAATCGACTGAATGACAAGCTTCATGAGGTCACTAGTGCCACCCACAAGCACCGAGATGAACAGGTAACCCTGCAACACACACACCCCCATTTCTGGGTGTCAGAGGATCTGGAGCATTGTGGAAACTTCCCTCACGAAATACAGAAAACTGTTCACTTTGGTTTCAGTTGTCTCTAAATCTGACCTTGCTATTATCCCACCATATCATAATTCAGGCAGCTGTACTTCCCTAGCTTACTGAATAGCACACTGTAGAGTAACTCGGCACAGAACTCTGGCAAAATATTACAACACGTCACAACATGGTACAACACATTACAACACATCACAACATGGTACAACAGATCACAACATGGTACAACAAGTCACAACATGGTACAACACATTACAACATGGTACAACACATTACAACACGTCACAACATGGTACACAGTACAAACTACGCCATACTTGAGTCATTTTATTTTAGAACGATCAACAATTGTCTGGCAAATTTATATTCACTTACCTATAATGTTATTGTTGTCTCATTGTTTACGATAACAGTTAATACAGAACAATAATCATACAAATCTTGAAGTATACAATATAGAAGATTTACAAAATTACATCCTCTCCACAATGGGCTACAACAGACAGCCATCCTCCCCACAACGGGCTACAACACACAGCCATCCTCTCCACAATGGGCTACAACAGACAGCCATCCTCTCCACAATGGGCTACAACACACAGCCATCCTCTCCTCTATGGGCTACAACAGACAGCCATCCTCCCCACAATGGACTACAACACACAGCCATCCTCTCCACAATGGGCTACAACAGACAGCCATCCTCTCCACAATGGGCTACAACACACAGCCATCCTCTCCTCTATGGGCTACAACAGACAGCCATCCTCCCCACAACGGGCTACAACACACAGCCATCCTCTCCACAATGGGCTACCACAGACACCCATCCTCTCCACAATGGGCTACAACACACAGCCATCCTCTCCTCTATGGGCTACAACAGACAGCCATCCTCCCCACAACGGGCTACAACACACAGCCATCCTCTCCACAATGGGCTACCACAGACAGCCATCCTCTCCACAATGGGCTACAACAGACAGCCATCCTCTCCATAACGGGCTACAACAGACAGCCATCCTCTCCACAATGGGCTACCACAGACAGCCATCCTCTCCACAACGGGCTACAACAGACAGCCATCCTCTCCACAACGGGCTACCACAGACAGCCATCCTCTCCACAATGGGCTACCACAGACAGCCATCCTCTCCACAATGGGCTACCACAGACAGCCATCCTCTCCACAACGGGCTACAACAGACAGCCATCCTCCCCACAACGGGCTACAACACACAGCCATTCTCTCCACAATGGACTACAACACACAGCCATCCTCTCTACAACGGGCTACAACACACAGCCATCCTCTCCACAACGGGCTACAACAGACAGCCATCCTCTCCACAACGGGCTACAACACACAGCTATCCTCCCCACAACGGGCTACAACACACAGCCATCCTCCCCACAACGGGCTACTCACAATCTGTTTCTCTGTGTACTTGTTCGAGCTGAGGAGATTAACAGCCTCCATGTGGCCGAAGTCAATGTCATGTCCCAGCAGGAAGATGAACAGCAGCTTGCAGACATATTTCTTCTTCTGGTAGCCGTCCAGTGTCTTGTCACCTGTACATCAAAGTGTCATCAAAGGGTCACCAAAGTGTCATCAATGTAGTATGTAGCAATACGCTTCAAACTCCCTCCTCAGTTCATTTAGCCTACCTTGAACCAGGTTTGCTGACGTTCTAATCTATATTGTGTGACCCGGATCTGGTAAAAACTAATTTATAAATAAATTTGTCTGAGGATTTCACCAAAACTAAACAACAAATTTGTACAAATGAACTAGCATGTCGTAGTTCATACTAGAGCTAGCACGTCGTAGTTCATACTAGAGCTAGCACGTCGTAGTTCATACTAGAGCTAGCACGTCGTAGTTCATACTAGAGCTAGCACGTCGTAGTTCATACTAGAGCTAGCACGTCGTAGTTCACACTAGAGCTAGCACGTCGTAGTTCACACTAGAGCTAGCATGTCGTAGTTCATACTAGAGCTAGCATGTCGTAGTTCATACTAGAGCTAGCATGTCTTAGTTCATACTAGATAGGTTCTGTTTATCTTGAAATGAATCTGAAATGAGACAGTGCTTCACATTTGAAAACAACAGACGAGGTAAATTGCTCGCCTAAATATGTCAAATTAATTTAGGCAAGCGATATCATCAGTCATCGTAAGCGTAGCCTAGGCAAGGCTAGTGTGCCATGGCAGTGCTCTGGCACCACTGGCACCATATTTTTGTGCACCGAGTATTGTGCGTTTGGCATTATGATGCAATGGAAGCTAACCCTACGGTGATTGATGACATGTTGCAATTCAAAACTGTTTCACCAATTGCAATGTATGGGGTTTACTTAAGTAAACATTAATTTCAATGTACAAAAGTCTTAGTGCCAACAAGTACTAATTAAAATTTCATAGCGACAATGACAGAATCCGAATGGGAAATGGTGGCGCCACCACACAGTAAAAAACAACAACTAACAAATCGCTCGCCTAAATTAATTTGGCATATTTAGGCGAGAGATTTTCAAACGTGATGCCCTGCATTGACGCTAGTTCACTAGTGGGTTTGATGGTGTTCTTGCAAATCTCGGTGCAGCCAGCAGCAATCACCATTTGCTTAATAGCTCCCCAGTGATGGCTGATACTAGAACCCCTAACACACCTCGCCGAATATTGGACACCACGTTATAAAGAGGCTAGATTTTCCTAGCAAATCTGATACTCAAGAAACTCCTTGTCAAGACAAACACTTGTAGACAGCGAGCGATTTTAGCAATTGGCAAGAGCGATCACTCGCCTCAAATGTGATGGACTGATGAGATAAAAATTGAGAAGCTTTAAATCACTGGCAAAGAGGAAAGACAGTGGGAGAGAGCACGCAAGGAGGAGTGTGCGTGCAAGATTCTTATTTAACATTTTTGTTTTGTATTATTCTTTGGTTTGTTTATTCTACGAGCTAGTAACATACATCATTTTTCACTGGTGTTGCAATGCCTGCGGTAAAGTTACAGCGGCGTCTCGGGGGGGGGGGGGCAGTCAATGTGTTGACTTTGTGTTGTTTTATGTTTGAAACATTTTGTTGCTGTGGGCATAAATTTCTGTTTTGCTTTGATCATTTGCAGGACTAGCAAAACCCTTGGCGGACTAGTAAACCTTTGTCCTTACTGATCTTGCTGTCTAGTAAAAAATGCATAAGTTCTTGCCCTGATTATGCATCAACACACATCACAGGACAATGTCTGTGGACATTATACAGCATGACAAAATATCACAAACTGAAGTGTAGTCGCCAAGAGCAAGGCAAATTATAAATGTCCAACAGACAAGAGGTTGAATAACAAGATATTATCAGTGGCAGTGACTATTGCCATATAGGATGTCCACAACCCTGCATAATATCCTTCATAACCTTTAAACCTACTTTCATAAACCTACTTTCAGCAGCTGGAGTTCACCAGGTACAATCAACAACAAATTGTAAAATTTGATGAGAAAATCTGATAAGATGACTGCAAGGCGTTAACAGCTGCTGAATTCTGGATACAGGCAGGCTTCTTAAAAAATAAATTGCTTTATTGTTACAGGTGGCCCCCATCAAGACTGAATTATATGACTAACATCAAATGCAAACTGGGACAAATTATCCATTGCATTTTCATGTTGGTGCAGTATTTGACATATTCTGGGGTAGCACATTCCTAGTTGGCCAATTGTGTGTGCTGAGCCCACTGGCTGAGACTGCTCATTTATAACCCCAAGTCTAATGGCTTGTAACATCATGGATTCATGATGGTTTAGGCTTGTTATAGTTACTGACAGACAGCAATGAAAGACAGCCAACATAAAGTAACAGAGACAGACAGACAGACATACCTGCAATGCAAGAGAGAGTCAACAGTACAGCCAACATGAATTAACAGAGACAGGCAATGAAAGAGACAGCCAACTAGACAGACATGAAGTAACAGGGACAGACAGACAGGCAGTGAGAGAGAGAGCCAACCAGACAGACATGAAGTAACAGGGACAGACAGGCAATGAGAGAGAACGCCAACCAGTCAGACCTGATGTAACAGGGACAGACAGACAGGCAGTGAGAGAGAGCCAACCAGCCAGACATGAAGTAACAGGGACAGACAGGCAATGAGAGAGAACGCCAATCAGTCAGACTTGGTGTAACAGGGACAGACAGACAGGCAGTGAGAGAGAGAGCCAACCAGACAGACATGAAGTAACAGGAACAGACAGGCAATGAGAGAGAACGCCAACCAGTCAGACCTGATGTAACAGGGACAGACAGACAGGCAGTGAGAGAGAGAGCCAACCAGACAGACATGAAGTAACAGGGACAGACAGGCAATGAGAGAGAACGCCAACCAGTCAGACCTGATGTAACAGGGACAGACAGACAGGCAGTGAGAGAGAGAGCCAACCAGACAGACATGAAGTAACAGGGACAGACAGGCAATGAGAGAGAACGCCAACCAGACAGACATGAAGTAACAGGGACAGACAGACAGGCAGTGAGAGAGAGCCAACCAGACAGACATGAAGTAACAGACAGAAGACAGGCAGACATACAGACAATGAAAGAGACAGACAGACAGGCAGTGAAAGACACAGCCAGTCCACAGGAACATGTAGGACTGAGATGATTATCTCATTGTCTGAGTGGATTCTCAAGTATCACTCCTGGACCACCAAATGTCCAGGCCCAGTTACAGATTTGCATTGTAATCCATAACCACAGCCTGTAGAATCCTGGCCTGTGACTGGCTGCAGCCTGTACAGTTAGTGGCCTACAGGGCCCCATGATGTAGTATTGATTTACAGTCTCTACAGGGCATCGATTTACCAGCCCCCTTAATTGGACCTGAGCAGAGGCGGAGGTCATACACAACCTTTAAGTGTCAGTAATAAATTCCTATAAATCAAGAGGATGATTTAGTGAAAATAACCAGAAAATATTAGCAGAAGAACTGGCCTCTGAATGCAGACATCTTGTCCGATAAAATCAGGCTGCTGATTGAGTTACATCAGGTGCATGAATGCATGTTGAAAATATATTTTTCATGTTATCACTAGTAACGAGTTGAGAGATTCTCATATAACTTGACCCAAGCCGTTTCACTCCATAGTGGAGCATGGGCCCTTCCACAGGCCATGGCTTTGGACCTGCGCATACAGCTTTTTCCTTAAATTTCCATTCTGCTTTTTCCATATCTGCTTTCACTTTTCTGCACCAGGTGTTTCTCGGCCTGTCCCTTTTTCTTTTGCCAAGGGTTCTTTGTCATGTGTTGTGTTGGCTTACAGAGAGTATGGCCTACCTCGCTCCACTTCTTCCTTCAAATTTGATGTTCACTAGGTTTTAGATTTGTTCATTCCTATAATGCTTCATTACTAATTGTTTCTGGCCATCAGACAGAATACTTCTTAGACACATATCTACACAAGTTTGGATCTTCTGTAGCATACATTTTGTAGTATGCCATGTCTCTGATCCATACATTAGCACAGCCTAAACATTCAAGTTAAAAATGCATACCTTGGTGGTATTGAAATTTCTCTGAACTACCATATTTTATTAAAGCTGCTTCAGCAAATGGTTCAGCCTATTGCAAATCCGGTTTATTGATGTCCAGATGTGTAGTGTGTGACTAGTTTAAGTAATGTGCAGTCTGTTTAATAAAAAAATGCCTATTTTTTCCAAAGCATCGAAAGAATTAAATGTGGTAAGGATCAAAATAGTGGTTACCCAAAATGGTAAACACTGTGCGAGTCAATACCGATCATGGACGTGACAATCTCTCACTGATCACATGACAAAGTCACAACATTTTACCAAGGGTGAAAATTGTGATTTTTCAGCATTTCGATTTTCAGTTCTCTTAATGCAATGCTTGAACAAGCATTAAGTAATTTAATAGTTTGTCTGATGCTTTCACAAAAAACTACTTATAAAATGTTGCACAAACGAGCTAGCATGTTGCAGTGGATACTAGGTAGGTTTGGTTTTTCGCAAAATTAATTTGAAATGAAACTGGCAAAAAAATTTAATTGAAGAGGCACCTTTAAGCACGATGAAGGTTGGACGCTCATGTAAACACACACACTCAATTATTGCATAGCTCTTGTAAACCGGCCTTTACTGCATCTATTGTGGCCGCATAAAAACACAGGTGAAAACTGAAGATGTCACATTTACAACCCTGTATTGTTTACATTATTTAACAACCAACACTGATATCAACACTTGGTGATCAAAACAACTGACCTTTGAACTTTGACCTGATATTTGCCAGTTCTTTGTTTATCCTCTTCACTTCAGCCTCCTTACTTTTACCTGACAAACAAAAACAACAGTTGACAGTCAAGTGATTTGTTACAAGAAAACATACACAGCATCTTAACAAAACTACATTGCATGTACAGCAGGGTTGAAAAAAATCATGATTTTTTCGAAAAAATTGATTAAATCGGATTTTTTCGATTAAATCGATTTATTTGATTTTTTAACATTCTCGACAAATCTTATAAGAAATAATATGTAGTTCTGAAAATAAATAAATATGTGGAATATCATAATATACCCAATGGGCGGAACATTTCATTCCTAGCCTTTCTAAAGAATTAAAACAAAGTTGTTATGTACAAATTTAAACTTTATTAAAAAATATGTACAGTTAAATCAACTCGGTGATCACATAATCTGAAAAAAAAATCAATATCTTGATTTTTTCATATTGATTTAATCGATGATTTAATCAATTTGATTAAATCAACGCCAACTCTGATGTACAGTTCTTCAAATGTTTTCGGAGTCTGAAAGAATGTTATTCAATGGAAACATTGATTATCTATCCTTGATAAAATTAATAATTGACATTTGATTATGTAACGTAGTAAATATTAGTCATCTGCAATATTAACCCTTTTCAACTTTCGTACATATAATACAGACATAAAACATCCAATGAGACACCACTGTTACTGGTTGCCAACATCCAATGAGACACCACTGTTACTGGCCGTCAACATCCAATAAGACATCACTGTTACTGGCCGCCAACATCCAATGAGACACCACTGTTACTGGCCACCAACATCCAATGAGACACCACTGTTACTGGCCGCCAACATCCAATGAGACACCACTGTTACTGGCCGCCAACATCCAATGAGACACCACTGTTACTGGCCGCCAACATCCAATGAGACACCACTGTTACTGGCCGCCAACATCCAATGCTAAGTAACTTCCAGAAAGAGGCAGTCACATGTGTCATCACTAACGGCGGCGATGTTTACAATTGGTTCGGTAAACAAATGTGATTTGAAAGCAAATTTCCTGGATAATTATGATGAAACAGATACATGATCACATAAATGATCATCTTCGACTTCTTCCAACTTTGAAAATAACAACGATCTCTGACAAGGTCAAAGTTTATGATGATGATTCGGATGATGTACCTAAACTTGGACTTAAATTCTACAGTTGTTGTTACACTGAGGGCAGCCTTGTGAACAAATGCTACATACAGTTGCGGATGTCGGATATGAAGACCGCGAGGCCTCGCATGCCGTCTCCCTTCACTGCTGGCATCTTGGCTGCTCTCAGCTGCTCTGCAATACACACCAACCACCACTGAAGACTGCTGCACCATGGGCACTACATGCCACACTGTGAGCACTACGCACTACACAGTACTCACACTGACGACTGTACACAGCACCATGGGCACTACACATCTCAACTCAGACACAAACACACACAGTAATGTTTAAGTTGTAACTATAATTACATTTGCAAATAAGTGTACATGTATGTTAAATTCACTTTAAAACAATTTATTTAAATGAAATATAATTTTAACTCCCAACTATTGTGAGACATATAATTTAAGTGACAACACTGTCACTTAATGTCAGTTCTGGTTCTCATCACTGTAATTACACCCAGCCTCAGAGGCTATAGGCACCCACACACAACCCCCACACAAGATTAAGCTAATGTCAGTAGCTAAATGTCAATCCACCATTGTCAGCAGACAGAGTCCAGACCCAGCATCAATCCATGACTTCATCAATAACTTGATGCACAAGCATGTAGCTGATAATTAGCACAGCTAATATATGCACATAGTCAACCCTTGGTTGTTGTTGGATTTCAAGTAGGAATTGTAAAGTAGGCAGCACGCTGGCAGCAGGCATCCTACCCTGTCAGACACATGGTGTCTAGTGGGCAACAGGCATCAGTTACTCTCCCCTCCCCCAGATATCTTTTCCTGGTACGGAGAGAGCTACACGTATATCATTCATTACATCATAAATATCATGCTCAAAGTGAAATGGATGGCACCTGTAGACAGGTTAACTACATATATTTACATCACTCAAAACAGAAAGAGATCAACACTTTGTTTTCAAACACTGCAACAGTGACAACTGTATGACAATAACCACTGACAGTTACCACCACCAGCAAGAAGGGTAAGGTAGTTAGGTAGTCCAGGATTAGATCAGATCTGTACAGGAAACTGTTATCTGCAGCTTCACAGAGAAACACAAAGGAAATACCTCATCACACACATCCCTGCCAGCACGCCCCATTACACCCCTGTTGTTGAACGCTTACATGTCATCTACCTGTCTGGCATTGTTCTAAAAACTCAAACATACTAAAAATCCAACCCTGGTCTATTTGGGTAAACTGACACAATTTAAGAGACTACGATTGCTGTGTATCAATAAAAATATGCATGGTGCATTTCAAACAAAATATAATTAAAACTTGAATTCACAAAATTTTTACTAGATTAGATAGTGCATCCTAGCAAGAATTGGACACTGACTAAACTGGGTGTGTCAATCACTGAGACCCTGACATTTTCACAGAGCAACAGAAGATACGTCACAGATCATAGGCAGTATATTTTATTTATCACACTGACTGCAGCCTGCTCTAAATAATGACACACAAGACAGTAGATGGGGCAAAGATTGTCGCACCAAGCTACTGGAATGTCAGTTTCATGCTCACTGTTAAGTAGGGTCATCATTTCAACCCTAACCGTAGAACTTTGTTCCATGACTTTATTTCCTACATTTGGAACTGCCAAGGGGAAGGAAAGGAATGGGCATATTAGCCAAACTGATAGAAGGAAAGACACATGATGAGCTAAAGAACATTGTGAAGAATGGAAAGTGGCCAAATGAGCCAAGGACCTGTTACACGGCAGGAGAGAGTCATAAGACAGGAATGGATGAATATGAAGGAGTTCTGTTCCTGTGACAGAAATATTCTGAAGACATCTTAATGTCGCAATCAGTCCTCCCACAGTTTGCCCCATCTTGTCTGGTCAGTCACCATTTCTCTAGCTGCACAAGGTCAAGGTCTGTACTGACAGTAGAAATAGGACAAATAGACTTAATAGGGTTTATAGGGGCAAGCCCCAGTGTGCAGTCATCACTCCACAAACCATAAAAGGAGACAGCTATATTGTCCACTTCCCACAGATGGGTTCAACTACTTAATTAACCATCTTAGCAAGGAAGACCAGAAAGAGAGAATACACGATCTGGTGAAATAAATGAACAACAGTACTAAAGATGTGGATGTGAGACACAAGATCAGATGAAGTCACATACACAGGGATACACTTTTCTTAGCACTGGGACTAACCTGGGTGAATAAGTGGTTTTCTTTTCATGATACTAAAAAATTAATCTCCACCATTTATTAAGAGTAGCCTGCACATCACGACCGCCGAACTACTGAACACTGCGCTATGAAATTCCTAAACGTGTCATTGAGTCAATGATAGATATCTATATTTACAGCAATCGTTTAATCTAGTTGGTGTCCAGTTGGTTTTATTGACTTTTCTGAAGGAGAGTTCCATGCTCACGTGGTAGGTAGCTTGATTAGCTGCACCGACTTTACAGTCGCTTCAAATTTCAGGGTAGCAACATGACTACCATCAAGTTTAAACAAAAATATTTCTCACCTTTAAGCAACATTTATCCCAAAACTGACAAAAACCGTGAACTTTCTCAGAGTCCCTACATAATTATCTTACTTGCCATTTATATACAAAATATACCATACTGGATCTAAATGTAGCAATTATATTATTTGTAAAATCTCATCATTGTTGAGTGTTTTTACGTCAGCCATTGTTTTCATATTTTTTTCATAATCTATTTCGCAATAGTTTGCTAACTATTCCATGTATACATTATACCTGGTTAACTGTGCAACCAGCAGACCTGCCACATTTTTGGGGTTGAAATCTGTATGTCTGACTTGAAATTCTGTATAAGCCCATAACATTTGTTCATTGATTAATCAGCGTACATCATTCAGATTCCTATCGAGAGTGACACCATCTAGCAGGCTATGAAATGTTCCTACATCAAATGAAATCGCATGGGTTTATAAGAAACCTGGCAAGCATAAAAATAGTTGTGCTTTAATGCTATAAGTTTGTCATTTGATGTTATAAATAAAATGATTATATATTATATACTGCTGCGATGAAAAAAAAATATGTACTTTATCACAGTTTTTTCCATTTGAAACAAATCCATATGAAAATGGTATATATCGGCCAAAAATCTGTATTGCATGTATGTGAAATCCATAGCAGGTTTGAACCTGCTTAGAAATAAGTCACAGTCAAACCACTTCTTTGTCAACCCCCATCTCCCACAAGAAAGTTAGTGCCAGTAGAATATATAACACCAACTCTGCCAACAGTATTACAGAAATGAAACCTTTCACCATTTGTTTTCAGAAAATGCATTTCAGGAAACGAAATGCAACTTTTGTGCAACCAACAAATTCCCCAGTAACAAAGCAAGAGAAACAAGTCAAGCATACAAATGCCAAAAGCCATTAAACACCTACCCATTGTCTGTGATGTTACACGTCTGCAACATTAAATTTCACCACCAAAGAATTATCACTATATTTTCAATCTAGTAACCTAGAATAATTTGGTTATTGAACACAGCCCTGCCACATTTCTTTTTAAATCTAATTTTTTTTACTTAAAATACTGTAAAAATCTGAATACCACTTTTCATTGTTTAATTTGCCTTTAGCAATAGTTATACCATTCCTATTCCAATCGAGTGTCACCATCTATGAGGCTACGAAATATACCTACAACAAACAACATCTACTACTATTAAAATAGTTTGTGCTTTGACCGCTATAAGTTTGTTACTCAATGTTGTACTTGTATGATGGATACAAGAACATATTTACTTTATCATATGAAAAGAGGATATGGCAGTATACCTCCTTAGAATCCAACAATTTGTATTGTATACAGGAAATCCATATGATGTGGCAGGTCTGTGGTCATTACCTAAAGCATCACCTAGAATTATGAGAGGATGTTGTCACAACAAAAAAACATTGGATATACTGTTGGCATCATTATGTGCCTGTCATACATAATGATATCTTTATTATCTATGTATATGGGTGCAAAATATCAAACTGTAAAGCCAAGATAAAATTTGAAAAGTGTGTGCTCTGCCTCTTTAAGTCAGTAAGAGAGACATTTCCTGAAACACGTGTATTTTAAACAAGTTTTAATTAGCATTATTTGAAATAAATTATTCAGTGGTGTAAAGTTGCTTGTTTGTAATGGGTCCAGCACAGGTATCATTTCTAGATGACATGCTCCAGACAGTGTGTGAGACCTTTCCCGTATTTCCCGTTACCCATTAGCCTGGTAAACGGACAACATAAGTCCATTGGCACGCCCCCATAACCATATCGACTTCCCGTCGGCATCGTGCCACGGATTCTGTGGTTTCTTCGACAATGCTAGAAGCAAAACTACAACTGCTCAGTTTTGTTAATCAACACCGATTGCACGTCCATATCGCCTGAATTTACCGTGCTATAATCAAAGTGGATTGTTTCTACGGTGACTGTCAAATACCTTGCTATGGAAAGGCGGAAATCCCTGACCGAACGTACTCGCCGGCCGGGTGACCAGTCACATCGAAAGATGTGCATGCACCCACTCCTTTTGTATCGTCTTTCTCGGGTAAACTACACCATGCATAGCGCTGTAACACCAATCGTTTGTAAAATAATACTTACATTTATATGGCACACTAGCAAAACGACGCACTTGTCGGGCGTTTGCAAGTAAATAATTAAACTATTACGGACGAACAAGCTCAACATAAAAAGTCCGCCATTTGCACGGAGTGCTTGAAAACGAGGCTACATGTACGCCCATTTCGTCGCGTCACATGATCGTTTTAATTGCAGCCGCGCCTACATAGTATACGATATATGTAAATGGCCCTACGTATAAATAATTTAACGTAAGTGATAAAACAAAGCTGTCGTATATAAAGAATGGACTAGTTCATTAAGTCGCGAAGCATTGCTAAAGGAGACGTGACACACCAGGGTCGACTGAATATAAATGCGATCCTTCTGGTTATGTCAAAACATCAACACTCAATCAAGTTCTCATGTGATCGACAGGTCTTCCCCTGTCATGACACAGTAAGCCAAACCCAGTATACGCGAGAGAAACACTTACTGAAAATTGTGTCGCCTTTTAGAGACGGAACAATATTACTGAATGTTTATTAACTGGCCGGTATGGGGGCTTGCACGTATATTCTTCCAGTAAAACATTTATAACACTGACCCTGTTACTAAACGTGGTTTTCCCCGTACAGCCTACCGATAAAGCCTACTAAAGGCCATGGATTAACTGGTTGACCATTCCAAATTAATTGATATGTATTTTATTTTATTAGCAAATTGACTAAGTTGGTATAACATATGGGCATGACGCTACTTTGATTTGGTGTAATTTTGCGGGAAAAAAACAATGTTGTCATACAACTATAGTACTGACATCTGGTGAGCATATCTGAGACAAAAAACAATCATAGGACACAGGTAAACCATACAATGTTACTGTTGACCAGAACGTTGGGATATTGTGTGCGCGTGCACGTCATTTAGTAGCAATGTTATTTAAAAAGTTGTTTTCGATCCGTATTTTTTACTTCAAATTCTGTGTAACACTAGAAATTTGTATAACACAACATACCTATAGCATTCCTATCGAGTGTTGACATCTACCATGCTACGAAATGTACCTACATCAAACAAAATCGCTAGGTTTTGTCGAAAATCTATTATTGATTTGAAACAAATCCATATTAAATGAGTATACAGCCGTATTCCTCCACAAATCTGTATTGTACAAGGTAAAACCGTATGATGTGACAGGTGTGTGTGTGTTGGTCTGCATCAGCTTACAAGCCCCTCAACTGTTTGGTGACTGCAAGATCCAGTGCTTTCTGGCAGGATAAATCTATACAAGTTTATATATGTTTGTTACGTGTATCCATGTGGATATGTAAGAGTAGGCTCTAAGCTTCCTGATCAACTAAATATTTTTGTTAAAAAATTAAATAATACAGTTTCCCTCCATGTGGGATTTTTATTAATTAATATTTTATTGACAAAATAGGTTATGATTACACCCTTTTTTATGACAGCATGTGACAAAGGTGCTCACAACATCTTAAGGTGCACTTAAGTTCAACAATTGGCAGTGGCATCTTCAATAAGTATCTTTTTGCCATTTTTACAAACAGTAGTTTGTCAAAGGTTCAAGCATTCTAGGAAGTCAATGTAATCCTTATTTCAAAAGATAAGGAGTAAAAGAAGGTGTAAAACAGAATCACGTTGCAGCCATCTCCTCTTTGTGGACATGTCTGCATTGCTAGTTGTATATCATGCACCATCAGGATGACATATTCAGTGTTAGCCTTTACAAGAGGCTAAGATTGACCAATAAATTAAATCTGTAACCGCACAGAGCAACTCTGTAAGCGGCCCCTGATGGAATGACGTCACTCCCAATACCTTGAGTCTCACAAGTAATTAAAAATCTTAGTAGATTCTCAGCAATGAGGAAATTGCATGCCCTTGCACCAAATCAGACTACAAAATATGCATGTAGCAGCAGTTCTTATCCTGCCGATAGTCAACACGTGCACAAGTAAAATGTCAGGATTAAGAGCAGTTCCACTGGCGCTGTTAGTCATAGGCAAGGCGGAAGTTGCGTTCTTGTTGCTTGCGCTGCAGGTCAGCCAGTTTGGCAACCTCGTCAAGCCTCCTCTGGAGCAAGGCTGAAACACAAGACAACATGACTTGCAAACCCAGGTGCTGGCTGTTCACACAGCTCTTTCAATAGAGGTGGGCTTCAGGGTGACGACGCAAATGTACAGGAGACAAGTAGGATCCATAGGAAGAAACAAGAGTAGAGGCAGACCCATGTTCAGGGGTTGGTTCAGAATTTGGATCTTTGTAGCAGCTTCAGCAGATAATTTATTCATAAAGGGTGCATTCTTAACAGTCACACATACAATATTTGTGACATGCAAAACAAGCAAGAAATAAAAATATTTTACAAGGTTCAGAAATAGCTGGGCAGGGGATTGACAGAAATAGTTTTTGAAAAATCACATCTTTCCTCGCACCAACTTGCAATTTGTTGCATGAACTGTGGTAACATGGTGAGCCAGCTATTAACAGGCATTTAATAACATCATCATTGCTATTTCCATTAGAACATGACAGCCAACTACAGGACTTAGCTGATTGGTAAAACACATAATTCAACTTGGTTTTAAATCACTGTGGCCTGCCTGTGCCAGTGACAGCCAAACCTTTGGCTTGTCTACTGATGAGAAGGGAACAAACCTGCATTCTGATCTATCCACTGCAATGAATCCATGTGTGCGTTGAGGATTTTGGAAATCTGATAAACCTGAAAAAGAAGCAGTGCAATTTGCCAATATTACCATATTCCAATACAACCAGAGAACTGCTTTTTGTGTGGTCATGACCACACAAAATGCAGCCACAAATATGTTTGCTACACAGAATACAAATGAAACACTGGGAGCTGCATGTGCCTTCATCTAACACATCAAGTCATGCAGTTTCTTTTGTTGCAGTGTCGAAAAATTTGTCAGTCAGGTATGAAACAATTATTTTATGAGCCTTTTCTAATTCAGACATGTATACAATTGTGCAACACGAGTTGGTTGCATTGAGGACAACCCTTATTTGACACTAATATCACAGACCAGGCATGGGTTAATTTCAATTGTTAATTTAATTAACTCACTTAGTTTAATTTAATTAATTAACTTTACCAAAAAGGCTACATTAATTAAATTAAATTAAATTAATTAACTTCATCAAAAGGGATTAATTTAATTGACAAATTCCCAATTAACTCTCAATTAAGTGCTCATTTAACAGTTGGTATTTCTGGATAGTTCACACCCATGTTATACCAGGGCATTTTCAGAAGGCCTGCAGTCAATATTCCAGTAATTAGCCTGACAGAGATCAGGTTAAGGCATGTGTGAATGGGAGGGAGAACATCACATAACTAATACTGTCTGTCCCAACTGGAGTGAGCTGCTCATTCAGGCACACTTGAATTGGAGGGAAGGCTTAGACAATAGAATGTCCTCTGGTAGTGTGATAAGTTGACAAATGACAGCTTCTGCAAATCTAAAGTAAACATGTTTGGCTGGCAACTTGCAGCCAAGTGGACCTATGCATTATACCTATGCAATAGACTATGTATTTATATATTTGTTTACATCTGCAAGTGTACATATATAACATGCAGAGATAAGTAAAATAGCTTAATTTTTGGATCTTTTTACAGCACCAATTGGAATCAAAAGCAAGCCAGTTCTAGTGATACATAAAAAAATTTGGTGCATAGAAATTATGTATGTAGTTGCCCAGTTTTGTTAATTTGGTGGTTGAATATAGGAGGAAACTCCAGACTTGCAAATCTTCAGCCACAACTTTACATTCCTTTCAGAAAAAACATTAATTTTAACAAGCATCTATAATTTTTAAAATATGATCAAATACCTCATGAACAAATGTCTTGGTATATAAATATTGTACAAGCAAACACATTTTTTTTTCATAAGTCAATAATAATGTTCAGATTTGTTTGATGATAATAATAATGTTCCTCAGATGTAATAAGTAAAGTAATTCCATCAATATATATGAACACTGTACTATTGTTACAGTAACGTTTACGAACCTATAAAATTTGTAAATAACAATTAGCATATTGGGGCATTCCATATCAAATCAATCAAGAATTTACATGACCGTCTTCAATTTTGATGAAACTTGATGTGTTCTTTTGTGTTCATGAATCCATGTTACCAACCACATTTTAGCTCAATCTGACTTTCCTTTCTAGAGATAGAGGTCATCAAAGTTTGACCCGACCTTGACTACCTCACAACCTTCCAGGTGTTATAACTTCTCTCCTAGGTAACCTACATATGTGATGTTGGTGTCATTTTAAAGCTCTGATAAATGTCTATCTATGTAGACAATTAAACACATACACAAATTTTAAAAACATGTTTTTTTGTTTAATATTTGACCTGACCTAGCAAAAATCATGTAACCTCAGATTTTGTTGATTTTTTTATATGTCGAAGCATACATATTTGGCAATAATCATTGAAAGTTTGATCATGCGAATTTCAATACTTTAGGAGTTATACAATTTTAAATGCAACATCATGTTTTATAGCATACAAAGATAGACATTTATCAGAGCTTTAAAATGACACCAACATCACGTCTGTAGATTACCTAGGAGAGGAGTTATAACACCTGGAAGGTCAATAGGTAGTCAAGGTCGGGTCAAACTTTGATGACCTCTATCTCTGGAAAGGAAGGTCACATTGACCTAAAATTTGGGTTGGAACATTGACTCATGAATATAAACTAACACACCAAATTTCATCAAAATTGAAGGTGGTCATGTAAATTTCACAGTTTTTGATTGATTTAGCATGGAATGCCTCTATTATTATTTCAATGATGACTTGTATCAATTGCTTAAACTTACAAAAACAGGGGCATGTAAATGTAATCTGCATTTCTACCAAAACATAATTTCATTGTTAATTGAATTAAAGTTAATTGTTAATTTAATTTAATTGAAGAATTTGGGAGGTTAATTTAATTTAATTGACCTGAGGAATGAGTGAGGTTAATTTAATCTAATTAATTGGAACATTTCTGAGCTAATTGTAATTTAATTAACTAACTTTTCAATTTAATTGCCCCAAGCAACCACCAAACAGAAACCAGCCAGTGGTGAACCCTGCATGACCTCTGACTCAGATTTCCTTTCACTATACTGCATCGTGTAGCTGCAGCTTACTCCCGTATCAGCCTAATGTACAATAAAATATCAAAGAAACCATTTTTACAAAAACAGAAGTAACAAACTTGGTTCTAGGTCAGTTCATGTGAATGTTGTCAGTTTGTATGAACACTGTGGACTACGACCAATGTTGGTGATACTGAGTGTTGACTCAAGTTGACTCATGTAAACAGCTTTTCACGCTTGTGTCTGACTTGTACTTACTGGGTCGTTACTGTCTTGACAGCCTGAATGTGTGTTCAGATGGTCAATGATGTCTCTCAGATCTTGCACCATTCGCTTCAGTTGGCCATCGATACTGCAGGACAACTTGTATCTATGTTAAACAAAAACACAGTCAATGCGATTTTAAACATTAGAAGCTCAAAACACATTACACGGGAGCAGTTAGCGAGACAGGGCTGCTGATATCGCAGGTGAGTAGGAAATACATTCCAACAGTAATACATAATGATTTAAATTGTAGACTAACCATGGATTTGGCAGCTATATCAACTTTGCTTTCTGTGTAAATTGAACAAATAATAAACATTGTCGCAGGCATACCACATCATGCGCCGCAGGCCTGCCACGTCACACGCAGGCCTGCCACGTCACACGCAGGCCTGCCACGTCACGCGCAGCAGGCCTGCCACATCACGCACTGCAGGCTTGCCACATTATACGGACTTCCCATAAGCATTACAGGCGGGTATACCATTTCCCACAAAGATGTGTTTCAAATGGAAAAATCATGACAAAGTACACATCATCTTCATCACACAAGCACAAACTTATAGCAGTCAAAGCACAAATATACTTTTGATGCTACGCAGATTTCTGGTGAAACCTTTGACAAAGTATATTTCATAGCCTGACAGATGGCAACATTCCGTCAGAATTGGAACGCTATAGACTGATTAACCAATAACATTTTTATACAGATTTGTACAGCTTTATTGAGATTTTCAATAAAAAAATACAGATTTCAAGCAAAGAATGTGGCAGGTTTGTTGTTGGATAACAGACTAGTTCCAAGTGAATGCTGCGAGGACTCACGCAGGGCTCAGTCCAATTATGTAATTGAAATTGTAATTGATTACAGCAAAAATTTTGCAATTGTAACTGATGATGGGTTTGCAATGATGCTGTAATAGTAACTGAAATATATTGTGTAATTGCAACAATTACAATCAGTTACAGCCAGTATAGTATTTTTTCATGACAAAGTTTACCTGAGCACGTTATCTGTTGTATGCAAAATACCCCAATTCGACAATACACCTGCCATCATACCTGGGACAAATAATTTTCCTCAATCCCAGTTAGCACCTGCTAATGTCCACCTCTCAATACCCCCCTTGTTCTTTCAAGGCAGTTTACACCAGCCTTGACCAGTGCAGGCTGTCTCACTCGAGTTACCAAACTTCTTCAGAATATTAGCAATTCTACCCTTGACACACCAAAAACGATTTATTCGTATCGATTGCAATCAGTTGCAACCGATAGCATTTTGCTACTGGTTGGGATTTTTTACCATTGACACACCACACAATTTGTAGTGCTACAAGCGAAATCACTGATCTATAAATAATCATTGTTGTCAACAGAAGTTTAACCTGGACCTGACCTGAATTAGCGATGGAAGATGCCAAAAGTAAAACGGACCAAAGCAAAAACATCAGCTGGACAAACGCCTAATGTTCCGCGATTATTGATGTTTGGACCGATTTATCAGTTCAAGTGCAGTTAGAAGGCACCAGATGAAATAAACAGGTGTACGTAGAAATTGCCGAAGAAATGAGACAGCACAGCTTTAATAGGGACAAACAATACCGAAGCAAAATCAAACGGCTTAAGCACGAGTATAAATACATTGTTTTGCTCTGTATTTGTTCACCCACGCAAAATGTTTAGTTTTTGAATATTTCTATCTGTAGTCTAGTGCACTATTCGTTTCCATTTTGCAAAACGTGACATTCTAATCCTGTGATTATGGTTGTGTGACCATGTGACTTGCAACAAAACAAGGCCCTATCGATAGGGAGCTAGTGCAGTAGATACACCACATCGCTATCGATTGCAAGTTAACTGATAGCAGTTTTACGACCTGTTTGGGAGCAGGTAATATTTTGCTATCGATTGCAACCGATAGGTCTGAAAATTTTGGTGACACACCAAGCACTCCTATCTGTTGCAATCGATTGCAACCAATAACAGTGTTTGGTGTGTCAATGGTATTAGGCAGCTAGCAGTTCTTGACACTATCCTTTGTGAGTGCAACAAATACATGTTATGGCTAACTGGTGAATGATCCTTTCTTTTTATGGAGTTATTGGCAACTGGTGCACTTCCAATTAAGAATCTGCTCCAAGTCCTTCCTGCCGTCCAATTAACAAAAAGGATCAAACAAATTTCACAACTGATTATAAGTGATCAAATAAAACTTAGATTAATCTAAAATATATTATGCTGAAATGTGCCATATTTGTCATTAATTCAATTGTGCTTTATAGTATGTGCCATTTTTGCATGTGCTGTTTGGTGTGTGCCTTTCTGTGGGGAGATCCATATAACACATCTACAACACATCTGTAATTGAAACTGAAGTGGTGTAATTGTAATTGATTTGAAATTTGTTTAATTGTAGCTATAATTGAAATTAAAAAAACGAACAGTAATTTTAATTGATTTGATTTTGTGTAATTGGACCATGTCCTGGACTCACGTGTGTTCTCGCTCCAAATCAGCATGTTGCTGGTAGCTGATAGCAGGCAGCTGCTCCATGGTCTGCTCCAGGGGCTCCAGAAGGTCCTCCAGTTCCTTCTGCTGTGACAGGATGAAGTCCAGCTCCTGGTCAAGGCGCTGTTGGTCAACCTTCACTCGCTCCACATCTGTGTTCAGCTGGGTTATCTGCAAACATACAATCATTAAATTCATTACTGTGTATAAGTTTTTTTTTGCAATCACAGACGTTGAATATTACAACTGAGTAGATAAAAAAATTATGAAACATGAAATACAATAAAATAATAAAGCATGTTTGCTTATAAATAAAATTAGACCCATATCTATATACTGATAATATATACAATGAGGTTTAAGATATTGCACCAAAGGGATTTAAATTTGGAATGTTCTGACTACTAAGTCATCACTAGCTGGTCACATTACAGCCGTTCAGTACATGCATATACATTCTCATTCTTGTCTGTGCCATGTAACTTCTCTCCGTTGTCAATGACCAGTCTGCACCACGTACCTTCTCTCCATTCTCAATGAGCAGTCTGTGCCATGTACCTTCTCTCCGTTGTCAATGACCAGTCTGCACTACGTACCTTCTCTCCATTCTCAATGAGCAGTCTGTGCCATGTACCTTCTCTCCGTTGTCAATGAGCAGTCTGCACCACGTACCTTCTCTCCATTCTCAGTGAGCAGTCTGCACCACGTACCTTCTCTCCGTTGTCAATGAGCAGTCTGCACCACGTACCTTCTCTCCATTGTCAATGAGCAGTCTGCACCACTTACCTTCTCACCATTGTCAATGAGCAGTCTGTCCCACGTACCTTCTCTCCGTTGGCAATGAGCAGTCTGTCTCACTCACCTTCCCTCCATTGTCAATGAGCAGTCTGCACCACGTACCTTCTCTCCATTCTCAATGAGCAGTCTGCACCACTTACCTTCTCACCATTGTCAATGAGCAGTCTGTCCCACGTACCTTCTCTCCGTTGGCAATGAGCAGTCTGTCTCACTCACCTTCCCTCCATTGTCAATGAGCAGTCTGTCCCAAGTACCTTCTCTCCATTGTCAATGAGCAGTCTGTGCCACATACATTCTCTCTGTTGTCAATGAGCAGTCTGTGCCAAGTACCTTCCCTCCGTTGTCAATTAGCAGTCTGTGCCACATACCTTCTCTCTGTTGTCAATGAGCAGTCTGTGCCACGTATCTTCCCTCCGTTCTCAATGAGCAGTCTGTACCAAATACCTTCCCCTCATTCTCAATGAGCAGTCTGTCCCACGTACCTTCTCTCCGTTCTCAATGAGCAGTCTGTCCCACGTACCTTCTCTCCGTTCTCAATGAGCAGTCTGTCCCACGTACCTTCTCTCCGTTGTCAATGAGCAGTCTGTCCCACGTACCTTCTCTCTGTTGTCAATGAGCAGTCTGTCCCACGTACCTTCTCTCCATTGTCAATGAGCAGTCTGTCCCACATACCTTCTCTCCGTTGTCAATGAGCAGTCTGTCCCACGTACCTTCTCTCTGTTGTCAATGAGCAGTCTATCCCACGTACCTTCTCTCCATTGTCAATGAGCAGTCTGTCCCACGTACCTTCTCTCCATTGTCAATGAGCAGTCTGTCCCAGGCGTTCACCTGTGTCGCCTGCTGCAGGAAGATCTTCTCCTGTTCCTCGAGCTCCAAGGTCCACTTGTTGATCGACTCCTCCAGCTGGCGATAATTCATAGAGGGCACTGCTGTTGCAGCAGTCGAACTACTTCAACACAGGATGCAATAATATAAATCACGGATGTCTCAGAAACAATTTATTAATTAGCTTTTTCTCATATGATTTAATTTTTAAAACCTAACCAACTGCATGAAATGCTCAGATGTAACTTGTAAGTAAGTCACAAATTATGTTTTATAGTATTAGCCATGCTGCAATTACTCGCAAAGATTATTTGTTCACATATCCACCAATGTGGATAATCAGGTACTCATTTATACAGCTGAGTGAATTGGAGCAATGTGGAGTGAAGTGAACAAGCTTCAAAACAGCGTCGATTCTCTTGATTGAGAGTCCAATGTTCTAATGACTACACAACCGCGCCCCACAATGTCAGAAAGGGCGGAGGAGGATGGAAAGATAAAGCCAGTGATACAGGACACTGGAGAAGGACAACTAAGGCAGTGCAACACTACGGAACTAACCGGCCTCAACCTTTAGAAAGGATATTTTGAGGAAGAACATAATACTGTACTACTACATAAGTGAACATTACAGAACCAAGAAGCTGACAGAGAGAGCGAGAGAGAGAGGATACATACACAGTGGTAGCAGTGCTTAAAGTGAACATTACAGAACCAAGAAGCTGACAGAGAGAGCGAGAGAGAGAGGATACATACACAGTGGTAGCAGTGCTTAAAGTGAACATTACAGAACCAAGAAGCTGACAGAGAGAGCGAGAGAGAGAGGATACATACACAGTGGTAGCAGTGCTTAAAGTGAACATTACAGAACCAAGAAGCTGACAGAGAGAGCGAGAGAGAGAGGATACATACACAGTGGTAGCAGTGCTTAAAGTGAACATTACAGAACCAAGAAGCTGACAGAGAGAGCGAGAGAGAGAGGATACATACACAGTGGTAGCAGTGCTTAAAGTGAACATTACAGAACCAAGAAGCTGACAGAGAGAGCGAGAGAGAGAAGATACATACACAGTGGTAGCAGTACTTAAAGTAGCTGCTGGAGCCTTTCCACCCAGGTTCGCAAATAGTCCAGTAGATGTTGCAGTAGTAGTTGCATTAGTGCTGCCACCTGCTGATGTTGCCTTTGGTGTTGTAAAGTCAGTGGTGCCACCTATACACAAACATGAAAGCGAAGAAGCCACACATTTTAATGGGTATATATCATATGTATGCATCACTGCATTTACATGCACACATATATATTGGAACTACCTAGATACATACATACCACAAAATATATATATATAATTTATGATATATATATATACATATATGACATGATATATCTCATATATATCATCACAATTTCTACAAACATGCAATGAAATTGTAAAACAAATTACACTATGCATATCTGATTACATTATGCACAACATTCTCTCTATATTTCCCAATGAAGGTATTTGTGTGAGAACTAAGTGCCAGGTTTTGACTAGATTGTCTCACTTAATTTGAGGCCACCAGTGGCAGAAGCTTGAGGAGCAACAGCGGCTGACTTGGCAACAGGGGCCATAGATGCCCCAAACAGGGATGTTGACCCACTTCCACTTGTTGTAGCAGGCGCCCCCAATTTCAAGCCTTCACAACAGATGAAACATTCAAATGGAACCTTGCAACCAAAACTCTCTAACTGCATATCTAGCTGTCCAGTATAACTGTCATTATTCTTTAGTTTAAAGTTTTTTGCTGCGGCAGTATGTTAGTGTTACTTTGAGCAATGCGGGTGTATGCACGTATAAGTGTTAGAGAGCACTCCAAAAATATTGGGCAATTCGTAAATCAAAGACTTCCAGTAGCCATAACCGTGGCCCCTGCCTACATCAGTATTGCTGGACTGATGTTCTATGTACCTGTGATGCCTTAACGTTTTATCGAAATACTTAAAGTTACAATGCTGGAAGCTTCATATAACTGAGCAGACAAAAAGCACATTCATATATGATAATACGCTGCAATAAGATACATAAAAACATCTGATTAAAGCTTTCACATTTTATAACGATTTTTTAGATTTCGTTTTGATGTGCCTCAGGTTTACGAATGATAGAAGTCTATGCATTATTAAAGCGCCTTGCACTGAGCCCCCTGACCTGCTGCACCAGTGAAGCCAGTTGCTGGGGTAACAGAGGCCACTGCTGAGGTACCGCTGGAGGGGGTGGCAAAGCTCATGTTGCTGCTGGGTGCGGCGTTGGTGGTCAACCCTGTCGCTGCAAGAAAACAACATATTGAGACAGTCTACCATGTTTCATTTTGTGTCAAACTGATTATGTTACTGTTGAGAGCTTTCTGCCAGTATATTTGGAAATGACAGAAAAGCTGTTGAAGATATATATTATATATATATATTTAAACTACAAAAGTTCGGCTACAAGTACAAAAGAATTCCAATTAGAAATATTTTTCTGTTTCTCTCGACACAGTGTGTTTTGCATATACAGTGGACTTTGCTTAACAGAGTCACAGGTAACAGAATCAGCCATTTGGTAGAATCAAATCTATTGCCTGGGATGGAATCATTCTCTACATCTGCTTTAAGAGAATCTGTCACTTAACAGTGATTGTGTTAAGCAGACAACAATTTTAATATCTGACCTTGATAAAGATCTTTTTGTATTCTTATTTTCTGCTTGCCACCCTAATTTCTGAACTTGTTAAGTATAACATATTTATCTTTTACTAATTTTCACAGTCAATTTACCTTCTTTCTTTATTACATAGCTGAATGCTATAATTGAATTAACTTTTCCAGAAAGGCTAATTTAATTTCATTAAATAACCTTACCAAAAGTTGTTAATTTAAATTAGTTAAACTGACAAATTTCCAATTATCTTTCAATTAACTGCTCACTTAACAGTTCATACTGCTGGGGTTTGGATAGTTTACAGTCATGTTGTCCAGGTGTTTCCAGAAGGCCTGCAGTCACTATTGCAGTCACTAACTAGCCTGAGAGAGATGTATAAGGTATATGTGAATGGGAAAGAGAACATTACAGAACACAGACACTGTACCAACTGGAGTGGGCTGGTCATTCAGGCACCTGTGAATTGGAGGGAAGACCCAGACAATAGAATGTCCTCTGTTATGGGAATAAGTTGATGGCTTCAGCAAAACTGTTTCAAGTAAACATTTGGGGCTGGAAACTTGCAGCCAAGTGGGCCTGTGGGGCCATTAGACCTATGCATCAGATTGAATCTATTTTTTCATAACCGTTAAATGGGGAGATGTAGAGAAAGATAATGTCGCTTCAGCTTGGAATCTTTTTACAGTGTCAACTTAAATCCAGTGATGCATAAAACATAGTGTATACATATTTAAATGCTACTGCTGCATAAATAACAACTTGGTGCATAGAAATGATGTCTGTAGTTGCCCAGATTTGTCAATTTGTTGGTTGAATATAGGAAGAAACCCCACAACTGCAAATCTTCAGCCACAACTTTACAATCCTTTCAGAAAACATAAATTGTATAAGGTAGCTGGGGCAGCTATTATATGCTTGTCTTTAGTAGTTTCAGTAGAAGTTTTTTTAAGATAAACTAACTATTTCTTCATAGACTGTATAAGCTCACAAAAAGTTGAATGACTTTTGACACAAACCCTTCACCAATCATAATTCAAATTTGTGTAATTTTGCGTACATTAAAGATGCATCCACACACCAAATTGCAGCTTAGTAAGTGTTGTAGCTTTTGTAAAAAAGAATAAATTAAGCATAATTTCCTGGTTGTTAGTGATAACAGAAATGTCAGTACTCATATGATCGTGCATATCATGCTTGAAATGTGATGTTTTTCACTGGCATTTTATGCATTGCTGACAAAACATAATGGCCATTTATAATATTGACATGTCGTACTAATTTGCCGCCACAATGGCTCTTCAATCTGTGTTTGTAACGTGTTGTCATCTATGACATCTGGTTACTCAAACCATTTGACAAACATGTGGCAGGACATGTTTACAATCATTTTGAGTGGACCGTTATCCGAGGGTTACCAGGTCACATCTATTTGCCGTTTCCATTATAGCTTCAAGGGCACAATATCTACTGGTTTAAGGACATGATTTAGTTAGGTAGATACAGTACTGATGCATACTAGAATCACAGTAACCAGATGATATGTTCTGTGTTCACAGCAAATGAATAAAGCTAGTTCAAAGATCGATGCACATGCTGTCATTACTATGGAAACATCGTCACTGTTTCTAAGAAGTCAGGGATTTCCAAAAGGACTGTTTTTTTAAAGGATGAATTGGCGAAATATGATGTTAATGTTGGGCGATTATTTGTGGTGTTGACATTCAGTTCAATATTTCCTAGCATGTTGAGGGAAAAAATCAGCTACCCTCTAAAATGTATCTACAATTTTCAAAATGTGATCAAATGCCCCATGAAGAAAGTGTTGTGATTTTAAAATTGCTTGAAATGTATAAACATTTCTAACAACACATGATTTAACTGTTAATTGAATTTAAATTAATTGTTAATTTAACTGAAGAATTTGGGAGTTAATTGCCCCATGCCTGCCATATACGAAAACCTACCAAAGGAAGCTGAAGTGGATGTATTGGTGCCAGGGACATTTGCAGATGTTGGTGTACCAAAGTTGGTGAATCCCAATGTACTAGGTCCGGTAGAACTAGCAACATTTGCAGTTCCTCCTGAACTAGCAGGAGTCAAACCGACACCTCCAAAGCTTGTGCCTGGGTGTGGAGTCGCTTGCGGGGTGGCTCCAATTTTTAATCCACCAGGTGCTGGTATCTGGGGTGTGGCTGGTTGTGAAACCGCTTGCGGGGTGGTCCCAAAGCTGAATGCACCAGGTGCTAGTATCTGGGGCATGGCTGCTTGTGAAGCTGCTTGCGGGGTGGTCCCAAAGCTGAACCCACCAGGTGCTGGTATCTGGGGCGTGGCTGGTTGTAAAGCCACTTGTGGGGTGGCCCCAAAGCTGAATCCACCAGGTGTTTGTCCAAGGGATGTGGCTGGTTGTGAAGCCACTTGCGGGGTGGCCCCAAAATTTAATCCACCAGGTGTTTGTCCAAGGGATGTGGCTGGTTGTGAAGCCACTTGTGGGGTGGCCCCAAAGCTGAAGCCACCAGCTGCTGGTCCCTGTGATGTGCCTAGCTGTGAAGTCGCTTGCGGGGTGGCCCCAAAGCTGAATCCACCAGAAGCCTGTCCCTGGGATGTGCCAGGCTGAGGAGCAGTGGCCCCGAGACCAAGACCTGCATTTGTTGTACTGAAGTTGAACCCACCACCAGGAGCGCCACCTGTAAACATATTTGTTATGTTAATAAATATGTTTTATATTAATTAGTCAACGTATATGGAGCGTGAAACACAGATATTATTTACTGCATAACAATATTATGTGCTACGCTATTTACACATTTTTATAATGGATAATAACATTGCACTCATCTACAGATATATTTATATAAGTCATAGCCTAGTGTACATAAATAAATCATGTAAAGTTAATGATATTTTGAATTACTTAAAATTACAACATAATGATTCTACCATGCACCATATAAGCTGACACAGACAGAGTACAACTTCACACACCTGGAGCTGCAGCCTTAGACGGGTCTCCAAAATTGAAACTCATCGCAAGTCTAAAACAAGAAAATGTTGCCACTGAATGAAGCCACAAAACAGTTCGTGCCAATTAAATATTCAAAGTATGCATCAATTTATTATGTAGAGGATAGCTTACATATGGTTGAAGAGAGGTTCAATGTTCAAGTTAAAATTATTTATTTCAAACAGATTTCTTTGTGAACAACACTGACCATAGATTTTTTTTTTAAATATCTGCAATGCCAGTGGCTGGATGTTCTTCTGAAACAAATCGCATTTCAATTGGGTCCCTTTCAATAGACAATTTTTTATTAAATACCATGATAAAACATTGACAATTGTTCATTTAAATTATAGGTGACATGTAAAGGAACCCAGAACTGCATATTTTATTAATATATCTTTATTAGATCCAGAGATATTGCAATTTTAATAAAGTAAAATAAATTTTTGTGTTTTCTTTCAATAAATGTATGATTAAAATGGCATAATTTTTGTTATTTGTATATATATTTTAATAATTTCTCCAGGATTTGCAAGCACATTAATCAGAGTCATAAATACACCTAATGCAGGCATGTATCATTAATAGTAACTCAGTTAATAAGTCAATATTGGCTAATTGTGCATGAAGTCAACAGACTGTAAATTTTTTTTTTATAAAAAAGCCATAACTTCCATGATCATGAAGATATTTGTGTAATTTGTTAATGGTTTGCAAACACATTAAACAGGGAAATAAATATACATCACACAGTAATTTTGTAACTCAACTGATGCAATTACTAAGTCAATATTGGCTAATTAATGTGCAAACTCAACATGATAATTTTTTTGTATAAAAGGCCATAACTTCTATATTATTATGAAGATATTTGTATAATGTGTTCAAGGTTTCAAAACACATTAAGTAGAATCATAAATATACATCAGTCATTTATGATTAATAGTAACTCGATTAATAAGTCAACATTGGCTAATTAGCATCAACAGACCAACATATTTCAACAAAAAGGCATAACTTCCATGATTATGAAAATATTTGTATAATTTCTTGCAGAGCCTAGGCTTTGCTTCCCTGCCAAATAATATATACAAAGAACACCAAAATATTCTTACAATGAAAGTTGCATGCTGACTATGGTAAAATAACTGTTGGAAAAATGTATAGAAAAAACAATGTCATTGCATAAATATAACACATTTTATTATATATTCTGAGATTTAGGAATTTTCTGCATGTACAGTATGCTGAATGTTTGTTACAGCAACATTTATATTGCAGTAACTGTTTCATAAAATAATGTCTTACAATACAACATGAAGTAATGTTTATAAATAGTTCACAGAGGGAATGACAGTATTTCACTGCTGAACCCGACATTTCTCGCGTTGACATGACTGCTGCAAGATTCCACATTATTCCCTCTGGGAGCCAAGTGCATGATGATTGTTCACTGAATGCCGAGTTTTGCAATAGTCACAGTTTCATTAATACATGCCGGTGAAGTGTGTTCACAGTACACTGTATGCTGAGTGTAGCAATATTCACAGTTAACTGTCTCATAGATCCTGGAATAAAAAAACAGTCCTATATCACATATATGCAACCTACATCTCAACCCTATAAAATATAATTATCTCAAATAATATACGTTACAAATATATATATATATATATATATATATACATATATATATATATATTAGTAACATATTAGTAACATGTTATTATTTAAGAAAAATATTGGGTATGCATAACTATAAGTAAAATTGGGCATATACATATATATGCCCCATTTTTACTTCAGTTATAGTTATAGACAACCAACGTTAAATGAAAATTGTATAAATGAATTTGACATCATTACTGTTCAGTCTTCCTGTGAAAATCCACATTTAGATAATCTCAAACTAGTATTAAAAAAAAACTTTTCTAAGAATCTGACTGCACTCAGTCGATGTAATAATTATTAATCAGAGATTTGCGTATCGTTTTTCTTCGATTATTTAAAAATTACACAATAATATCATTATTCTTAACTTAACATATACGCCAATGTCGTCTAATCGATGTACTCCACCTTAATTTTGGTGCACTTTTAATAAAAAACAAACGACCATGAAAAGGAACTTACGTTGTCCAATCTGCCACTGTAAGTCACGGAAACAGTCGACAATACAGGATGTGAAACAAAAGGAGACCGGGAATCGGCGCGGCGCTAATCTGACACGATTCGGGGGCATGCGACACGAGCCGGTCAGCGGATTTTGTCGAAGCGCCTACTTTCAATACAATACACATGTCACTGACCATTTACGTCTAAAACTAATCAAAGAACTACTAAACTAATGCGTATGCAAGCCGGATACATTCTATGACACTGCGTCGTTGATGCTTGATTAAAGAAAGTTTATTCTGATCAAAATATATTATACGGCCATATAACTTGTGAGGGAGCGATATTACAGTACGTCTTAGCAGAAACCTGTCCTTGTCTCTGAAATACCATACACCTCAAATGACACATATTAAGATATGTACGCTACATTTACGTAACACGTACCCAAGAATATACATGTAATAAATGACGATAAAGAATAAGTTTTATGCAAAACTTACTTTCGTTATTTCTCGCGGCTTACTCAAAAATACTTAGCTGCATCGCTGCCAGGCGCGTCTTGCGGGACGTTCAGTAAGCCGACAGCCTAATTGTATACTTGATCGCTAGGCGTCACCATAGTTGTCTTCGCTTGCCATCTTAGTAGCGGCATCACATGTATGTGAACAATTTTTTGTAGTTTTACCAACTATTTTAACACGTGGGCTTTTAAATAACAAGGGGAAGAATATAAACAGAAACTTAAAAAAATATTATAATAAATAAATTAATTAATAAAATCTTTTATCAGCACATTAAACATGGCAATTGAACAATATTTAAAATACAGTTATTTCAGTAATGACTTCGTTAACATCATCATGACTAAAATATCGCACGTTTTAAGACCATTTCTAATTTCTATCATGTCAGATAGAACACGCACTTCATATATCCTTTCGTCGGTCACGCCCGCCTGCCACACGCGGCCAACATCACAGCAGGCACGTCCTCATGCATAGTGTATTCATAACGTATATGACAGTAGTTACCACCACGATTCGACCATGGATTTAGCATTCATAATTTAACAACACTGCTTACCACAGGCGACTTTTTGTTTAAAGCCTTATGAATGAACTTCATAAATCTTTGCTTTAGGTTGATCAATAATGGCTATCATAATATAATATAATAATAATTTTGTTCTTATATAGCGCATACTTCCGTAGATAAACCAACGCGATTTACAATAAAATAATATATACATAAAAATGCACACACTTATGCTTATAGTCCAGATATAAAAATATAAATAAAGAAATATATATATTGAAATACAGTATACTTGATGACGCAAATTTATATAATAAAATATAATAATATAATATAATAAACTATATTGAGCATTAAGAAAAAGTATAAAAATGAGAAATTGTAAAACTATCGTAGCAACCTATTTCAGTGTCACTGGTCATAAAACAATTTGAACATGTGGGTTTTTAGTGTTCGCTTAACGTATGTAGGTCCTTAGTGGCGCGTACAGCAACAGGCAGCCGATTTCAGAGTGGCGGTGCCGAAATCCCAAAGGCATGTCGCCCAATCACACGCTTTGACAATTGTACACTTAGTATCAAGTGCTGCGCCTGTCGTAGTCTGCTATCACGGTGATGCACATGTACCAGTTCAGCTAGATGATTGGATGCCAGGCCATGTAAACATTTTAAACGCAATTACTAACACTTAAAATTTTATTCGGTGACGCGCCGGTAGTCAATGCAGCGCTCGCAACACAGGGGTGATATGGTCACGTTGCCGTGTCCTAATTACCAAACGGGCAGCTTTGTTTTGGATCCGCTGTAGGCGTTCGATTTGTGCAAGTGGTATCAGACAACAACGACACAACATCGCCGTGTGTCTGTCGAATGCGTTGCTGGCATCTAACATGAATGCATACACATTACTAAAATTCACGTTATAATGACTGATTGTCTCCATCATAACATATGTGCAATGAGTAGTGGACATATTTTGTTTAAAACCAAATTGCAAATGCGATGTTGCAAGCGCATATTGTTCCTTAGATAGTATAATAGCATCAAACAATAAGATTGTCTGATATGCACGCTAACTGTCTCTTGTCCTTTGGCATAGGCTAAAATTATCCGTTAACTACTGATCCAATTATATACAGTTTCACGAATGACATAAAGTTCAAGTTTTTTCTGCACACAACATTACTGCATATTTCATATTATTATGAAATGTGCGATATTATTCATTATCTGCACGAAGCAGCTAACACAAGCATTGTCTCACAACAGAGAAGTTGGCCACTACTATTGCATGGAGACATCTGTCGTAGCCATGTCTTAAACGGACAGAGCTGTCGTAGCCATGCCTTAAACGGACAGAGCTGTCGTAGCCATGCCTTAAACGGACAGAGCTGTCGTAGCAATGTCTTAAACGGACAGAGCTGTCGTAGCCATGTCTTAAACGGACAGAACTGTCGTAGCCATGCCTTAAACAGACAGAGCTGTCGTAGCCATGTCTTAAACGGACAGAACTGTCGTAGCCATGCCTTAAACGGACATAACTGTCGTAGCCATGTATTAAACGGACATATCTGTCGTTGCCATGCCTTAGACGGACACAGCTGTCGTAGCCATGTCTTAAACGGACAGAGCTGTCGTAGCCATGCCTTAAACGGACAGAGCTGTCGTAGCCATGCCTTGAACGGACAGGGCTGTCGTTGCCATGCCTTGAACGGACGGAGCTGTCGTAGCCATGTCTTAAACTGGCAGCGTGGACACGCAGCGATTCTTCTGGTTCTGTGCATGTCCAGCATGTCTACATGATCATCAGATCAGCCACAACCTGTGGGGCGTTGACATCTTCCCGTCAGTCCGCGTCCTCGCCATCTCTCGTGCAATATGCAGGCCTCCGATTGTTCACTGCTTCACGTTGTCGATCCGTACTGTTAACCTTCGTCCTGGCTTAATCTTCCCATCGACTTCGCATTCGGTCGTTGTGAATACCAGACTGTCTTCCTGTCGACCCTTCTGCCTCGGAGTATACGGCGACACACACACGCACGCACGCACGCACGCACGCACGCACGCACGCACGCACGCACGCACGCACGCACGCACGCAAAAACACACACACACACACACACAGCCCAACTTTCTGAACCGCATAAACCATAACGCCACCCTTCAGGCTAGCTACTTGACTAATTGTACTTTCAAACACAGCCAGATCTCTGTTGACTTCCAGATGTCAATTAGTTGAGGTGTGAAACCTCTGGCGATAGCCAATTGAACACGTACATCTTGTGTGATTGATTTGCTTGCCACCGATCAGGCGCGCAGATCAATATGGCAAGTAAATATATTTTATAAAATCTAACCCGCCCCTACGAATTCAATGGTCCATCCATAATCTGACTGGCATTCACAATCGGGCACAAGCACGAACCAGGCAGCTGATAGAGCCAATCCGGCGCCATTTACATTCACTGCAAATGACACAATGACTATTGTGCCTGCCAGCAAAATGCCACTATTTAGAAGTATGATGGTCTTATTCTCCTTCAATTACTCAACCCAAACGGTCGTGTCTTTCAGACAGAGCTCGAGTTAGACGAGAATGTACACGATGGTATGAACAACATAGCTAATCTGCAATATCTCTTGTGAAACAAGATGGTCCAGTCGAACGCTCTGTATACATACAAGTTTACATTCACGGCTGTAGTCAATGCCTTGGGATATTTGGAAGAAGACAGGGACGGAGAAATCACACGCTACTTGTTGTCCATAAACATTGACTTCATCATAACACTAGTGACCATTGAGCATATCCTCCAAAGTCGGCTTCCTCTGTCCACATTCCTACAGTCCAAACAGCGTAACACCTGCCAGAGAGGCTACCACTACAATCGCAACAGCTGCAGAAGGAGAGGGCCGACCCAGAACTCTGGGATGTAATCCTTGACAGTGCTGTAGAGAGAGCAAGCCGCGCAATGCTGGTAGACAGAAGCACCGTCCGTGAGAACGTGCCCGCTGATATAACTGACACGCTGCAGGAAGTACTTCACAACACGACAGCGGATGAATATAAGACTAGATCGCCCAGCTGTACGAGGTGTTCCAAGACGACATGCCAGGTGATCCGCATCAGCCACAAAATGGAAGGCAAGGTGGGATATGATGAACGTCGCTGAGAGACCCAACATGACGTATTGACACGATACAGGAAGTCACTCCTGTCTTGTTCCCTAACATGTATACAGCAGTCGTGGTACTGCAGGCAGCACTACGGTCATTTAGTGCCATGTGACGCCATGGTGACAACTGAGCGCTTGTCGTGATTGGCCTTTACGCATGTCCACAAGGACAACACGTTGGATGCAGAACGCATCATCCACCAGTTCTGTCATTTAGTGCTAACATTCCTCCGAAACGAGGGTGGATGAACAGAGCTTTAGAAGGACACTTTATTATACATATATGACATCCTGAAGGTTCACATCCACCTTTTATCAGGAGGTGGGTGTCGAGTAGGTGGATCAGGTTTTTTTTACTTCAAAAAAATTATTACAGTTTGCTTAAAAAAATTCATATGGCCTGTTAGATTTGCGCTTCCACATGAATTTATACCTAGCTACGCCCCTGCCTATGTTGATGAGTTGATCTTCATTTAGAGCCATGACATACATCTGACTACACTGATTTTCGGGCTTTAACTTAGACTAATATTTTCTAATTCGGTTGCCTGTTGTATAAGTTCTTCTCTCAATATTATCATCACCGAACAATAACAGTGATGAAGCATAATATTCAGCAGAGAAGTCGTTCTGAAACTCGACCCCAAGCTGCCAGTGACAATTCAAAGCGACGCTTCGTCAACAGGATTGGGCGAATGCTTGCTGTGAGTTGCATACACGTCTCGCGCACTTACCGGGGCTGAAACGAGATATGCACAAATCAAATTAGAGAAACTCGTAATCGTATTTGCAGCGGACAAATTCCACCACTAGGTAGATCGTCGCCGAGGAAGTTACTGGTCATGGTGACCATTAGCCACCCGCCCACCAAATAACATAGTTCAGAAGCATCACCACTAGGCGTCGCCGAGGCTATGACTGATGATGTTGAGACTTCTTCCGTACGATGATCGTGTAGTATGCTCCTGATTACAAGTTATATATATTGGTGACACCCTCTAGGCAATGGGGGACATTGGGGGGATGCGAGGGGTGAGAGGCGGAATGGGGGCAATGGGGGGGGGGGGCTAGCCGAGTTACCTATGCTACCGTGTAGCGGAGCAACGGGAAGATACGGGAACAAATAAATATAATTATGCCAAAGGGGGCGTGACCCAGTGGCCGCACCGCTAAATATGCCACTGGTTACCAGGGAAACACAGAATAAACCTCTCACGCAAATAATAAGATGTGTACACTTTTGATGATATCGACTGAATATGATTGCAAAAAACAAAGAGAATGGAAAGATAAATCAGTCACGGTTTTTTATTTTTCGCACGGAGAAAGAATCCTATATAAGTTAGCCAGAGAGTGAAAACCCGGACAATAGTATGCTTACAAGGAGCGTAGGATCGGCGTTGTTATTGTAATTATGATAGTAAATGTCCACTCTGGAATCATTATAAACCAAAATGCGAACATAATTTTTACATTTCCATTCTATTTAATCCATAAATAATTGGACGCGGGATTATATTTTAATTATATTATAGTTGCTGCACATAGTTAATCCAGTTCATTCTGAAAAATACAGCATTCATATTTATATTTTAAATAAATACTGTCAGCTCGGAGGTGTTGTTAGAATGAAATGTGTTAATGCACCATAACGGCATTTGTATTGTCACAACCGCTCGCGGACACCGTTATGACGTCACTTACATTTGTTTCTTTTTATTTCCTTACGTCGAACGCAGTTGCACATAAATACATAATTTGTGTCATCGTAATCACGATGCACCTGATATACAGGAACGACAACTACTATTGTTATTCGTACGATGCCAACTTGACTTTAACGTTTCTTCTGCTTGGATTTAATGTCCTACATATTTGATGTAAACGGTAGGCACCGTAATATATTCATTGAAGATAATATTAATATCTTGTCTCAGTCTTCCCCGTAGTGCCCTATGATTTATAAAAGGTTTGCCCGACTACAGTGGAACTTCGTTTTAAAATCTGGACGCCGATAATCCGGAAACCTCACCACTTGGATATCATTTCACTGGAACGGAATTTATAAACACATATATACCCCGTTAATTGTATAATTCATTTATCCGGAAAACTCGTTAATCCGGACACATACACTGGGGACCAAAGTGTCTGGATTAATGAGGTTCCGCTGTAATTGCACTGCTTTGGTTGTTGCCCTTTTCCGCTGCTTCCTATCGGCAGCTTTTTTGTCCACTTTTCTTTGCCCTCCACCTTTCTTTGTCCCCCCACCCCCATCTTTCTTTATCCTCCACCTTTCTTTGCCCCCCACCTCTCTTTGTCATCCACCTTTCTTTGCCATTTTCTCAACGACCTATGTTTATCGCAGGCGTTAATGGTTGCATTCAGCATCAAAAAACGGCATTTCCGTTTGATCCTCACGGTAAACTATTACATAGCATTCTAATCTTTGGCACCAAGATGGCCGGATCTCCATGACAACCATACACCAGTGACGTCGCTCTGCCCGTCCCAATATTACGTCTCCTCCTCATGGCGCTACACATGTCCCCCCCCCAAGGCAGAACACAGGCTTTGGCACAGGAGTTGAAAATTGCCAAATCATCTTTTCTGCAAGGCTCTTATAGGAGAGGGCATTTTAGAAGATTTGCATGCTACCCACATATGCTAAGCCAAATACAAATAAAATGCAACACATGTTTTTAGCGCATGGTTTCAATTTTAATTCGGAAATAACAACAATAATGTCATCTACAACGTTATCTTCCGGAATTTCATATTTGGAACTACAAGATATCATAGAGAAACTGTATGGTCATAAATAAACCCCAATTCTGGAGAACACGGAATGAGATATTGGACTGCCACTCTTGAATATGTATTCTTCTATACATGACGTAATTTAAAGTTTTCAGATAGTCCATGCGGATATCGTAATAATAATGTTTTCGTGGCAAGCTGCGTTCCGGAGCGAAATGACATAAATAGCTGACTACATCTAGGTTCGATATATGTTTGCCCGTATAGCCTTCTAAAGCTCTGTTCATCCATACGTGTTATTTGGAACAAACACACGCTCCCGGTTGTTCGCTCAAGCAATTTAGCTGGTTAATTCCGAAATATTTGTCAGTTTGGTCTAGGTCTGTGCGAATACAACTTTATTTAACGGAGCCAACGCAGTCTGAAAGGCAGCACGGTTGAGCGCTCACAGCTGGACCAATCACGCAACATATGCCGCGCTTGTTGTGAATTTTCATAAGGTTTTCGGCTAATAGCAGCAGTCGTTTCCGCTCGCTCGAGCTGCGCAGCGCCCCCACCCAGAAGTGCATGCAACTATCGAGGCAGCCGGAGAGAGTGCCATGCTCGATGGCTTCATGCAAGACAAACTCCAGGAATGGCGCCTTCAGTCGCTCGTACCCCAATTCGCCGAGACATTTCAGCATCCGGGTGATTCTCAGGTAGTTGTGGTACGAACTGCAAACAAAGTATCACAATAGCGTCTTGTAAAATACTCCGTCCACAAAACACTTACTGCAGGTAGAATGTGTACAAATATTACGGCACAATTAAAAGAGGCGCGTTGAGCCACCAACGTTGACGTGGTCGCGCTCATTGGTGTGCGTGCATGCGTGTGTGCATGCGTGCGTGTGCGTGTGTGCGCTTGCACTTTCGGTTGTGATTATTTCTTCCCGTGTCACATTGCAGCCGATGTTTAAACGTGTAGCAAGTGAAGCAAGAGAATCGGTTGTATGCAGTTCCTCTGGTACAGATGGCTTGGACTGAAGGCTACTGGGCTGACCTGGGGCATAGCAGCAAGGAGAGTCCAATACAGAGGGAACTGAAGGCTACTGGGCTGACCTGGGGCACAGCAGCAAGGAGAGTCCAAGACAGAGGGAACTGGATGCTGCTGGGCTGACATGGGGCACAGCGACATGGAGAGTCCAAGACAGAGGGAACTGAAGGCTGCTGGACTGACATGGGACACAGCGACATGGAGAACCCGAGACAGAGGGAACTGAAGGCTACTGGGCTGACCTGGGGCACAGCGACATGGAGAGTCCAAGACAGAGGGAACTGGAGGCTGCTGGACTGACATGGGACACAGCGACATGGAGAGTCCAAGACAGAGGGAACTGAAGGCTGCTGGACTGACATGGGGCACAGTGACATGGATAGCCAGAGACAGAGGGAACTGGCGGCTGCTGGACTGATATGGAGCACAGCGACATGGAGAACCCGAGACAGAGGGAACTGGAGGCTGCTGGGCTGACATGGGACACAGCGACATGGAGAGTCCAAGACAGAGGGAACTGGAGGCTGCTGGACTGACATGGGACACAGCGACATGGAGAGACCAAGACAGAGGGAACTGAAGGCTGCTGGACTGACATGGGGCACAGTGACATGGATAGCCAGAGACAGAGGGAACTGGAGGCTGCTGGACTGACATGGAGCACAGCGACATGGAGAACCCGAGACAGAGGGAACTGGAGGCTGCTGGGCTGACATGGGGCACAGCGACATGGAGAGCCCGAGACAGAGGGAACTGGCGAGATCTTGTGCGAACCTTGTGTGCCACACACCTGTTGAGGTGCTTGAAGCGGTCTTGCCAGTTGTCCGCTCGCTCGATGGCTCCGTTTAACTCGTCCTTGAGTCGCATGCCGTAAAAGTCGAGCATCATCTCGTACGACTTGAGCACCCTCGCAGACGACGCAATGCTCCCCCGGATCGCCTGAATGACAGGCGGGGTTATAGTTATCACATAGACCCTAGAACGTCGACCTGTCACAACTGTGGGAAAATGACGCCTAACACGGAAGAATAACAGATCGACTAATCACGCAAAAACAAAGAGTGACGTGGTGGTACCAGACAGAATACTTTTATTTGTATTAGTCGTGTTCGGCTGTCATCCAAGCCACATATGTTAAATACAACTGTGTGTAATTCCTCATTTTTTCCGAACACTCTTTAAATAAGGGTAGTCCTACTGCATGCTAGTTATGTAGTATTTATAAATGTCGTTACAGCCAGCTGAGGATACAGGTTATGCGATTATCATGCTAGGCCCGGGCTTTGTGAACCAGCGGTGTCGCGAGGTGTCGCGGTGCAAGAATCGGTCGTGTAACAGTGAAAATTAGCGAGGCTAATGTATGGCTACGATTGCGACTGGGCCAAATTCCACCGACAGCTGGTTGCAATTCCGAAGCACTGGCCAATCATCGACCGCCGCGACAGACGTCGGGTGCATCCGTCGTGACCCTACATCAAAACTCAAGTCCGGATTGGAATTTTGTTGCGCACTCTCATGCGACACTGTGTCGCCCGACCAATTGGGACACAAATCGCTCGTGTGAATCGGCCTTAACATAATGTGTGTGGCTGTCTGTTCACGATATGCTGTTGTCTGTATCACTCACCTTCGCCTCGTGTGGCTGTAGCTCCTGGGCCCACTTGTTACGGCTCGGCTCTCGAACCGGAAACAACCTACAACCCGGAAACACTTCCTCACTGAAGCGGCTTCTGTCGACATCGGTGTGCATGAAAGGTACACAGTCTGAACGTATTATCGTAACGTCAGGTAATATAATTTTGGTATAAAGTGTATATATCCTAACGGTGGGCTATCCTAACATCTTGACAGTCCAAATTGTTTCAATGAACCAATTAAACCATACTTTGAGCCTTATATGTTTAATTTGAATGTTTCGGGGCAAATAATCATGTTTACATTGCATTCGGAGAGGTAATTATACAGTTGTTAATGGTTGCGCACATCACTTGATCCCATGAACCGCTGACCCCGATAAACAACATTAATTGAAAATGCACTGATCGGCAAGGTTGATATTCATCAATAGATAAACTAATTGTTAAATTATGTTCTTATGATATGGTTCATTACAGCACATTTGGGCTGTCGATGTACTAAAATAGTTCATGCGTAATATAGGTCTAGCTTGATTATCTGGTCCAGTCACTGAACCAGGCAACAGTTGTACTAGAGTTTGGGAAATCATGCCAGCACTGTATGTACATATTTCCTAGAATAAACAGTTGTTGAAGGAAGCCAAGAACTGCACGACACCACACAAAACCTTCTAAGCAGACTTGGAGGTCAAGTACTGTATCTTCTGAGTCATCTGTAATAAGTAATATGTAGATAAAACCAACCAGCTGGAATAGCTGGGTAGATTTGGTATCTGGGTGTGTACATTCGAGGGCAGAAGTTCAGGAGAAGATTTTTATTTTGAGTGTAAGGGTATAAGACGTTTAAATGTCTGCAGGTAGATGAATTAAAGCAGTATTTATGATGACGACAGGGCAGAGTTGGTGAGAATGAGGAGAGCAGACGCGGTGAGAACGAGAAGAGCAGAGGTGGTGAAAACGAGGAGAGCAAATGTGGTGAGAACGAGGAGAGCAGAGGCAATATGAGGGAGATGAGGAAAAGCAAGAAGACTGTGGAACAGAAGAAGAAAGATGGAGGGAGGCAGAGTGTGCAGCAAGGAATGGTAAACGAGTGACCCGAGAGCAAAGGAGCTTCGCAGATGTAGTGTTACAAGGGAAGGTGAGGTAAGCCCGGGTATTCATGGGGGATTCAATCATTAAAAAAGTGATATAGATAAACAACGGTTAATTTTTTTAAACGTTATTAAATTTTGGGAAGTGTAAATGCATACACATAGGACATGGAAACATGAACGAATAATATAAAAAGGGGAGAGAACTCTCAAATATAAGAAGAAGCAGCTAATTGTACACCTGTTCAAAACGATATTTTGGCCGCATTTGGAATATTATATACAAACATGGAGGCCGTATCGTAAAATTTACATAGATAAGCTAGAAAGAATACAAGGAAGACGAATTGAGAGACCTTAGTTATGAAAGCCGCTTTAACAACACCAGAGACCAGGAGACTAAGAGGAGACCAAATATAAATGTTTAAAATAGTGAACGGTTATGAAGATATTGATAGGAATATATTCTTCAAACACATAGAAGGACCAGAGGACACAAAGCAGCATTAGTTTAGGAACAGTGTAGGTTGGACTTGAGAAAGTACTCATTCTCATATAGGGTGATAAAGGAATGGAACAAACTGTTAACTGACTGTGCTAATGCTAGTAGCGTGAACATGGCTAAACATAAAATTGACAGTTATCTGATCAGGGCGGGCTATATGTAGATGATAAAATTGTTGTACTTTCGATAAGTCAATGACTTCCTTGTCCACTTGCTATCTGGAACTTGTAGTTTTGGATGGCAATTTTGCTAAATCTTGTTAAATCTTATAAGTTTTATTGTTGACCTCTGCTTGGCAACAAGGACCAGGGCAATACCAGCATATGTGACTAATAGTATGTTTGGCATTTGAATATTACATTCAAAAATTGCGTTCCAATTTCAATTCCTTCTAATTTCTCCAGAAAGAAAAACTATTGATACCGGAAGTAATAAACCTAGTTCAAACCGTGGATAAAATACCCCACAGAAGAAATGGCCAACCTTGCCTTTATTTGGTATGTCGAATGAGCTCGAGGGTTCTTACCACTGTATGTAGCTGCGGTGTCGCTCCAACAACCTGTAGTCGCCCCACCAGTCACGATGAACCTCTGACACCCGCACGCCTGCAACAGTGTACATACATACAATACAACAATTCATAGTTAACTCGGGTACACCCAATGGTATTGCAATACAAGGTGACGGCGTCATGGGATGCCGGCGGCAGACGTGATACTGTTAGTTATGGCTAAGTAGGGGAAGGCAGTGTTAGTTGAGTCACTGGGTTAGTTGAGCCACACGCGTTTCCCAGGAAACTACAGCAGTGACAGTTATATGGTACCAGCCATGAACATCATTAGAACACGATTGACATACAATAAGGCCATGTGTCACAACGGTCAGAAAATGTGAGTTAAATGGTTTTTTTTAGTTTTGGTGGTTGCAATTAGTGGCTGCTGGTTGGTCGGGGCTAGTTGAGCCACCCAAGACCCAAGGGCGGGTTACTCGAGCAGCGGTTAAAGAATGAAATGAGTGTTGTTTACCCCAAAATACAACAAGGAATTAAATTTTCCGAGTAAATTGGGACATCGGTTTAATTAAGTGTGTCGACTTATTAAATAAGCGTGTAGACTTGTCAGAGACGTGTTGTACCATTGGGTAGATGCATGGGCTGAGTTGTTATGACATTTTAGCACAAGGCCTACGTTAATTGTACACATTAAGCATTTACCCAACTTACGCTACACTATGGCTCAACTTACCCCACACCAAGTGTTAGCTTACCAAGTCTTTTTGAATCAGCTACATATAATTATCTGTGCATACAAGATATATTATCTTGGTATAAAATTATTTACTAATAATCATAGTTTATGCCACATGCTAAAAAGAATGAAACACGGCTGAACTAACATTGCCTTCCCCTATGCATATTCATTTTAATTCCACTCTGTACTGAACAACCAAAATGAAATGACATATTTGCATGTTGACCAACTTTTTTAACAGTAATATATTCATGACATGGTCGCGTTGGCATGTTAACCAACAGTAATTTATTCATGACATGATCACGTTGGCATGCTACTGAATGTCACAAATGAAACCAGCCCCCGAAACAGTACCACAACACGTGGAAGGTAATGGGGGAGAAGGGTGATGTTCTGAGCTTTAGTATTCTACAGCTAATAGGCCCTCTTAGAATTACCATTTCGCACACATTCTTGGCTGTTAGAATGGTGCTCTTCTGAATTTTAGTATTGGCCGACTCATTGTCTAGTCAACACGAAAATGTATGTCATGTTTGTCAACTATGTCAATATTACATTAATTTTGCTCTAGCCCAACTAACTGTGATTTGTGCGCCATTTTATAAAGAAAACCAGACTGCCAATTTGTCACAGTTATACATATGGCGTGGCAATAACCTTAAAACATTCTGTTCGGGTAACGCTCGTCGATAAACCTTCTTCCTTGATTGCACTACATTAGTTTTATAGACATATGTCGTCTGGCTGTCTGCGTGGGTAAATGGAAGCACTAGAAGTTCAACAATCCAATCTTCAGTCATGTGCATTCTGCCGTAGTCGGACAATTTGGATCAACTATCAACTCGACTATGTAAAAGGGCGAAATCATGTTGCTATCTTCGGCAGGTGAACGCTACAGTGCGACGAGCTCACACTGTTCTAAGAAGCAATAAAACCAACCTACCACGTGGCTTGAACGGAATGTCATTTTCGTAAAACCGCAGATTATCATTCAGTTTGGGATCGTCTACTTTGCCCTGAAAGTAATTAGTATGAGGTAAACAGTTGTAGAAATTTAAGAACATCGTGTAAAACGCCATCAACCATAGTGTCGTATACAAACATTTGGCTGCACTATCACTAACAAGAATATACTTATTTTATTATTTTTATTATGATATTTTGATTATTGCTATATTTTTATTTCTTATTAAAACTGATTAAAATATATTATACATTATTTTTGATGTTAGGATGATTACTGTCGCAGCTCATACTGACATAGCAGACAAAACAGCTCCAGCAGTGATACTAGTCTAGGTAAAACGCGAATATACAAATGCAATATGTTTTGTTTTTAACTCGATGTGAATTACTCGTTGATACGAACAACACATGTCACATCTATTCGAACAACACATTCGAATGAATTCGTATAAACTTATGAAGAAAATAACGCCGTAATCAAGATTACGTACCGGATATCTGTTCTGGTACTCGTCCATTTCTGTCATGATCCACTTAGCAGACGACTTTGGACGCAACATGTGAACGGTCTTGCCTCTGTCGCCCGACGCCTGCCGAGGGATGCCTGATTTGCGCCTCCATGTTGTCTACATAGCAGAGATGGAAGTTACCATTTCCGAATTTAATCTCTTATACTGTATCGTGTAAGCATATAATTATGCCAGGGATTTTTACCAGTAATGGGAAGCAGGGGTCAACTGAAATTGCCGGAGTTAGGCAATTAACACGCTAGTTCAGCAGCTATGTAGGGAAGAGGAAGTTGGATTTCTGGATTTGTGGGGCCGACATGTTCATGAGTGTGGGCTTCATGGAAGTGATAAGAGTGCAGCAGTGTTTGCAGATGGACTCTTAGGAACAGTTGACAGTGGCATGGGTAGCATCAACGATATTTTTAAAGAAACCATTGTTTAAATTAGAAGCGCAGGGATTACTTAGATATGCTCCAATAATTTACAATAAATAAAATAAATTAATTAATAAAATATATTACATTAGTGAATATATCATGCACATACATACATATACATACATACACATATACATCCATACATACGTACACACATTATACATGTACATACACACAAAAAAATTACGAAAAAGCTTGATTAAAGAGAAAGGTTTTCAAGTCCCTCTTAAAATGTTTAGAATCACGTTGCGTTCTTAGCCCTATTGGAAGAGAGTTCCAGAGGGTGGGACTTGCACACGAGAAAGCTTGTCGGCCGAGCCGTTCCAGGTTTACCGTTGGAACAACAATAAGAGATTGGTCAGCCGAACGAAGACTGCGACATCAAACATAGGGAGATAGATGGTCAGCAAGGTAACGTGGAGTATTTGCATGCACGGCGCCGTGCATCAAGGTCAACAGTTTAAACTGAATTCGCTGCGCCACAGGCAGCCAGTGCAGCTCTCGTAATGCCGCCGTCATGCTGTTTTGGTCACGGCGACGTAGGCAGAGGACGACACGCGCAGCGGATCGCTGGACCATCTCAAGTCGATGCAGCAGGGTTCCGGCAATGCCGTACAGGGCCGCGTTTCCGAAGTCGAGTCGCGACGTGACAAGAGCGTGTACAAGCGTCTTGCACGCTCTGAGCGGCAGAGATGATCATATTCGCGCTAAGCCACGTAGTTGGGCGTAGGCCGTCCGGCAAGTACGGCTAACGTGTGCGGCCATCGACATCGTGGAGTCGAGCTGTACGCCAAGGTCACGTATGTTGCCTGAAGTGCTGACGTTACATCCGCAGATGTCGATGAGAAGAGGAGGTGGCTGTGGAACACGGTTGTTCGGTACTGAGAACAGTACCGCCTCTGTCTTCGTCTCGTTTAAAAGTAGGTAACGCGATGCCAGCCATACTTTCACGTCAATAACACAACGGGATATCCGGTCGGCGGCGGACGCAGCAACATTACGCGGAAAGTCAACATACAGCTGAGTGTCATATGCGTAGACGTGGTAGCGAATTCCGTGCTTTGAGAAGACTTCTGAAAGACCTGCACAGTAGACAGAAAAGAGGAAAGGGCCCAAAACACTGCCCTGTGGAATTCCATGTCGCAGTTGGATGTTGCAAGATAGATGACCATCAACATCGACACACTGCGTTCGGTCGGTGAGGTAGGACTCGAACCAGCAAAGTGCGTTACCTCGTACGCCGATTCGGTCTAGTTCTGCGAGAAGAAGGTCGTGGTCAATAGTATCGAACGCAGCACTGAGGTCGAGCAATACCAATACTACGTGCTTACGAGCATCCAATGAACGCAATATATCGTCCTGAATACTCACAATCGCTGTCTCCACGCTGTGTGACGGGCGGTAGGCGCCCTGAAAAGGGTCACCGATGTTATTGTGTTGCATATGCAAACGCAGTTGGGCAGAAACATGGCGTTCTAGTATCTTGGATACGTAGGGAAGGTTCGAGATAGGTCGATAGCTAGCATAGTCGTCCACGGGAAGGCCGGAACGTTTCAGAAGCGGCTTAATGTCCGGAAAACAAGGTGGTTTTCAATGCGTGTGTTTAAATGCAAAGAGCATAGTAAATAAGAAAAAAACTAATCAAACATAATGGTAAAATATACTGACCATCACGTAATTGGTATAACCGAATCATGGGCCAACATAAGACATGGCAGATGCTGAATTAGGACTGATACGTAATATTTAGGAGAGATCAAACAGGAAGAAGTGGAGGGGGAGTTATTCTGTTTATCATTGAATCTATTCAGGTTTCCGAAATAAAATTAGAAATGGAAGCAGATTGTGATGAAGGAAATTCAACTTTAACTATTGGTTTAGTTTACCGAAGTCTAGACATAAAAGAAGAAGATAATACAAAAATACAAAACGATATGAAGGAAGTGAGTAAAGGGGAATGTATCCTGGGGGATTTTAAACCCGGACACATACAATGGAGAGTATAGGGGGCGAGGGCATTATTTTTTATACAGGTTAACTTCCTTCCAACATACCTTGGCCTTTGTTTACTAAACTACTCATCTCTGTGACATAACAACCCATATGAATGAGACTTTGCATTGGTTTTGTGTATGTACGCAGCGCTTAATACTAGTCTAGGTTACCCAATTTCATTTCATAGAACAGCGCATGCGCATATAGGTCAAACTGGTTAAAATGTAAGCCCTGAGAAATGACCAGAATGTTCTACTTTTAGAACACATTCTGAGTAAACCACTGGCGGGTTATTCTTGATTTTGGTTGTACATGGTTAATTTTCATGTTCTCCAAAAAACCATGACTTTTGTTAAGCTCCAGATGTATAATGCCCTAGGTAACATCGTAATCATATAGAAGTCTAGCGGATGACACAGAAGTGTCATTAAATCAAATAGTAAGGCAATGAGATCCAATCTCACGAAAACGCTTAATTACTGTCATGCAGGACGTCTTTATCAAGGCAGGATTTTAAACGAAAGAAATAAACATCAACGGTGAAGTTCTGTCAAAAGTTCGATTTGCAGAAGGCATTGCCTTCTTTTCAATGTTGAACATCACACCAAGTTCACACATATCGTAATCACAAGAAGATCGGAAGAGCTGCAGTAAAACTATTCATGAAAACAAAGTGAAAATGTGCAGACCACATTGCAAGAGTGGACGAAAACAAATGGACCATGAGAAAAATTGAGTGGCTGGGTAGAGCAGAAAGGTGGAATGGTCTAGCGGACGGCTACAACCTGTTGTCTAATCGAAAGAATGTCGTCTTCGATACTGACAGACAGTCAATATAACATATGTATACACACTGTAGATATTTTTCATCTTTGCCGAACATTAGACAATATTGTTAGATAAACAGCGTTTGGTACATATCGAAAACAAATGATTGGCCATGATGTAGCGGACTCAATGATGTTCAATAAAGGGTAAGTTGTTATACAAGTTCACGTGTAACTATCCGGGAAGGCAGGAAAACATCACAATTGGTTCACCGTGCAGATGACGGAATATTAACTGCATAAGTACCAAAGTCGGCTAAAACAAGACTTAATTGATGTCATACGTTCGTAACTTGAGTCCGCCTCGCGCTGTCGACGTCAGACGTGACGTAGGCAGACTGGCGCGACTTGTGCACCATGTGAACGATGATGCTGCCGATGCCGTACACGACCGCAGTGATGCCGACGATGACGGCCGCCTCCCCCCGCAGAATGCGGCCGCACGCGACAAGGCTCGGCAGGTGCAGTTTACGGGTTACTTTGACGAGTTGGAGCAACGACGACGTCGCTTCCTCCATCCCTTTTCCAGCGCCGCCTAGCGAAAGACGCAGGCAACTAAAGATTTAACAAGATTACTGCCCAAAACAAAAACCCAGATGGCAAATGGACAAGGAATCCATTAACTTATCGAGAGTCCAACGATTATCCGCTTATTTTTAACCTACCCTTCGGAGAAATGTGACAATTTTGTTTTTAAACATAATAATTAAAGCTGCTAGCATAATCAATTAGTAGATAATGTGTTCCATTCATCTATCGTCCTCTGTGATAATGAATAGTTTCTTATATCAATTCTATGCTGCTAATTCACCAAGGTTATCTCGGTTCTTCTATCTTCCTTAAAATACTTATGTCTGCCAATATTTTCACAACCATTTAATACATCGGCATGTAGGACGTATTTAGAAAGGAAATACATTTATTTCATCCTCTCCTAAATCAAACGCATCTTATAAATGTTTATGTCTATATGTATGACATTACAGCATGATTCTAAATGACAGTGCGAGTAAAATTTCAGCGCTAATACAAACTCACTAAATCTCAAGCCAGATAGGAAACCTCATAGGGATTTTAGGATGTAATATTTTTTATGTTTTAATATATCTGGCTCATCACGATTGGTAATTTGCTTCAAGAAGGTCGTTGCAGTTAGCATATTTTCACACGTTTGTTACTTGTTCAAACACCTAATTGCGTCACAGGGTTAATGAATCCAGCGTTACGACTGGTTATCACGAAAACAGTTGCTTGTCCACTTATCACGAGCTATTCGCACCTCCTGTATCTATATAATATTTACTGGTAAACAATGTTCTTCGGACACCTCACGCCAGGCCGCATGGGGGCTAAATCGGTTTAGCTTAGGTGCTGAATGGTCTCCCATGCTATCGGCGATAATGTTGGTAACTGAATGGCATGTTTTTTTAATCTTTGAATGCTTTCTGGAAACGGACGAGATATTGGATATTCTGACGTGACAGTCTTCAATTTCAGATTCGTGACATTATAATAATTAAGTAAGGACATTTCTTCAGCTATATTCATACAGCAAATGAGACGGAACATTAAGATACACTGTCTCGTACATTTACCAACCTTCCAGAACCAAGTGGCAGATCGGCCGAAGAGAACCAATTCTAGATAAGTTTATTTTTCTGCTTCGAGGGTGATCGACTTGGCCTTGTTAGCAGGCTACACATGTGCCCGAGACACCTCCAACGTCAGTCGAAGCGTTGACGTCGACAATGTACTGTTGCCACGACAATAACGTAGCGTCATGCGTGCCTGTGTACGTAGGCACGAAACACGTTCCCGGAAGGCCATCCTACATAAGGTTAACCGTGTCATCGGCTCAATGTAAACTTAAGTGTCATCTGCGCATCAATGTTAGCTAACAATCTAGGAATTACGCAGCTGTGATGATATTATATTAACGATACCCATAAGTTTTGGAATGTGTATAGTTTAAAACGCTCCTTCCGCCTATGCATTTAACCACGGGCGTTATTTGCAAAGCACCTACACGGAATCAAAGCTTGCTTGCGGTATCTGACCTCTCACAATGGCTTTGATGACGACACGTGAGTAACAAGCGTAATATACCTGGGTATATGGCAATTTAACCACGGGATAAAGGTATTCTTATTCGTTACTTTAACACGCCGAAAACACGAAACGTTTACAAAATTATATCACCAGTCTCTGATCACGAGCGTTTTCTAAGTTTTATAACTATAATGTATATATTTAGTTGGTTCACGTTGGAAAAACCGACCTTTCGGCAACCTCGGGGGAAAGATGTATAAGAAATATATTGAAACTTAAAGGGAAAAGTGTAGCAGGCTTAATTATATATTTTTTTCTTCAGCTGTTGGCGACTAAAGCAAGAATAACTGCAAGAAGTTGCTTAAAATAACGCCATACAAACACTGTACGTGTTTTTCCTTGTGGTCGCTGTTTGGCAGGTTCTCCGTCTTGCTGTTTCATATCACAAACATAGGCATACAATCTTATACTGGCAGACATCATTCTCGCATCGAAGAAGCACATCTGCTTCACGTGGTTAATGACAAAACCAGAGGCACATTTCCACAAATGAAATCCAGACCAGTTAGTCTCTGACTTGATGCATTTCGTCCCACTGGAGCTCAGTGCAGCAGAGATAGTGGTAGAGTTAAGTGTCTCGAGTCGGTCTCCACAACCACACACGCATCACAGCATACGGCTACAAACGTCGTGCAATTGTCAGGTGTTCTGCATTTAACCAAATTCGTTTGCTTCTTTTACAATAGTAAGAATGTCTATATATTTAGTACGTTAACTATCGACAGTAAACGTTCTGTCTGGGAAGTTGTGATGATGTGGTGTCCCGTCAAGTCGTACGGCTTCTGGTGACATTCACAATGAGCTGTCGCATACTAGTCGTCTTTCTTGTTGCTTCTCTCAACTCGTCCATCGTCAGTTGTGTTGTATCTCTGATCTCACCCATCTCACGTGTGGCCGTCCTTTCTTCCTTCCCTCATTTCGATCGTTACCGGCTTTTCCAACCTTTTCGCCTTCTATATGAATTATGTGCCCGAAGTGCGATAACTTCTAACTCGAGATTATTACATGTAGTAAGAGGACTTGATTGATTTTTTCAAGGACAGACTTGTTCGTTCTTCTGGCCGTCCATGTTAATCATAGCATTCCAGCACCACATTTCGAAGCTATCGTTTCGTTTCATTTCACTCCGCTTGATAGTCCACGATTCACATCCGTACACCACTACTGTGGGAATACTAAGGAGTTCGAGAGTCTTTTTTCGATCCTATTACACAGCTGTCCTCCCCTGGAGGTTTCTTAGGCGTTTTCCAGCAGTGGTCCAGGGGCCGCTTGCCTCGCTTGCAACACACACACGCACGCACGCACGCACGCACGCACGCACACATATTATGCGTCTCATTTTCGCAAAAAAAAGACATTTTGTTTCATAATTTTCATTGCTAAAGATTATGAAAATAAGCGTGATATGTCAGACGTTTGGCGTGAAACCGTGACACTGAATGCGTGAGGGTTTACAGGTATGTTATTGTTCCATCTCTTTCTTTCAATATATTTTCCTAATTTGCCATTGCTATCCTGCCAAGAGCCAATCGTCTTCCTATTTCTCAATCTCAGTCACCAGAACTATGCATTTTCGAACCCAAGAAAACTAAGCTATCCACTACCCCCACTAACTCCTCCTCCCCCCAGTTCAACTCTTCCATCTTCTGTTTGGCTATGACTTCGGTCTTTTTTACATAAAAGAACAGACCAGCCTTTTCGCTTTCCACTTTTATTTTAAGCCCGTAGATTGGTCAAGTTTCTGCTTTCCGCAATCAACGTGGTGCTGTCAGCATATCAAAGTTTGTTGATGCATCTCCCACCAATCCTGACGCCTGGCATTAAGTATAATTATGTTCATCCCGTGATTGCGTCAGTGTATTGGTTGAAGAGATATGGGGAGAGCATAGCACCATGTCTTTGCTTAATGCCAAGCTATTCCGTTTGACCATGTTCTGTCCTCACAGTGGCTTCTTGCCGCTGCATAGATCTCTCATATGGAGTCAGCCAACCGTTATAATTGCGCTGTCGATAAAGACAGAATACACAAAATCCATTGGCATGATTGGTCAATATCACAAGGTAGCTTCGACTAAACCACACTAAGTATCTGCGCCGTATCATTATATCGCGCGTAGTAACCGGAGTGCACCGCCTACAGCCTACGGCTAACCCTCTTCGCATTCCTTTACAAACCAGACCCACATTATTACGGCTTTATAATATATCATTCTTACTTAATTTTTCTCTATCTTATAAAGTTTATTCCGTGATATAGGCCTATAATTTGATGTAGAGAAAGGTTGATTAAAAAAATTACTTTTAACACAATTAGCGGTCCAAATAGCGGTCCGAACTGCATCAGCTTCGGTTGCCATTGCTCATTTAGGAAGCACGTCGGAGGATAAAAACAGAGGCTGATGCAACAGACCGCTAAAAAGCCTTTAAACACCGTCTTATGTTACTATCTGCCTTTCTTTCCATATGCCATATGGTGATATGAAAATAGCGGATGAGGTAAGAATGACATAAAAAGTCGCAATACCGTAATAATTTGGACCAGGTGTGTAAAGGATTACCGTATGTTGTGCAGCGGTCCCGGCGACTGCGGCAATGGCGACGACAAGACCGACGAACTACGAGATCTTCCGCTGGGACTCGCTCACCGTGTCGCTCGACAACCAGGAGCTGCTGGCGCGCCACAAGCACCACCGGACGGCCGTCGGCGTCGTCTTGCTCCTGCTCGCAGTCTGCTGTCTCATCGTGTCCGGCTCAGACCTCCTCATCTTCCCCTCGGACTTCCCCAACCTGAAGGCCCACAAGCTGCTCAACGCCACCTTCACGTTGCTCTCGCTCGCCGGCATCATGATGTTTCTCTACTCTATCATGTGGCTGTGTTGAGCGCGGACGCCATCGACGCAATCTGCAGACTCGACTCGGTGACGCGATACAACAGGCGCACTCAGGCAGCCACGACCTTTTTAACCGTGACCGTGAAGCATTGTCGAGTAAAAGAACTGGGACGGTGGTCGGAGGCAAAGTAACGCAAATAACAACGAACTGCTTCAGAGAGGCTCACACTGATATTGAACTTCGACAACGGTTCGAAGAGACTGGTACTAATACCCGACTCGTATTTGTTTGTTCCACCCCATAGTACCCGACACGTATTTGTTTGTTCCACCCCATAATACCCGACACGTATTTGTTTGTTCCACCCCATAATACCCGACACGTATTTGTTTGTTCCACCCCATAGTACCCGACACGTATTTATTTGTTCTACCCCACATGTAAAATCACAACAGTAACTGACAATGAAAAATAACACAGGTACACGAAATAGTCATTGTAATGTTTATTTTGCTTTTAAATACATATGCACTACAAACCTTCCACAAAATGTAATCATACTAATCAATACAAGGACTGTGAATTATGGCAAAGGGATGAGCAACGAACGAGCTAGAATATGTCACACCAATCATGTACATTTAAAAAGTGTGTGTCCCTGTTAGTCTATACGTTACACGTTTAGCCACGGTCGAGTGGGGACTCGGGTTGGCTAATTATGCCAGTTCTGGAAACATGGACCCGTACACAGACGAAACAAGTCAACTGGTTTATGTATTTCTTCATTAAGGCGTTATCTCTTTGAATAGCTTTGTTTAATCGTAATTCCAAACGTATCGACATAACAGTTTCTGAACTTGAAAATGCTATGCAGGACATTCACCTATGGCGACGTATGGTGGACAATTATCACGGAACCCGTCCTCCGGTCGATTAGATGATGACGATAAATTTGACTTCTACGAATTAACTGATCAAGCCGCGAAATGGAGCTTAACGCAACACAATTCATGGATGATGTTCCAATTACCTACGCGTCTCAATAGTTCTCTAGCATGTCCACTTCGACCAACCATTTGCCAAAACAGAGAATGTTATATGGCTGCTCTGGGAAGGTGGTTGTTCTGCAAGCGGTCTATATAACTGCCATAGCCGTGTTGGATTTATGGCAAGCAATCACCCGAGAGGAATCTCGTTGGTGAGTATGTCTCTACGGCTGATTCTTGTCAGCGACTGCAGATGTGACAGGCAATGGGATGTGACAGTTGGATATTGACCGGAAGCAGTAGGCCTCTATGTCATATCAGTTCTAGGCCATAGAGTAATCTTAACTGTCGTTGCATAGCAAACAGTTTTCAATGCACATAGCTCTTTTTCTCTATATCAGCCAACAAAACGGCCATTGCGAGTGCAATGCTGGACTGTATTTCATTATGTATCGCCAGTTTAAATAGGGGCTCTGGAAGAGATAAACAGGACAGTGGCGGGTGTAGTTCGTGTGAACACCCTTACTCTTTGAAAACCCGCTAAGGAGCTATTTGCGGACGCCCTAAACTTTACTATGACAAATAAATTGCCAAAATAAAAATAAGTCATATATTAATTTTGAAAGACCTATTCATATTTACGCAGCTAGAGCTTAGACGATAAATGACTTAAAGGCATGCCCAATTAGGTATATTTATCAATCTTTTGTAGTTTTCTGATAAAATACTTTCTTATTCCAATATAATAGTATTATGGTGTACATTTACTAAGACTACGTGGTATCATTTAATCCTACCTTCACTCTATTTACTGACACACTTACTATCAACGTCTACGCAACCATTCAATATTAAAACGTTACTTTGAACCCTGTGCTTCCACAATTATTATGAAAGCAATATGGCATCCATCATAGAGAAAAGACGACGTGTGACGCCCATTAATGTACCTGCCCCATGCCACAATTAGCTACATTTATGTAAGCACATGGTTACAAATGCCCGTAATAGATTAGTCGATATTTAAACAAACCTGCGCTTACAAAATAATTACAAGGACATATTTAGAAGGCGATATAGCTTAAACATTACGATATATACACTTCGTGTCCACCTATACAATCATATTGCGCTGTGGTGCGGCAAAGAAGTGAAACTAATCGTTGTTCTCATCGCTACGATATCACTTGACATCCTTCTGGGGTCGCGGCGATGTCAACGGTCAGGCAGACTATAGCAAACTCCAAATGCTCCGTTTGCAAAACAGCTCGCATTTCGTAAAAATAATTGAAATATCATGAAACAACGATTACAATTGATACGACGACATTGAAGACGTATTCAGCAGCTTGTTCGGCCAACACAGCATAAGATGCCGGCGATACCAAATATTACTTTGCCTACAAGCTGCGTTCTTAACAAAATAACTGCAACACATGGAACTAAAAGCGAATAAAACTACGACGCCGGTCAGCTGCATGTTTTGGATGCACAGCTGTGTCCCTTGATTTCGGAGAATCTCTTCAGAGTGTAGTTGAGCATTCCTTATAACTGAACCGTTTCTCGATGCGTGAGGCCACCGCTACGTCTCACCACCGACGATTACGCATCACGACGGCGCCGCGCAGTGTCCGGACGAGGAGCTGTCGAGTCTCTGAAACACGGAGAAACAGAATTAGAATTGCATAATATAAGTTTTTAACTCACTACTACGACGTTTATGCAGTTCTTGTACGACTTGGTTCTTCTTCTGCTGATCAGTTCCAGAAGAAGGCAAAAGATATTCCATCTTGAATACTAGGTGTAAACTGTACTAAACACTACGGTCATTGTCAGCAGAACATATGGGCCTACATCTTGCTGTTTGGAGAACATCAAGTCATTTCGTAATTTGTACCTATTATATTTCTGACAAGGAAAAATGTGTGAGGTTATTTGTAGGCGGTTCGGAAACGAAGCGGTTCAGAACTAGACACAATTATTGTGTTGACTCAACTTGACTGATCACATATTTGGCCGTAAGTTGCCGTCTTACTTGTATCCCGTCTGTCCGGCTGCCAGGTCGTGCTCGAGTACGGGCGATGTCGTCTCTCCGCCATCTCCGACTGTAGATGCTGCAATTCATCTTGTATCAGTCGCTGAAGTTGTTTGTCCGTGACGTCATCCCGCGTCTTCCAACCAGCCGCTGGTCTGTCGAATGACGCATTTTACCATGACACAATCAATCAATCAATATTTTATTTCTAACAACAGTGTAAGTTCCATAATATTAAAATTAGAATGCAACATCCTATTCAACATGAGTAAATAAACGGAGATTGCGTAAAGTACTATGCTTAAGACTCGATCGGAATGAACGACCGTGCTGGCATTCGTGTGATTGATTGAATCGGAATGAACACGCATGCTGACACCGCCATACTTCGAGTGATTGATTGAATCGGAATGAACACGCATGCTGACACCGTCATACTTCGTGTGATTGATTGAATCGGAATGAAAAAACATGCTGACACCGCCATACTTCGTGTGATTGATTGAATCGGAATGAACAAGCATGCTGACACCGTCATACTTCGTGTGATTGATTGAATCGGAATTAACACGCATGCTGACACCGTCATACTTCGTGTGATTGATTGAATCGGAATTAACACGCATGCTGACACCGTCATACTTCGTGTGATTGATTGAATCGGAATGAACAAGCATGCTGACACCGTCATACTTCGTGTGATTGATTGAATCGGAATGAACAAGCATGCTGACACCGTCATACTTCGTGTGATTGATTGAATCGGAATGAACAAGCATGCTGACACCGCCATACTTCGTGTGATTGATTGAATCGGAATGAACAAGCATGCTGACACCGCCCTACTTCGTGTGATTGATTGAAACGGAATGAAGAAGCATTCTGACACTTTCAAACATAGGGGCATCAAGCAGTAAGGTAATTGTTAGCATACAACAATTTTTGTACCACGCCTCCCAGGCCAAATCTTGATTAAGGTAAATGAAGATTAATGAGTGTACCATTTATTTAGCAACATACTTTGTATTACAGTGAAGCAACACGTATCATTATGACACCGTGGCTATGCCCTACCTGAAGTGACATCCACCCACTAGGAAATGACCCTGACAATACTAAGAGACGCACATATCAGCAACATTAGACAATGGACTGTAACGTATTTCTGTGTCAATCATACAGGAAGTAACTCATATCGAACAATGCTCTTACACAAATATCACACCTACGTACATATCAAGCATCGGCTCTGTTACACAATGAACTGACCTGTTTAGCACCGGCGGCCATTGCTTCACTGACGCGCTGGCCAATTTGGGGACACGTTTCGCGGCGATTCCTCGACACTTGGGGGCGAATACGAACTTCCTGCGGAGGTAACAAGAGTGTTGGTTTTCAAGTCAAGCAGGCAGTGGATTCGCCCGGCTCTACTGACGTGCGCACGTAACACAATGTAAAGTATAGGCCAGTTTGATTTAATTCGTTTTTATGCGCTAATGTCAGTAAGTCATTTGGAAGTTTATTCGATGTATTAAGCCTAGATTAGCAAAAGAAAAACAGGTTTCTAAAAGTTTATCGTTAAACCACCCAAGTGGATATGGACAAAATCCATATGGTGTCAAAGATTGACGATACTGTTTAGACACTTCAGCCTTCCCTTTAATCCTGACATTTGCTAAATTGCTCTGACCCGAGGGTCAACGTAATTGGGGAACCGAGAAGGAGCCCTGGGAACCCTGGATTTGGCGCAGCTCCAAGAGTTCAAAAGTTTAACTTGCAAAATTGGGAAAGGAAGACTGGCAGACGTCATTGTCCAGTGGTTGAGAGGGTGGGTGGATTTAACAAGTTGACCAATAGTAAAGCGTATTGGATATTTAAGCAATCACAGCGCCTCTAGTGACGGCGTCTGATTTTGGAAAATTGGGAGTATAAATACCCCGGAGGAGCGTTTACAAGCGGGCGGCAAGACTATTTTAAATTCACACTGAGGTGTGTAGTCATGCTGAATTTTAGGCATCAACATTTTCAGTAAGGGTAGTCCTGGCGGACCATACCTGCTTTAGCATTAGAATTCAAAATTTCCGGCCAGAATTTTCTTGTTAAATCTTCTAGACTTTAAGAGTCTGTATACATTTTAAGTGATGTTTACATTCACTACTTTTCTTTACGGTTTACAGTGATAGATGTCTTCACTGTTATTTTTATTTTTCATCGTGAGTGATTATATTGCTACTATGTACGTAGCCGTCTGATGTACAATATTAAAATCGTTTCGAACCTGGATAACAATGCGTTGACTACACTTCTGTAGTACTCTATGTACTCATTGGTCGAGTGAGTACAAATACAGTTATAAATCTCGACCTGGCGAGCGCAAAAACGACGGACAATCAAAATATCTTTCGTTGTGAGAAATGCCTCCTGGACCATTGCGTGCGGCCCCGAAGAAGACAAAAAGAAGGAGGCATGTATCTTACAACGTGAACGGCTGCAACTTACGGAAGCGAAATGTGAAACGAGCATCCACGAACAAACAAAAGAAACGCCAGTAATGGCAATTGCTATGATTCAGCAGTTACTTGCCTAGCCATGAGAACCACTAGTTTTCGCAGGTAATGCTGTCACATATATACTGCAAGACCCAACATATTTTATGTTTTCAAGCATAATTATATATAATTACATATGAACATGCATAACAGTACATACTAATCCATCCTCGCATTACGTGGCTCCCTAATATTTAGCCACGATGAACTACTTTGTATATTCTAAATGCAGGCTTTTGACTATTATTATTATTATTATCGTTGTTGTTGTCGTCCGTGTGCATTGTAGTTGCAATTATTGTTAGCACCATCAATGTAACCTAATTCTAGTGTCTGTCAACAACTTTTAGGAACTTGCTGTCTGTCGTCGAGCTACACATGGATTGTCAACTGTAGCTGTGCAGCGTCTGCCTCATCGTTGTAACTGTAATTATCGTTATTGCTAAACTTCGTCGGTCGTCGAAGTTTGCCGTCGTGGTGGTGCAGTTGGGTCATGCCGTCCGTCGATCTGTCTCGGCCAGTGCACTCTCCACCAAACAACGTCGACTGACCCTCGGGCGGCTGGTGAAGTCAACGCTCGTGAGACACGACACTCGCACACGTCATGCCACAAGACGCAGGTGATGGCTATGTGGTGGTCGCGTCCGGTGAAGGATTCACCCTCGGGGTTCCACCCGTTCGCACGGACACGCTTTGATGTGTGTCGTTTTTGTTGTTACATAAACTTTACTATGAGATTCGTGATATTTTGCAGGAACACCTGCTTCAGAGTTGCGGTTTGGTGTCGCGTGCCTTACGTGAATATTGATGAAAGAGTGACAGGGAATATGGCATTGTCGGTGTGTTTATGGGTAACCAGTGCTGCTTAGCCGTTAGCACTGCTTATTTACGATGCGAAATAGTGTAATGTTATCCAAGCACTGTGCGTTACCGATACGATATGTTTATGGTGAATACTAACGATGCAAAGATAGTGTACGTTTAGGATGAATGCTAACGGAACATGACCATGTTTTTTTTTAAAGAATATTATTGGCAAACATCGATATCCTATGGCTGAAATTGTGTAATTGATGTATTAAACGTGTCCAGTCGTCTTCTACGCCCACAACACATTTTACGGCAATTTTAGATATGCACGAGCGATTTTTATCCGATTACTATCCGATGATTCGATTATTATCAGACAGGTGCGACAAATTAACTTGCGCCAATCCCCACTCAAGCGTTTTTGAAAGGTCACGACTAGTACCGGACCTGTCCGTTGTGGCGGTCGCTGATTGGCCACACCCTCAAAAATCACACCTGACTGTCATAGAATTGGAACTGATTCCAATTCGACAATACTAGACTCAGATTCAGACGTGTTTTATTTGACCTGTAGTCTCGTGAATGAACATTATAAAAACAAAATTTAAGATAGGTCAGGGAGACTCCCATTAAGACATCAAATGTCGCTAACATGGGAGCCACCCTATTAAAGTAAAAACGTAATATATTACATAGTCACATGATCATTACAGTACAAAAAGACACCATTGTAGTTTAGTTTAAAGATTTACAAATATAACAGTTAGGAATAAGACAGCATGCTTCATAATTCCTAATAAGGTAATTTTTAATGAAAGTGGGAAAAACAATATAAGCTGTGAGTAAATTTTTTTTTCAAGGGTAATAGTTGGAATATTGTTAACAGTCTTCCATGTGTGTAGTATTTATAAATTTCAAAGTTGTGTGTGTATGGGATGTGATTGAAGTATTCTAGTAAGAGTTTATTAATTAATTTGAAATAAAATTTGAGTTGTTGGTGTTTGTATATGTCGTCCAACTTTACAAATTTAAGTTTTGTGTAAATGGGATCTGTGTGAGCATTGTATTTACTTAAAGTAATTATTCCTAGTGCTCTCTTTTGGAGTTTAAAAATACGATGGGCTTGATTACCCCACACCAATTTACGTTGGAAAGTATGAGAGAATTATACATTATAGATAACATATTCAAAGGTAAAAACATGTTTAAGTTTATTTAATATTCCAACTGTTTTGATGATTTTGTTAGCTATTTTGTTTATATGGCTCTCCCAATTTAAATGGATATGTATGGTGATACCTAAAATATTAAAATCATTTACACAATTCAATATTTGTCCCACCTATTTCCAATACAGGAAATTCGATTTTTTTAGGCATGTGAAATATCATAATTTTTTTCAATAAGATGGTGTCGTCAGCATATATTATAAATTTAAAGAGGTCACTAAAAAGTGCTATTTCATTAATATATATATATAATAAATAGACCTTTGTGGAACACCAATAGTTATTCCTGCTTCTTCCGATTTAAAATCTCCAACATATTGTTTGCGATTGTATAATTAGTTCTTACAGAGATCAAGTGCACTACCATTTATACCATAGTAATTTAAGTTATGCTGTGATCAATGGTGTCAAACGCTTACGATAAATCAAGGTATATGTGGAGTTGCTGACTGATCAAGTTCCTGAACAATTCTATCTATTATTTCTATAGTGGCTAGTTCTGTAGATTGTTTTTCTCTAAACCCGTACTGATTATCATAGTATAAGTTATTGAAATGAAAGTGTTCGTTTATTTGGTTAAACATAATTCTTTCAAATATTTTTGAAATGGCTGGTAAAATAGAAATTGAACGATAATTGTCAAAGATGGAATCATCACCTTTTTAAAAAAAATCACTCTAGCGATTTTTATTTTGTCGGGAAATGTACCAGTAGCTATTTACTGGTTAATAATTAGTGTGACCGCATCACTAATTTAAGTTTTTTATAAGCTTTAATACTTTTATTGATAGACCATCTTTGCCACAGTTAATGTTTATCTCCAGTATTGGTTATTGGACAGGCAAGTGTAGGACCAATATTGGTGAAAAATTAGTTAAATATATTGACAATAGTATATTTGTCAATTATTATTTTGCCATCAACTTTAAAGTAGTCAGGAAAATGTTCTTTCTTGGTGGTTTTTGGAATAATTTCTTTAATCATACACTACGTTTTTTTAATATCATACTTATTTATTTCAAAACTGGATTAATAATACATTTGCTTAGCTAGTCGTATGCTTCTATTAAGAATTGTATTATATGTGTGAAGATTTGTTTTGAGAGTTACATATTTTTCTCTATGCCACCAAATTTTCGCAGGAAACGTTCATTATTGATCATATTGACAAGTATAGATCATATTTCAAAATTACATAAAAAGATTTACCAAAATGTTAACAGAGCAATACATTATCAAAGCCGTGTATACGCTCATAACATGCACAGACATTTGAATACTGTACATTTAAATTGGAAAAACTCAAAGGTTCAATACTGTTCGATTGTCCTTCCATTAGGAAGAAGTCCATGAAGAACTCCGATAGACAGTCCGTGTATGTAAGCACTACAGTCTACTCCACCACCAGGGCATCCCTGATGACAAGTTTGTTCAACGATATGTATGCGATCTTTCCCTCGCTTCTGGCCTCTTTCATACGCGGAAGCAGAATCTTCCGGTTTTCCAACACCTTGGCAGAGAAATCTTCATTGAAGAAGATTCCCTCAGTTTCTTCACTCGTGCCTGCCGGAGAACGCATTCCCTGTCTTTATATTTTGTAAACCGTACAACAACAATCCTTGTCTTCCTCTCCCCATCAGTGTTGGACCCGATTTCCCCGCTCAATTTCTATCTTCGACGCCGTTTCTGCTGTTAAACCCAATGCTGTAGCCAGTTGATTTCTAACTAAGTTATGCTGTCATGTTTCGTTGAATGTTTCTGGAATTCCATCTATTAATAGCTGGTTCTCCAAGTAGTCTGCTTGGCTAGATATCGACTGGAGGTCGGTGCCAACTTCTTCCACTTTCTTTTGGTTTTTCTTGGCATTTTTGTCCGCTTCCTGGTGGTTTATTTTCAGTTTTGACACATCCGCCTGGGTGTATTCCAGGCTCGCCTTGAGATCTGATATGGCATTTCCATGTTCAAATATTACAGCGTCTACTCTCTTGTTTACAGTCTCTACAAACGTCTGGAGACAGGCCTGGAAGGTTTTTTGTTGAATCACCGATAGTTCCATGAACACTTTCTTTTGCTTGGATAAAGCATCCGCTGTTGTCAGGTCCAGTCCACGCAATCGTTTCGTGCAAGACTTATCCAACCTTCGAAAGTCGTGGAAGGCACACAATCAGAACATACAAACAGGCACGTCTTATCCAAACAGAGCAACGTAACATAATCTGTACTATGCCACGTTAATCGGTATCGCAGGGGTGACTTTTGTTTGGTTATGTCGTATGACACGGAGACGAACGATATAATCTGATCATTCGTGTAAACGGTCCTTCGTTTTCTGCTACCGCCATAAGCGACAATTCTACTCACGTGCAATCGATGCGTCGCCCCGTGGCCGAGGTGCGCCCTAGCGGATCACTGCACATCCACAAGAGAGCGGCGAAGACGGCCGGCAGCATCCCATACATGGCGACGACCGGACTGCAACAGGAACAGAGGAGCAGAGTGTCAAAAGGAATGTACGGCGATTTCCAGTGGTTAACTAACACGGAGTTGGTTGGGGGCTTCATGTAATTAAAATGACAGCATTCTATTAATCGTGACGTCTATGTCGTTATACGCAGTGATGCCTATGTCATTACACGCAGTGATTTCTATGTCGTTACACGCAGTGACGTCTACGTCGTCACACGCAGTGATGTCTATGTCGTTACACGCAGTGATGTCTATGTCATCACACGCCGTGATTTCTATGTCATCACACGCAGTGATGTCTATGTCATCACACGCCGTGATTTCTATGTCGTCACAAGCAGTGATTTCTATGTCGTCACACGCAGTGATTTCTATGTCGTCACACGCCGTTATGTCTATGTGATCACACCCAGTGATGTCTATGTCATCACACGCAGTGATTTCTATGTCGTCACACGCAGTGATGTCTATGTCATCACACGCAGTGATTTCTATGTGACGCGCAGTGATTTCTATGTCGTCACACGCAGTGACGTCTATATCGTTACACGGAGTGATTTCTATGTCGTCACACGCCGTTATGTTTATGTCATCACACGCACTGATGTTTATGTCATCACACGCAGTGATTTCTATGTCGCCACACGCAGTGACGTCTATGTCGTTACATATAGTGACGTCTATGTCGTTACACGCAGTGACGTCTATGTTGTAAAATTAGCATATTTTAATCCATCACAAAATCGTGTATATTTTCAATATTAACAGGTGAATGATCACGATAGTAGACCTAAGTTTGTATGGATATTGTTTTAACAAGTTGAGATATTATAAATACTAATACATTCAGTACTACGATGTCCCGCAAAAAGTCGTTCGGCTAACCAATAACAATCGAAGTATATTTCCCATTAAGTATTTTTTTAACTGCGAGACGTACATCGCTAGGTAACGTAATGATTCATTGAGAATCTCCAGCAGTGTTCCCGGAAATTACTAACATAAGTTGTTGATACACTTTTTATAATATTACAGTAAAGAATTAAAGCTGCATACGTAAGTATATCTGTCGCTCGTCTCATTTCAGACTCATTTCGCAAAAATCGAATCTAGTATCGACAACGACATACTAGCTCTAGTCTCGACTACGACATATTAGATCTAGTCTCCATTAAGACATACTAGCTCTAGTTTCGACTACAACATGCAATCTCTGGTCTCGACTACGACATGCTATCTCTGGTATTGACAACGACATGCTATCTCTAGTCTCGACTACAACATGCTATCTCTGGTCTCGACTACAACATGCTATCTCTGATATCGACTACGACATGCTATCTCTAGTCTCGACTACAACATGCTATCTCTAGTCTCGACTACAACATACTATCTCTGGTATCGACTACGACATGCTATCTCTAGTCTCGACTACGACATGCTATCTCTGGTGTCGATTACAACATGCGATATCTGGTCTCGACTACAACATGCTATCTCTAGTCTCGACTACAACATGCTATCTCTGGTGTCGACTACAACATGCGATAGCTGGTCTCGACTACAACATGCTATCTCTAGTCTCGACTACGACATGCTATCTCTGGTGTTGACTACAACAAGCGATATCTGGTCTCGACTACAACATGCTATCTCTAGTCTCGACTACAATATGCTATCTCTAGTCTCGACTACAACATGCTATCTCTGGTATCGACTACAATATGCGATATCTAGCCTCAACTACAACATGCTATCTATAGTATCGACTACGACATGCTATCTCTAGTCTCGACTACGACATGCTATCTCTGGTGTCGACTACAACATGCTATCTCTAGTCTCAACTACAACATACTATCTCTAGTCTCAACTACAACATGCTATCTCTAGTCTCGACTACAACATGCTATCTCTAGTCTCGACTACAACATGCGATATCTGGTCTCGACTACAACATACTATCTCTAGTCTCGACTACAACATACTATCTCTGATCTCGACTGCAACATACTATCTCTAGTCTCGACTACAACATGTTATATCTAGTCTCGACTACAACATACTATCTCTAGTCTCGACTACGACATGCTATCTCTAGTCTCGACTACGACATACTATCTCTAGTCTCGACTATTTCGTTTGTGCGAATGTGTTATTTAGTTTTGATGAAATCGGCGGACAAACGATAAAATTAATTCCAGTTCGGTCCCAAAAAAAAAATGTTTTGCCCAAATAGTCGCAATGATTTCGTTCTTGTACTGATTACTTCCATAATTACTAAAACTCTCTGGTTCTCATGTTACTGTTTAGTTGGTTTTAGAGTGGTGCTGATTGCCGCCTTTGACACATGAAACAAAAGAAGAACAACGGAAACCACAAATCAAGTCATTCGAGAACAACATTAATTTTAGGTAATGCGTATTGGGGTTCAATCAAACAATCTAAGGACGTATCTAGGCTTAGTTTTAAAGGGAAGTGATGTGTTGAAGAGATGTGGACTCTGCATGCAGACAGAGGAGTTCGTACCTCAGTAACGGTAAGTTCGCACCACAGTAACTGTGAGTTCGCATCTCAGTAACGGGGATTTCTACCTCAACTGAAACGTTCATGCGACCGAACACTCGTACAGTGCAAAATGTCACACGGGCAGTACCTGGGCCTTTTTTACATTTTGCCTGAGTCAGTATCATTCTACGGTACGGTTGCCAGTGTAGACGTTGTGCTCCGTAAACAAACTTTGCATCTAACTACGGCATAAGTAGTCAAATCAAAAGTCAGTAATACGAAAACCATTTGTGGTGATTGCAACACAGTCTTCATGGAACGTTGTTTGACCATCCTCTTGAAGGTAGGGCGAACGACCAACGGGAAACTCTCAGAATTCAAATTAATGACGGAAGAAAAGAACTAATTGCTTTCCATTAGGTTACGCCTGGTACACTGACAACGATTGCTGAAGCTAATCAGCCGAAAGGCAATTACTTTTATGATTAATTCTGATTTCGTGATTAATGGACATATTGTGCCTTTTCAAAAGGTTACCACTTGCAACGTGTACAATTATAATTGCACATACGAAAAACCCGTAATGATTGCTTTGCAATCTACGCAACTACTTCCATTTTCCCTGCTGCACAGCATTCTGTAGAAACTGGAGACGTAGTCGTGAATCGATGGGATGAGCGCGGGGCAGATTCCCCAGTATTCAAGCTGAGACGGATTAAATGTAACAACTGCCTTCAGTGAAGTACTTAGGGCGGTTTGCAAACTGCAGAACCACTATTTGCCTGCCATAATGGAATCCCTGGTGAAATCACACTGGATATAATATTTATGAAAGCTACTTCTAAAGCTACGCTTGTTGACCAAATTAATCTAGTCCGAAGAAAAGGCCCATCTAGGCATGAAAGATGTTAAGTCACAAATGTCAAGAAAGGAGTTATGTTTACATATGCAGATATATCAGGGAATTACCAAGCAATTGTTGGTCGGTGTTGTTTAGAGCACTTTAGATATCTGCACAATGTATATGACGTTCATTGACGTCTCGGACTAGGCCTACACGAGCACGCTATAACATAGGGCTATTCACTGTAGTTATTTGACTCGGTGAAGGCCACCACGAGCATGCTGTAACGTAGGGCTATTCACTCTGACTATTTGACTCGGTGTAGGCCTACACGAGCAAGCTATAACATAGGGCTATTCACTGTAGTTATTTGATTCGGTGTAGGCCAATACGAGCATGCTGTAACATAGGGCTATTCACTCTGACTATTTGACTCGGTGTAGGCCTACACGAGCACGCTATAACATAGGGCTATTCACTCTGACTATTTACTCGGTGTAGGGCTACACGAGCACGCTATAAAATAGGGCTATACACTCTGACTATTTGATGATGTGGGCCTACACGAGCACGCTGTAACATAGGGCTGTTAATTCTGACTATTTGATTCGGTGTAGGCCTACACGAGCACGCTATAACATAGGGCTATTCACTCTGACTATTTGACATGATGTGGGCCTACACGAGCATGCTGTAACATAGAGCTATTAACTCTGACTATTTGATTCGGTGTAGGCCTACACGAGCACGCTGTAACACAGGGCTATTCTTTCTGACTATTTGACTCGGTGTAGGCCTACACGAGCATACTGTAACACAGGGCATGACTTTCTGATAAAAACACAACATAAACAGCCGGTGACCATACATGGCTTCTAACGAATGCCGTTCCTAACTCCACAGATGTTCATTATCGCAAATGGCAAACAATTTTGTGATAGACAACCTTTGGGAAATTCACTGATGACATGAAGTGTCTGGTTTCTGTCACGGAAAGGCCTCGCATGCGATGCACGCACGACTCGTTGCACGGAATAGTGTATGCATTCGATTTAATAACATATAGATGCAGAAAAGTATTTCAAAGTAAATTAATAATGTATTGATCAGTGCGTGCGTGCATGCATGCGTGCGTGCTTGCATATTTGCGTGCGTGCGTGCGTGCGTGCGTGATTGCGTGCGTGCGCACTTGCATAGTTTCCCGTGCGTAGTTTCCAATGCTTGTTGCCACGATTGCCAGAGCTGCCAGCACCTGCAGGCGGTGGCAATATTGGTTAGTTGTGACGATTAGTGATGTTGGTCGCTAAGTCGAATTCGACCATTGTATAATGATTTCTTCGACGCGCCCACCGTGCTTCCACAAGGTCTAGCCATTGACGGCCTGCCCGTCCAACAGTTCAAGCGAACACGCCATTAGTCACGAGATAAGATAATCACACATATCAATAGCGCTGCTTTCTCGCTCGCTTAGACAAACAACGTAGCTGTTATAGGGACGACTTAGAATAATAGTAATTCATCAAGTCTGAAGCGTTTGTGCGTTAATTGGACGCCAGGGGAATCGGTTGATCAAGTATATCAATACAGCAGACTTAAAAAGTATTGCTACAACAACAATATGCTCCGTAAACGTGCAGGTTGGAAGAGTATGTCACTGGAATGACACGTGTGCTTTCAGAAGGTAAATTGTATATTATCTGTGTAGCCTTATCACTAATCTCTATATCCAGATATATGTGGGCGTTATGCATTGTTTTTTCTTGACCAAAAATGTTTCCGATTCCGCTATGTGATATAATGTTTAATTCGTTGAGACTGCGCGACGTTTGTCGACAGGCAGCCATTGATAGTACTGTACAACCCTTACTCGCAGTTTCATGGCTATTCTTATTAGCTTATGAATAACACCGCCTCCCCAAGATATGGGAAGTTAAAGTCAAACGCCCATTTGGCAGACCTTAATTGAGATATAAGGATGTGATCAAAAGAGGTCAGAAATATTACGTCGTCGACAATTTGCACTGGCAAATAGTAGTAGTAGTAGTAGTAGTAGTAGTAGTAGTAGTAGTAGTAGTAGTAGTAGTAGTAGTAGTAGTAGTAGTAGTAGTAGTAGTAGTAGTAGTAGTAGTAGTAGTAGTAGTAGTAGTAGTAGTAGTAGTAGTAGTAGTAGTAGTAGTAGTAGTAGTAGTAGTAGTAGTAGTAGTAGTAGTAGTAGTAGTAGTAGTAGTAGTAGTAGTGGTAGTAGTAGTAGTAGTAGTAGTAGTAGTCGACATGGCAAACTACATGATTGCTCATGTAAACCGCTACACGAATTTCGTTATAAGTTAGGCACGTAGGTTACTCGGTGGTTACCAGAGACAAGACCCCTCTTAGACCCCCTAAAATTTATGTAGCGACGGTTACAACGAACCAGATGTGTCCATGCATACGGTAAATCCACGCACGCACGCACGCACGCACGCACGCACGCACGCACGCACACACACGCGTATTTTGTAATGCCTAAGGAAACTTAGTGAATACGACGCTACATTGATGATACAAAGTTCCCGAAAAAGTCGTGTCAGCATGGATCATGTCCAGAACAGGAGGGCCGGATCAACCAAAATGTCGTGTCAGCATGGATCATGTCCAGAACAGAAAGCCCGGATCAACCAAAAAGTCGTGTCAGCATGGATCATGTCCAGAACAGAAGGCCCAGATCAACCAAAAAGTCGTGTCAGCATGGATCATGTCCCGAACAGAAGGCTAAAAATGAAATATTCATTTCCGCAAGGAGTGCCTATCACATGTGTCGAATTCTGTTTACCCGGATACTGACGAATCAGAACTACGTATGGCTATATACAGTTCTTACAGAACATCAACAAACAGCGTGATATTCACTAGTGTAAACTATGTACGCCAAATCGCAACCCCGAATTGTGTACTTCATATATTAAGTGTTCTATTTTCGATGCATTTCTGTATCACGATTAGCGTAATTAATTATCCTGAATGATTGAAACTGTTCTAAGCGGTTGCGGTGTCTTCGCCACAAACCGAAACCGCACACTTGTCGAACCTTTCTCAGAGCGACGCGGGACAATCAATCAGAACGGCGCGTGCAGCAACCACTACTATCAATGGAGCGAATGTGTGGGTAAGCTCGGGGGCAGGTGCGCTCAGGCGGTGTCCACACGCAATGGTCATCGGGTTGACTTTTACAGAAGGGCGTGACTGTACACTTCACACCCAGGGCGACATCGGCGTGTGTCGCTGATATTACCAAACTGCTGTCGGCAACTTGTTTGTGTATCAAGGTTAGTATCAACCGGAGGCAGACCAGCATGTTCCGTTACCTAAGACATTATGTGCGCCCGTGCAGATTTGATGACCTGTGATAGACACGCAACGGATCGTACCGTTTTGGGAGCAGAGAGCGTCTTTTTTCGAGAACATCAATTTTGTTAAAAATTCGGCGAAATTGCAGTTATACATAATGTTAGTCTATGATATGACGTGCGAACATAAACGTCATGGTTATGGGGGAAGTATTGTGTGTATTATGTATGTGCGTACGTGCGTGCGGCGTACGTGCGTGCGTGCGTGCGTGAGTGCTTGAATGTCACACATAGCGTGACTGCCGTGGGAAACGTCTCTGTCAACTACCAAGTATTACAGAGCCATCCGTAATTCGCTGAGTCATTGTGGAGTGCTCACTGTTTAGTAATTGATTATCCATTAACTGCCATTCAACTCCAGTTTCCTTCACTTCAAGTTGTATCAGTTAACTGACTACGGTACTCTCGGTTTTTCTTTATTCGCCTTCTCATGCTAGTGCTCTCTTCGGTTATCTTAACCTGATGTCACTGTCCTGCAATTCTTCCCTGTCACGTGATTTGTCGTTCACAACTAAAATCACGCAAAGTAAAGTAAAGAATAAGCGGCCATAAGAGAAGCGTCCTTCAACAGAGAGGTAAACGGATGAGTGGAGAGGGACGGTAGAGGTTGACATTAGAAAATAAAGGGATAGAGATGTCGGTAAGACATAAAAAGAATGAGCACAAGATGAGAGATGGACGGAGACAGAGTGGGCAGCAAGAGAATGGTAAATGAGTGACAGGAATGGAAAGGAGATTCGCAGATGTAGTATCACAAGGGAAGGTGAGGACAGATGTAGTATCACAAGGGAAGGTGAGGACAGATGTAGTATCACAAGGGAAGGTGAGGACAGATGTAGTATCACAAGGGAAGGTGAGGACAGATGTAGTATCACAGGGGAAGGTGAGGACAGATGTAGTGTCACAGGGAAGGTGAGGAAAGCCCTGGTATTCGTGCTGGATTCAACCATTTGGAAAATATATCAAGTCGTGAACAGAGGAGAGAACATCACGGTAATCAATAGAGGTAGCAGTAAAGTCAGTACAGGTCATGGATGGTGGCACGGGAGGGGGGGGGGCTGTTCTTGTGAATGTGGGAACGAACAATGCCGAGAAGGAGGGAACACTGACCATCGTTGGAAAGTACAGGAGGTTTGTCAAGACACTAAAAGAGGCAAGGGTTGGACAGATTGTGTTGTCGGGGATATTACCAGTAATGGGAGGCAGGGGTCAGGAGAATATGAACTGTATGTATGAGGATGGCAATCAACACACAAGTACAAAAGACATGAACGAAGGAGGGAGTAGGGTTCGTAGACAAGTGGTTAAACTTTGTGGGGAGATATGATTTTTTCATGAGAGATGGGCTTCATCTGACTGCGAAAGGTGCTGCAGATTTTGGATGTGAATTTGTCAGGGTTGTCGACGAGGACATAAGAATATGTGCCGAAGAGGAACTTACAGTGAAACTAAAAGGAATACAAATAAACATCTATAGAAATGTTCACCAATTATTTCGGAAAGTGAACTTAAATGTGTATGCATAAATGCCAGGGGCATAATAAATAAAAAAGCGAGTTAGACACTATGGTAGCAGACAGTGACCCTCAAATAATATGTATTACATAATCGTGGGCAAATAAAGATATAACAGATGCTGAGTTAGCACTGACAGGTTATGTAATGTTTAGAAAGGACAGGAGAGAGATTAAATTATCTATCCAAGCACATGAAATAACACTGAAAAAAGTAAAGCAGATTGTGTAGAAGCAATTTGGTGCAAAATAGTTACATAAGAACTCAACATTAACAATAGGAATAGTTTGTCGTAGTTCAAACATAAGACAAAGGGAAATGTAAAACTAAAAGTGAGAGTGCTGGGGGTGACGACCATCAGTTTCAACTTCTAACACATGTCTTGGAACAAACCAGAGGTGGGAATGCGTTTGATTTAATTTTGCCTTCTCAAAATGAATTAGCTGACAATGTTAAAGTACACAAACCTTTGGATTCCAGTTATCATAACCAGATCCATGTTTTCATGGTTTTAACCAGATGTTTTCGAAGTGATGGGGAATTCATTCCAGAACATAAGCGCAGCGACAGAGAAAGTACGTTTGCCCAAGTTAAGTTTTGTTTTATGCACAATACGTTGTTGTGAAATTCAATATCTGAGCTGCCTAGGCATATTTGAAAGATAAAGGAGACTAGCCAAGTTGCTGTGTAGAATAAGCACGATATGTAAGAGTGGACAGCTCAACATTAATTCGATAAGTAAGAGGAAGCCAGTGTAACTGTCTAAGTAGTGGTAGTGATGGTGAAAGCCGAGGCGCCCTGAATATTTTGTTCTCGTAGGAGATTAGCCAATTCTCTTTTATCAATGTTATTTAGTAGTGAATTACACTGGTCAAGGCGGCTACTAATTAATGCCGTTGATATTGTTTTAGCAGTAGATATATATATATATATATGTGTGTGTGTGTGTGTGTGTGTGTGTGTGTGTGTGTGTGTGTGTGTGTGTGTGTGTGTGTGTGTGTGTGTGTGTGTGTGTGTGTGTGTGTGTGTGTGTGTGTGTGTGTGTGTGTGTGTGTGTGTGTGTGTGTGTGTGTGTGTGTGTGTGTGTGTGTGTGTGTGTGTGTGTGTGTGACGCCGAATTCGACGGAGATCACGTATATGATAGAAACAGGATTTACATACTTGAGAAATATGCTGGCGAGAGTTGATGTCACTACCAAAGACAACACCTAGATTGCAAACAGTATCTGATGGGAATGTATCACTGCCAAGCAGTTTAAATGGAAAATGGCTGATGACCATATTTCTTTTTTGTTTAGTGCCAATAATAATAAGGTATGTTTATCTGGATTAAGATTGAGCTTAATTAATTCCATCCAAAACAGGATATCATTAAGAGAATCAGTTAAAGTCGAAACATATTCTTGTGCATTTGGCTGTGAAAGTGATATGTAAACCTGTGTGTCATCAGCATACAGGTGATGACTGAGATTATGATTAGTAATGACTTGGCTGAGCGACGTAGTATATAAGCTAGACAGAACACGGCCAAGGACGGATCTTTGCGGCACTCCGAATAGAAGGTGTTGTTGGCGAGATAGTGCGCCAGATATGTTAATGCTTTGGTGTCTGTCTGAGAAATAATTATGATTTGAACCACCGAAGAGCTGTGCCAGAAATGCCAAAATATCTATGAACGCGTTGTAAAAGGATTAAATGTATGAATAATGATCAATCGTATCGGAATTTGCTAGAACATCATGATGAAATGCATATGTTTGAAGGACATCCACGAATGATTTAGTTTTTATACTTGGTAAATCAAGGGGGATATTGAAATCTCCAAATATGTAAAGGTCTTCTTCTTGGCATCGTAAGGTGCCAAGTGCTTTATAACAATGCTTATTACCTCAAAGCTTTAGTATAGAGGTGTATGCACAATTTCTACTTTATATGTTTCAAGTACTAGAAATGCGGCTCCACCACCCCTACCTGAATGGCGGGGGTAATTGTATAGGCAAAGACCATATGTCAGCAAGACAGGCTGATGTATCAGATGCTGGTAGCAATGTCTCTGTCAAAGCTAAAATATCTATGTGTTTAGATAACATCAGATCAGAAAGGGCAGCATATTATTTAAGACGGACAGATCTAAGATTTGTAGTGGCATAGCGCATGTTTTGAAATGTTTGGGTCCAGGATTTATTGAGACATCACTTGCAAGAAGGAGGATGATATACTTAAATGATGGGTTACAACCAGAATTTGTATAACATGTTCTGTGTGTACATAGACCAAGACAAGAAAGGTGTAAAGGTGGAGTTTTTAAAAAGCTAATTGGCATACTATTGTTGATGAATATTTCAGTGTTTATAGGTATTATATATATATATATATATATATATATATATATATATATATATATATATATATATATATCTTCTTCAAGAGAATAGCATTTATCCTTAAATAATGTAGGCAAAGATAATAAACAAATGACCAGCACGAAGAAATATTGACGCGGGCCGACTCCGATCATTAAATTGTGAGGCCTGTTTGATGGAGCAACTATCACCAGTATTAACATAGCCTAGCTCTAGAATCTAGATGCATTTGACAGCGTAGGCAACATTAGAGACCACATGGTGGAATTCCTTGTAAAACATAAATTAAAAATACATCTCAACATGGGTTCTTAAAAGCAAGGTCATGTCTAACCACAGTCACTAACTGAAGGAAGAGCTAGTGGAGAGGAAGGTATCACTGCAGAAGCTCTAAAGCGGTGTAATCTAAATGAAGTAATCCTCGATTTCTGCAACGAAGCACACAAGAAGGCATTTCAAGCCGGATCAGTGGACAATTCTTAACAGCCCATACCAAAGTCTGGGGATCTGAGCAATGCTGGGACATACACAGGTATAAGTTTAAGTTCAATAGTCGCCAAACCCTGTAATTGACCCACATCTACGTGTCAACCAACATGGTTTCTGTCAGAATAAGACCACAGTTGCACAAGTTCTGAGTCTACGCAGAATCATCGAAGGGGCAAGGAAGATAACTCTTCCAGCAGTGTTGAAGTTTATCGATTTTAAGTAGGCATTCGACTCAATCCATCGAGGAAAGATGTTCAAAATTATATCTACATATGACATTACGGAAAGGCTAGAACTGTCAATCAAACACATGTACTCCAACACGAAGACCAAAGTGTTGTCACCAGATGGCGAGACAGCTATGCTTCATATAAACTCGGGAGTGCTTCAGGGAGATACTTTGGCTCCCTTTCTCTTTATTGTTGTACTCGATTATGCGATGAGGCAGGAAATTGATGTCCGAGAGGAGGAACTAAGCTTTACTCTCAAAAACAGGAGAAGCAGAAGAGTTAAACCAGAGATGATAACATATATAGACATTGCGGATGACATCGCCTTACTGCCTGACCAAATAAAGGCAATAGAACCAGAAGGACACAAAGCAGCACTAGTGTAGGTTGGACATTCTCACAGATGGTGATAAACGAATGAAACAAACTGTCAAATGGTTGCGTATGGCTTTTGGTTTGAATGTGTTTAAAAATAAAATTTACAGAGATGATAAAATTGTAGAACTCTCGATAAGCCAATGGCTTCCTTGTCCACTTGCCATCTGGAACTTGTAGTTTTTGATGGCAAACTTGTTAAATCTTGGTAAACAAGACATCATCAAGAAAGATACATATTTCAAATTATTATCCAAACCGCCACCTTCGTGTCAACTGGTGGAGTTGTTGTGCATTCCAACAAAGTATTTCGCTGTACCGTCGAGCGCACTGTTTACTGTTGGAGCGTGTTGAGGAGACAACATGTACACGCAATCGCTTGATCCAACAACTTCGTGCCTCATGCTGCCTCATGCAGACGCGGTCTGGCAGTGCCATGTTTGTTGGCGACGAACCGTCTGTAAACTGGCAATAAACCACGTAACCTGCACCGGTGGATGTCCCCCGACAGCCATAAGTCACGTGCGAGCGTGACAGGGAAGTGTCTGGTTGATACCGACAAGTGTTGCAGGAACATACGATTGAGATGCGCTCGCCATTGGGGGATGCATGAGGGGGCTCATTCTTCTTTCAGTCGGCTTCCACACAAGCCAAGGCACACCAGCCTTTACAGTTATCAATTATATAAAGGAAGGTGCAGTACTGGAGAGCTGCTACAATGAGAAACAGATATGGAACCAGCGGATGGAACCAGCAAATGGAAGACATGGTAATGATGGTTCAGGATGGGCAGCATCATGGAGGTTTACGCCTTCAGCGCATATCCTCCATGGTCGTCACCATTCTTTCCCATCTGTCTCAGTTATCTGCCTTTTATTTCTACCTCCCCATCCAAACGTCTATTCACACACAAGCACACGCAAGCACGCATGCACGCACGCACGCAAGCACACACACACACACACACACACACGAGGAGAGCAGAGCTGGTGAGAACGAACAGAGCAGAGAGGGTGACAACGAGGAGAACAGAAGTGATGAGAACGAGGAGAGCAGAGGTGGTGAGAACGAGGAGAGCAGAGGCAACACGAGGGAGACAGCTGGTAAGAAGAAGAAACATGGAATAAGGAATAGTGTTTACCAAAAGGAAGGTAAACGGGTGAGTGGATAGGGATTGTCAGTAGTAAGACAGTAGAGGTTGATGATAGAAGAGAAAGGGAGCGAGATGCCAGTAAGACAGTAAAGCAGAATGACCACACGATGACAGATGGGAGGAAGCAGAGTGTGTAGCAATAGAACGGCAAATGAGTGACACAGCAAGGAATGAGCTTCGGTGACGTAGTGTCACTAGGGAAGGTGAGGAAAGCCAGGGTATTCATGGGGATTCAATCATTAGGAAAGTACATAACGTTTGAAACAGTGGAAAGGACATCACAGTGGAAAGGACATTACCAGGGGCAACAATAGAGGATGCAGCAGAAAAGACAGGACAGATCATTGGTGGCGACACCAATTATTCCGGAAAATGAACTTAAATGTGAATGCTTAAATGCCAGGAGCATAGTAAATAAAAAGAACGAATTAGAGATTATGGTAGCAGACATTGACCCTCAAGTAATAAGTATCACATAATCCTGAGCAAATAAAGACATAGTGGATGCTGAGTTAGCACTGACAGGTTATGTAATGTTTAGGAAGGATAGACGAAAGAGAAAGGGGAGGTGGAGTAATTTTATATATTAAAGAACCTATCCAAGCATATGAAATAACGATGAAAAGTGAAGCAGATTGTGAGGAAGCAATTTGGTGTAACATAGTTACCAAGAACTCGACATTAACAATAGGAGTAGTTAACACCAAGCATAGGACAAATAGAAGATGTAAAACTACAAAAGGCTATAAGGGAGGTGAGCAAGGGGGAATGTGTTACAATGGGTGATCTGAGCCATGACCATATACAATGGAAATAATTAGAGTGCTGGGGTGACGACCATCAGTTTCTACTTTTAACACAGGATTTTTCCTTACTCAACATGTCTTGGAACCAACCAGAGGTGGGAATGTATTGGATTTAATTTTGTCTTCTCGACATGAATCCATTGACAATATTAAAGTACACAAACCTTTGGGTTCCAGTGATCACAACCAGATCCATTTTAATATAAAAGTAAAAACAGGGAATACATATAAAACAATGGAGGAAGAACTTCAACAAGGCAAATATAAAGAGATAAAACATATTTATGGAATATATATTAGAATAACTTACCAAAGAACAAGACAGCAATAAAATGCTGGACTTGTTTAAAAGATGAGATTGAGGGCATTACTGAGAGATTTGTTCCATTTAGAAAACATTTAAAAAGGTCCAGGAAGAAACACCTATTAATAGAGGCTATTAGACTTTTTTTCACAAGCAGATGCTGTGGAGGTATATACACATTGGAAATGTGGACGACTACACAAACTACAAAGAGGCACTTAGCCTAGCAAACCTGAAATTAGAAAATACAAAAGAACCTCTGAAAAAAAATTGTCAGGCAATTTGAAAAATGAGAGCTTCTATGCTTATGTAAGGAATAAGCAGAACGTTCGAGATAAGGTCGGACCACTTAAAAACAACAGTGGAGACGTAATTTCAGTCGTGCTTCAAATGGTTGAAGTCTTGAATGAGTATTTGAGCTCAGTTTTTAATACAGAAGATATCAGCTCACTTCCAGTTCCAGTCACTAAATTTGAGGGCGATCAATCAGATCATTTAGGGCAGTTGTTTGTAACTCCTAAAATGATAGCAAAGAAAATAAAACAGTTGAAAGATAATAAATCACCTGGAGTTGATAGGATATCACCAAAACTGCTTAAGGAAATTGTACACCTAATCTGTACACCATTTGCAAATGTGTTTAACTTGTCACTAGACGCTGGAATAGTTCCTTCAGAATGGAAAGAAACAGTATGCCTCTATTTAAGAAGGGATCGAGGAACAAGTCAGAAAATTACAGACCAGTGAGATTTACATCAGTTGTATGCAATTTACTAGAAATATTAATTAGAGACAACATGGTGGAATTCCTTGTATAACATAAATTAATAAATACATCTCGACATGGGTTCCTAAAAGCAAGGTCATGTCTAACGAATATTTTATGTTTTTTTGGAAGAAATTACAAATTGGGTAGATGACGGGTCACCAGTGGACGTTTCCTACTTAGATTTTCAGAAAGCTTTCCACGAAGTGCCATATCAAAGATTGTTACTTAAACTAAAATCAATGGCATAGGTAATGATGTAGTAAAATGGATACAAATGTGGCTTACACACAGAAGACATACAGTAATAATAGATTATGAAATTTCAAACTGGAAATCTGTTTTGAGTGTGGTACCACAGGGATCATTATTATGACTGAACCATTGCATTAATATTGTAAAATTACGTCTAATCCATACATTGCAAAATAATTATTGGGTGAAGTGCCTTTCAGTTTATAATTGTCTCTTCTCTTGAAAGAAAAAAAGTAATATTTGACGTCATACGAAACTCACATACGATGGAGGCGCAAACTTATTGAGCGAATTTTATTAAAGTATTTTTATCAGTCTTGTCGCTCAAAAATAAATTGCGAGTTCTACTTCACGTCGCAGGTCTGGCAGTTCGTGATTATATTAACGCAGTGCATGGTAGGCTTAGACGTCGAACAAGGACAGCTTAGGCCATAACGTATGACAATGGGGGATATCACGTCATGTCTACTCGGAAAACTTCGTTGCTATCTCGGCCTTTAGGATTAGTCAGATTGTTTAATGTTACAAATATAATTAAGCATACAAACTATTCAAATGACCTACGGAAAATAAAATGTTCGCGTGGCCAATTACTTTCCATAGGAATAGCTGCTAGCTATATCGTGCAATTATAAACCGAGGTATTTACGCCACTTCAGCCAGCTGAGTGGCTAGCTCTTATTACGGGGTCGCAATTGCATGATACATTAGCGTAGAAAGGACACAGTCCCAGGTGTGTACAAACTCTACGTTTCATGTTACCAGTTAAAGTTGTAGCGTAATTGGTGAAAGTGAAGACGTCATGTGCAAAGAAGGCTTTTTAGACCCGCAGTCACTCCGGCATGTTGCAGGTGCAGCTGAATTCATTTCTCAACCAGAGGAACTGCATAATTGGACACAAGACGGGAGAGAAACGTCGTTTGTCGGAGACAATTCAAAAGAAGCACGTTTTGTTTTTCTATAGGCTTTCTTTTGTTCTCTTCTTGTCTTTGTATTCTTGTCCCTCTCTCTCTTACTTTTTATTCTTGTCCCTCTCTCTCTCTTCTCTCTCTCTCTCTCTCTCTCTCTCTCTCTCTCTCTCTCTCTCTCTCTCTTACTTTTTAGTCTTGTCTCTCTCTCTCTCTCTCTTACTTTTTAGTCTTGTCTCTCTCTCTCACTTTTTATTCTTGTCTCTCTCTCTCTCTCTCTTTCTTTGTATTCTTGTCTCTCTCTCTCTCTCTCTTTCTTTGTATCCTTGTCCCTCTGTATTTCTTTGTATTCGTGTCCCTCTTTCTTTGTATTCTCTCTCTCTCTTTCTTTGTATTCTCTCTCTCTCTCTCTCTCTCTCTCTCTCTCTCTCTCTATCTATCTATCTCTATCTATCTATCTATCTATCTATCTCTCTCTCTCTTTCTTGCTATGCTCCCTAGAAGTGTCAGAGTCTTCAAAACGTTAAAATTGGACAGAGGAAAAACCTGGTCAAATTACTGGTCGTATTTATTCACAGTAATTGTGCGATTGGTTGTAATTTAGTCTCAACTACAGTATTTGCACGATAATTCACCTCCGATCGAAAAGAAGAAGTTGATTATGCTGTCAAAAGACCCTCGTTTTTCGACCAGAAGACATCTTTTATATTTGCAAATTCAATCACTTTTTTACATAAAAATATGTGTACCATTTCTTAGGGTCAAATTCAGGGGAACGGGTGCATGTTCTGTCCTTTTCAAATGTGTTCAAATGTTCTCTACTCTATGCCCCTGTTGAACGGCTGTTTTGTCTTTACAATATTATCCTCAATTGAACGGTACCATGCTATGTACCCAACCGTTATGGTAATATTGAACTTATTGATATAAATGTCCCCCTTTGAGGACATAGCCCGCAAGTTGACATTCTTTAAAGTAAGACTTCTATGAGTGGATAATTTAAATGTTTATGAAATCTGGAAAAAAATCAATTGATGAAGGAGAACAATTAGCATTATCACATGGAGTTAAATGAAGACTGTATGACAACAACTAATCTCCAGAAACGTAACCACGCTCGTCGTTTGCAAATTATGTTGGCGATCGTTGCCTCTTACCTAATTTGCTTCTTTTCTTTGGCGTCTCCTAGAAGAGAATCGATGTAATATTGGTAAAAACTTTCACCTAGTCCGACTGTGTGATCCTCATCTGCGCACGGTGCTGGTGCAGCCAATGTCACGAATGCTCCGCTCTCTGGCCGACGAACAACTGACGTCTGTGTACCGGCGGTGCGCAGTACGCGGCCGCTATCGATTTTACGGCGGCGAACATTTCTCTGGAAGATGATCTTGGAGTAGGTTCATTGTCTATCCGCTGGACTAATAATGGAAATATGTAAATGAACAAGTCACGGAGAGGACCACAGCGAAAGAGGCAACCGAAGGTATTGCTAATATCTCCAAAGTAGTCAAATGGACACGGTAATGTTTATTATTGATTAATGCGGGATCACACTTATACCAACTTCCTAAATAGATAAGTGTGATTATCTCGTGATAATAAGTATTTGTGATATGATATTCAGGGAATCATTATGCAGAATCTAGCGATATTTATCTCTATTTCTGAACGCAATCACTACTTCTTGCCATGACAAGATATCATATCGCTGTTGAAGAGTCAAAACAACAGAAGTCCATTTTGATGTTCACCATGTGGTTGTTTGGATATGTGTCTATTACACTAACTTGTAACATAAAAAATAGATTTTCATTGTTTTGATTCGTCGACAGAAATGTTGTTAAGAAATCAAAACAATGGTACTTCGTTTTCTTGTGTAAGACGTTAGTCTAATAAACTGATATTCAACCAACCACCTGGTAAAAATCAAAATGGACTTATTTTATTTTAACTCTTCAACAGCGATATATAGATTACCCTTAGTAGTATGTCTTAATATGTCCTCTATCACAGGAGTTCGGTTTCTGGGGCCATGTACATAAAGATATATTTGTAGCTAAACAAAAAGGTATGACTGACTTTAATAAATTGAAATTGTTGTCAGTCATTCTTAAACTCATTATGTTCTATGGTTGCACACACTTACAACCGTACTACCCGGTAATCCATATGATTGAAACACACAAGATCACATCTGGCATGGTTGTACAGGAAAAAGTGGTAACAGAAACCAAAACTAAGTCAACTTTCCAGTTTTGGTCAAATGATGTCGTATTTAATACAGGTGATTGTGCGATTGATTGCAAATGTTTCTAAAATATCGTATTTTCCACGTCAAATGGTCTTTGAAAATATATAAGATGTTGCTCTTCGACAGAAAATCCCTCGTATCTCGATCAGAAGCCAATTCGACCACTTGTTGACATGACAACTACGTCTACCATTTCTTAGGATCAAAGATGTTCTGTCAACGTGCCAAACAACTTGCTCTAGTGCAAGACAACTATATTATAAATAACTCCTGAAATTCACAAATTAATGGGATAAACACTCAAAAGTAAAAAAATAAGAATCAACAGAGAGCCATCTGATAAAAAAATTTCGGGGAAGATTTCTGAAGCGAAGAACCGAGCAAGGAAAACACGGCGCCAAACAATGCAGTCCTGGAGTAACGCAGATAGGCATGGTGGAAATATACAACTTCAGAGACGAAAACACGATCATATGTTGCAATAATCAATGCAATGAGTTGATTGACGTTTTAATTGGGCAATTCTGAATCCTGACTGATGCTATTCTTGGGGTATAGCAAATCAATGTGTCAACTAGCATTACACAATGGGGCACTTAAGAAACTTAGACTAATTGACACTACGGTTTACCTGAGTGAGTTGTATCATCCAAACATACCTCTTTGAAGAACGGGTTCGAAGCAGGAAGTCGTATATAACCATAATACCGTCGTTGTAAACCGTTCACTTGTTATAAATCAAGACAAGAAACAACGGCACAAAGACAATTGAATGCAGGCCGGAGAGAATCCTCATTACATTACTAATCATTTAGCATCCGAATTGCTTTCTGTGAAAACATACAACCCCATAAAATAACTTAGTTAGTCACAACGACTGTATTTGTCGAAATATGTTAATCTGTGTCATGTATTATTCATTTAGTGTTTCTTCCCCGTCCGGTGTTTGTCTGCCCTTAATATCCTCTACGAATTTCCGGGGCCGTTGTACGCTTTCAAACATTGGTCGGGCCAGTTCCGGGTTAACAATATGTGGGGCCTGGTACAAACTTGTGTGGGGCCTTACCAAGTGCGTGAAAGATGCACTCGGTAAGACGCGTGGTGTTCACTATTGTGGTAACACCATACCTTAACGTTTATTCGATTATGTTTGACCATAAACGTTCGTAGATTGCTGTCGACGACAGCATACAAACACGCACACATACACGCACGCACGCACGCACGCACGCACATACACACACCAAAATACAAACAACGTACAATGACATAAGTAATAAAAATAATTTTAAAAAGTTATCCTGAGCAAACAAAGAGCAAACAAAGAGCGACTTCCATATTCACGACTATAGAACAGACGTCGGAGCCCCGGTTGAAGCAACGAGAGACTCCGAGCAGCTAATCACGTGGATTATGGTTGATTTGGTGCGGGCCTGACACGGGTGCACCATTTGCTCCATTGTTAATCCGGCACTGGGTCGGGATGAAATGGTGTTAGCGGTAGTTAACTGTCAAACCTTTTTTGTCAGAAGGCTGACTTTAACATTCAATCCCACCCCAAAGATTGGTAGGGCTGAAGCATAAGCTGCCCTGCCGCTTGCTACGCCCGTGTCTTTACTTATTGTCACATTTCTACACTTCATGGATCTTACGCTTCTATACGTCATGGATCTTACGTTTCTACACGTCATGGATCTTACGTCTCATTTCTACACTCATGGATCTTACAGTTCTACATGTCACGGATCTTACGTTTCATTTCTACACGTCATGGATCTTACAGTTCTACACGTCATGGATCTTACAGTTCTACACGTCATGGATCTTACAGTTCTACATGTCATGGATCTTACAGTTCTACATGTCATGGATCTTACAGTTCTACATGTCACGGATCTTACAGTTCTACATGTCACGGATCTTACAGTTCTACATGTCACGGATCTTACAGTTCTACACGTCATGGCTCTTTCGTTTCATTGACGCACTAAACATAACACAGGTGGATTTAATTCGGGTGAAGCCACAATAAGTAGTTTCACACACGCTATTTGTTTGTTGTGGTGAACAGATCTGAAGATGTTTTCAACACCCTAACATGTTTAGTGGCTCTTCGTGGAATCGAAAAATGCAGGTGTTTTACCTGTACGGTGAAATGCATGAACTCGCGAAATAATGAGTGTTTCGTAAATAGAATTGACACTAAGCAATTTTCTATAAATGATGTCACAGCTTATCGCTTTGATATGGGACTTCCTGATCATTTGGTTAATGGACGCGGCACATTTACCAACCACAAAATGTGACTTCTAAATAATTCATAGGTAATCAAATTAACATCACATATAAATAATGCATCGGTAAATAATACTTTCCCAATTAATGCAACCACTGAAACTACGTTTTTATTTTATTTCATATCTCATTCGGGCGAAAAATCGAGTTGCGGAGACCGACTTAATAAGATATGTTTTAGCATTCCCCGGACCCCCTTTAGCATGGGGGGCTGGTAAAGTACTAAATTGTATCAACGTACTAAAAAGTTGGGAGTCCTTGCCAAATGTCAATCCCACTGATCAATACAATATGGAGCACAGAGGGGGGTGGGGAGTGCGTATTCCAGCAGTAATTGCAGTCGGTAAAATAGTGGAGTATTTGGGGGGCATAGGCCCATGGCCCCCCTTTTGGCTTAATGTTTTGAGGATTTTTACCCCTTTGCGAGATCCTAGTTACGCGCCTGGGTAAAAAAGACAGCTTGGAAAGACAGTGAACGCTTTTCGCACATTAATAAACAGTGCATCAATTGTCAGATCAGTTATGCGACCATTTGTCGAGCCACCAGGTCCGTCAAACTAACAAACATGGCCGCTGCACATGTAAAGCTGTCGGACATGTTTGATCCCAAACATTTCTCTTTGCCACAAAAAGAAAGGGCAAAGTGCTTTCAACGAGAACAGTGGGGAAGTTTGATCAAACATATGTCTGCCGCACTAGTAATATATATTACACGATTGTTAAGGCGAATCTTGACATAGGTCAAGCCCATAATCAGGATTGTGGCGTCAAACTCAGGGTGTGACAATTAGTGACGTAAGTAAAGTCAGTAAGTGCCAGACTTGTTGGCAAGCCACAAACTGGAAAATCAAGTCATATCTCAAGTCATTGACCTGCAAGTCAAGTCAAGTCAGTGACCCCCAGTTCAAGTGAAGTTTTTCTGCGGTAAGTTTTAGCGGGAAATTTAGGCAGAAGCTGCCCAGCCACAGCATTAGCCAATCACAACAAGTACTTAATAATTATTATTGTATTCGGTGCGGCCCGTCGCAACAACAGGGTCTCTCTTTCTGAGTACATTTCGAGTCACACGTTAGCAAGTCAAGACAACTCTCCGTCACTGATACGTAGTCTCGGTCATTTAGATATAGCTGATAAATCTCCGTCCCGGACATTGAAATCTCCGTCATTTGATGTTCAACGAAGAGAACATTCGAGAAAATTTGCGTAACCTTGTTTTCGTTTATTATTCGTGAACCATGCAATTAGTGTGTTTAAATTTCCAAGAGAAGTAACATGCGTTATCGATCGCCTGATCCAGGAAAGTCAACTACGAAATACGATCGCGGAATCGCCAGTGGCTTATTTTGGATCTCTGAATTCCAGGTCAAGTCGCAAATCATGAAAATGGGCGTCACGAGACTAAACTCAACCCCTGCGACTCGAGTCAACAAGTTTGGCTACTGCCCCCTCAGGTCTACTAAAGACATGTTATAACCGACAGCACTGCTGGGAATGCACCATGGCCAGGCGTGTTCGTCGATTCTTCTGCACATTATATATTTCGGTGCCTGCATAAATGTATATTATGTCTGGTGACCCCTTGGGTGCGCGCGTGCAGTTGTGACAAACTATTTCGTCCCTGCTTGCGACTAATCGCAGCCGAAGTTGACGGCATATCGGCCAACATAACTGAAATTGTACTATTGTCAAAAATGCTGTATTCCGTCTTTAACCAGACAAATATCACACAATGCTGATAACGAATAACGAACGCCCCTTGCACTGACAACTAACAACACGTATGTGCCCGAATTAACACACCTATTGTATTAAACATGTAGTAAAATAACGAAACACAAGGTCATATTTAGATGCATATCAACAGGAATAGGTGACAAGTGGGGTGACATTATTTTCAAGATACCTACTAGAATATTTGACAAATCCAAAGACAGTAAAAAACTAGTGAACATTATTAACAATTATTTTTCCATTTCTAAACATGCTTGGCACATTTCCATTATTTTGGCCCATATGTGTTCTCGACCGCAAATTCCCCACGTGCACCAGCCAAACGCATTATTCCCAATTGCAACACGGTGGACTATTGACTGATATACACTGGCTTACGGTAGATACGCACGTGACACAACCATTTTGAACATCAACGAACGTCAACTTGATTCGCGACAGGCTAAATCAGTTGAGGAGAGAGTTTTAAGCGGATTTATCCCTACTAGGTAGCGAATCTGTTTCGTTTATCCTCGGAGAATCGGATATGGTTTTTTAATACAGGCTCTCAAATTTCGCGTGAAATCTGTGAAATGGTGGCCGGTAGAGTAATGTGCATAACCCAATTTCAGAAGTGACGTGTATATTAGAGCATATATTTAACATAACACACGCTGATTCGCTTATACTCAGTAGCAATACATTAGTACTTTTCGTACAAAGCATGCTTTCTCAGTTAAAATTAAATACCCATTCAAATTCGATGGTTAAAATAAGCATTACTAGTGGTGTCAACTTAAGGATGGGCATATAATTTCAGAACCACTTTGATTAGACCAAATTAATTGCTGCCATGTGACTTTTCCGGCAATTCATGTCCACAGGTGCATTTCTGAACATTTTCAGATGCAATTTATGACTTTAAAGAAGGTGCGTTCTTACGTAGCGCCGTATCCAGTCCTTGAGACATTTCAAAACTCTTTACACTTCACTCCCTGGCAAACCTGTTCATTCTAATGCAATATCGACTTCTCTGGGGAGCATTCAGCCACGCTGCAATTACTGCGCGAAGACTATTCAGAAAGCCACCTCTGTCTGTAGCAAGGTATTCATTAATACAGAACTTACATGAACTGTGGCAACGTGGGATGAACGAAATTGCCATAGCGGTAGCAAGAGGATTCGAACCCGAGTTCTCTCGATTGAGGGTCTAACGTTCCAACCGCTACGCCACTGCGCCCCACGGCGTTAGCCTCCTCGTGTTTCTTCCTTTTTATTTTGTATACATTTAGAAAAAATCTCCTTGTGCTGCTTTCAACATAAGCCCTAAATATTTCCAAGAATTCACGTGACATTTCCAAGAATTCACGTGAGCGTATATATATATATATATATATATATATATATATATATATATATATATATATATATATATATATATATATATATATATATATATATATATATATATATATATATATATATATATATATATATATATATATATATATATATATATATATATATATATATATAGAAATCTATTTACTGACACATAAGACAAAAGTGTGGATGGAACATGTTGTCGCTTCCATTCTGTCCAAGGACGACGGATGATGATGCAGAAACAGGTTCGCCATCTAGCGAGAAAGGGTTGCACTAGCAAGAATATATGTGCTGCCATCTAGCAGAATTAGTTAAGACGAAATTCATTCCGCAATATTGGATAGTAAAAAAAAACTGTTACAGAATAGTCGACTAGATTTTTATTTGCGTTATCTACGTACATGCTTTCCAGCTGGACAGTGCGATATTTCGATTAATGTATTCAAACGAAACATCCATAGTAAACCACGCCTCGAAACAATGAGACACTTTACAAACTAAACCGCATGGTAGCAGCACACGACAATGTGGTTCCAGCACTCATGAGCGGGGGGGGGGGTGGCATTAAATACATTTAAATACACTGACAGTTTACCACCTTCAGACAAATTCACTGTTTATGGGTATGTTTTGGGTGGTCAGCGCGCAGCGCACGCAGCGCACGCAGCGCACGCAGCGCACGCAGCGCACGCAGCGCACGCAGCGCACGCAGCGCACGCAGCGCACGCAGCGCACGCAGAGCAGGCAGCGCACGCAGCGCACGCAGCGCACGCAACTATTTTGACCTTCCTCATTTCAGAAAAAAACTTTACGTAACTTTAGTTAATATTTTATTAATCTATGAATAAAAAACTTGTAAATGGTGTAATTTATCTAACTTCAAGAATGTGACTCCCATCCACAGTAAATGAATTTATCAATCAATGTGAGTTTATTTGGTTAGTCATTTACAATGTTGTTACAGGTATGGTCATAAATAATTTGATTTAGTAACTCAGGAAATTCTCTGGAAACCCCAAGAGGTTTATATTTCAATTCGTCCAACGTGAAGGGTATCACCTGGAATATTCACATCCATCAAATTGCTACCTCAGCAAACCATACCCTTGCATTGGCCACCACATGGGGAGAACATGGCCACCACATGGGGAGAACTTGGCCACCACATGGGGAGAACTTGGCTACCACATGGGGAGAACATGGCCACCACATGCGGAGAACTTGGCCACCACATGGGGAGAACTGAGCCCCCATATGGGGAAAACTGGGCCCCCAGAACTGGGTCACCTGTACGAAATCGTTAAAGTAAAAGAACGTGCCAGAATCAAAAATAATTTATTGGACATATTGTTTTACAAATGTCAGAGGAATTTATTTTTCTCATATCAGATTGGACTACAAAACTTAACAAATTGTATATGGAACCCTTGCAGGTAACGTTGCAGCAAAATGTGTTGTCAATCCAAGTAGGAGGTGTATTGGCGTTACTCGTCTTGGGCAAACTAATAACAGGTTCTTCAGTTGAGTCAGTTGTCAGATATTAATTATTGTCATAATTTTGTGTCATGCGTGTTGCCTCTAAACCACGTGGTTTTGCTATTTTACACAGCGTTATAAGGTTGACGAGAAATAACTGTGAAATGCCAAATTTTATTGCCGCTTTTCGTATACTATTTTGACCATTTGTGACAGTCTTGGCAGCTTTAAACGTATCAGAAGAAGACGTTATCTAAAATTGTCTCGCTTTCTCTTGTACTGGAAATCGGGACTGAAACTGACGCTTGTTCACTTATATCTAGAATAAATGAAGTGTAAGGCATAATATAATTATTCTAAAGAGAAACAACACCAAATTGATGCAATTCATAGCCTTTATTGTAGTTATTAAAAAAAATCACAAATTGTGATGATTCAGGAATGAGTGGGCCATTGGCACAGTGCGCCTTCAGATCTAATGGGCCATTGGCACAGTGCGCCTTCAGATCTAATGGGCCATTGGCACAGTGCACCTTCAGATCTAGTGGGCCATTGGCACAGTGCGCCTTCAGATCTAATGGGCCATTGGCACAGTGCACCCTCAGATCTAGTGGGCCATTGGCACAGTGCACCCTCAGATCTAGTGGGCCATTGGCACAGTGCGCCCTCAGATCAGGTGGGCCACTCCTCCCTGGGGGTGTTTTGGATGTTTAATGCGCGACCACCTTCTTTTCTAGATGAAATGTAACAACTGCTTCGAACATAAATACATAATTATACTTGCACCGCATCAGAAAGTTCGCGTGATAATTTACTTTCCACGTGAAAGTATTACCTTCATTGACTTTTCAAGTAATTCCCGCTTAGCGGATTTCCAAGATAGGAGCACAGTATAGGAATGATTCATGTGACCTAGACTTTGGGCATTCCCAACTAAATAGCTTCCAGTGGAGAACAGTTTGGCTCACTCCTCCCCGTGGTCCACTCCTCCCCGTGGCCCACTCCTCCCCGTGGCCCACTCCTCCCCGTGGCTCACCCCTCCCCGTGGCCCACTCCTCCCCGTGACCCACTCCTCCCCGTGGCCCACTCCTCCCCGTGGCTTACCTCTCCCCGTGGCCCACTCCTCCCCGTGGCTCACCCCTCCACGTGGCCCACTCCTCCCTACGGCCCACCCCTCCCAGTGGCCCACACTCCTCCCCGTGGCCACCCCTCCCCGTGGCTTACCCCTCCCCGTGGCCCACTCCTCCCCGTAACCCATTCCTCCCCGTGGCCCATTCCTCCCAGTGGCTCAACCCTCCACGTGGCCCAATCCTCCTCATGGCCCACCCCTCCCAGTGGCCCACTCCTCCCCGTGGCCCACTCCTCCCCGTGGCTCACATCTCCCCGTGGCTCACATCTCCCCGTGGCCCACTCCTCCCCGTGGCTCACCCCTCCCCGTGGCCAACCCTTCCCCGTGGCCCACCCCTCCCCGTGGCCCGCCCCTCCCCGTGGCCCGCCCCTCCCCGTGGCCCACTCCATAATGATAATATTGTTTTTATTATGTGTCCTTTTGGTTTTCTTCGTCGTATGGCTTTCCGTGTGCGCTGTAGTTGACACAGACCAATATCACACATCCACTTCACAAAACATTTAGGTCATTGTATTATATAAACTACAGCTGTTTATATTAACTATATGGACTCATTTGACCCCAAATAATACCTATGGATATACCTAACAAGCTATGTGATGTTCTGCAGCCTTAAATTTATAATTGCAGTTCGTGTTCTGCTCTGTAACAAAGGTCTGAAATACGCAACGTATGCTCGTGTTCGCACATACCTGTGATGATATGCCCCACTACCCTAGGGCATATCCGCACACCCGTAATCAACACATATTGATAAAATATATGGTGTTCTTAGTGGAGTTGAAGTTTGATAATTGGTAGTAGTAAAGTATTAAATATACCGATTAACAAGGCACAATTCCACAATTCTGGCATAAAGAGTTAATTAGTTATGACACATTATACCTTAGGTGTGCGGACATGCCCCACCTCCCTATAAGCGATTGCCTGGCGTGTTCTATCTATGTGTGTGGCCCTACGTCACAATCAGTGTAAACAAGAAGAAGACGGAATGTAAACACAGCGCGTGTAGAAATGAACTTTGGCCTACATAGGGGAACGCAGCTTTATTTGTATAACTGTTTCAACAGAACACAATTAAGGTATCTTTGTAGGCTCGTTGGTTACATATACACGTACTTGACAAGGCAAAACACTAAATGAATGAATTAACACACTTAGTTAAGAGTCCATGGCATCTACAGTGAAGCTAATAGTAGGTTCTGCGTTGTTCTGAAGTCAATGGATGTCTAAATTCCCGAATGTGCACGGAATGATGAACTGTGCCACCAAAGGTTTTTGTTTGAGGCAGTTTCATTAGGATGTCTTCTCGAGGAAAACAACACTCGTCTTCGTTCTTGGATGAAATGTTGGTTTACCGTGATATCAGGGCTTAAAATTCGTCTGACAATTTAGGGGCCAGCTGGCCCCTGAATTAAAAAAATTAGAAGCCAACAATAAAATTTATGGGCCAATTGGCTGGGAGAGCAGGTTTCATCTATTAATTACCATATACTAAGGTAGGTACGTAGTTTGTGCGTAACACCAGCCTATCTACACGGCCTACAATATAATAGAGACTACGGCGATGAGGGAAAACCAAGAAAGTCGAAGTTTGCGGAATTAACTGGGTGATTAAAATTGCGGGAGTGAAAAAGTAAACAAGGGAAGAATGCAGGAGCTGAGGGAGGAGGTTGGTGCGAAAGAGAATTTAAGGAGGAAGCTGGTGAAAAGTTGGTTAAAGTGGGTTGCACACGTAAACCGATCGGAAGGGGAAGGGTTAACAAAGAGCTGCTCAGAGCGAAGGGGAGAAGGAGAAGAGGTGGGATGACTGTGTGAAGACAGATTTGGAGGGATTGGGAGGAGATTGGAGAACGACAACGAGAGATAGGGGGACGTGTGGAGGATACGGCAGTGAAATGGGAACAGTGACAGGAGGAGAAAGAAAATGCCAGTATCGATGCCAGCCTCACCCCGGACTTCAGGGGTAAAGAGGAAAGCAACAACATAATATGTACGTAATGTATAATAAATAATATGTACATATTACGTGAGTGTACATATTAGGTGAGTGTGAACATGCAGATGTGTGTGTGTGTGTGTGTGTGTGCGTGCGTGCGTGCGTGCGTGCGTGCGTGCGTGCGTGCGTGCGTGCGTGCGTTTTCTAGTTTAATAGCTGAATCATAATACATTATTAGCATCAAACCGACCATGTATCTCTTCTGAAGTTCAGAATTATGTTTAATAGAAGTTCCAATCATACCGCTAGAAAATTACTTGCATAAACTAGCACACAGAATCTCGTAAAAATTAGTATTCAGTAGAATTCAGACGCAATTTACCCAAAAAAATGCCGGATTATCATTACCATGGTTATTACCATCGTTGGCGTTGGTAGTGCACCGGCAGTCGTGTCTAATTACATTCTTACAGCAAATATCAAATGTACGTTCACAAAGTCATACAATATTAGTCATATATCATAATGTTAAAAGATATATGTGTAGTGATGCCGGTTTGTAATTCAAACCACGACACCAAAACATTCGACTTCCCCGTTATCTTACTTCTAACTGCGGCCTAACAACGAAAATATGGCGAATGAGTCGAAAACGCAACTTCGCAAGTGCCATGCCCATGGTCGTGGAACGCATTCTGAAATTCTGGCAATGACTTTTGACAAGATGCTTTTTCAGAGGTCTAAACCTATTCATGATTACAGTTCATGATTGAATATCTAACTAAATATACAGTGGTGACGCGTAGTGGAACGAAACGAACTAGCGTCAGACACAGCCATACGAGGATGCTTCCGTCCACAGAGGCAGGTAGCGCTACGGTTTTACTTCGGCTGTTAAATGTTTCCTTTGAATGATTTGCGTAACCTACGAAAAGTTGCAACTTTGGAGGTCCACCAATTTTTTGAGGTAGGGTATGGTGGAACAAGACACCTACGTGAGGTGTAACTCCTACCCACTAAAGGTGTAACTTCTACCCCCTAAATACTAAAAACGGACGTGCATATAACAATGTCTTGACGTGTAAGCTGGTGCTGTCGCCTGGCGAATGCGTTGGGTGAACGTACGAGGAGACTACAGAAACGTGAGTATGAAAATGACATTTAAAGTTTTGCCCTCTATTTTTAGTAACCAATACATATTTATAAAGGAATAAAGAATAAGTAGAAAATTTTAAGAAAAAAAAAGATGGCAATGCATACTGTTCCTATATATCACATATGCAGTATGTCAAATGTTGACGATATTTGACACTCACGTGTAACTCCATATTTTTTTAACATATCATACCTGAGACAAAACGCCCATCAGGTAATGGCACAAACCGCCTATGTGTAGGCGTTTTGCCCCTTTTACACCATGTGTTAAGATTATTCCTTTATACAAATAGGTTGGAATAATTATTTTATTTACAGGGACACGGTTCGAATTTACAAAAGAAAGACTGAGAGGGGCAACTGTCTTGACAGCTACCGAGGAATGCTCTCTCCCACACCGACACTCGCCATTGCGAGGAAGAGAACGCGGAAGCCAGAATCTACGGCGAGGCTTTCTTCGTCTCCCTTCAAGCAAGCGCTGGAGCAGAAGGAATTTGTTCAGAACAAGGGCAAGAGTTTGGGGAAGAGGAAAGCCAGAAACGTACAGCCGAAATGGCGCAGACAGCAGGTGTCCCCTGGAAGCAGCGACGACGAGGAGGACTGGCCTTGCTTGGTTTATGGGGACAACTTCAGAAATAGCCAGTCGAAGGAAGTCTGGATCCAGTGCCAGCAGTGCCTGAGATGGGCACATGACAAGTGCACAGAGGAACTTCCACATCTCATATGTCCAAACTGTGAATCTGACTAGTTCGACTAGAGCACGTGGTTACAGATGATTATAATTATCATCATGAACTGTTTTGACACACACGCTTACGTATGTGTTCTTTGGTGTTATTTTACATGGTCTCGAGTAGGTATTTTAACACACAGGATATCGTCTATGTGAATGTAATTATTACACGTTGTTTGTGTATGGCCTAAGATTGTGGTTATCAGTTTGTTTTATGCAATCCTTGCTGTTTTGTTCATATTTTAACACGTGATATCCTCCAGGTGAATTTAATTGTTACACACTGTATGGATATGGCCTAAGATTATGGCTGTCAGTTTGTTTTAAGCAGTAGTTTATATTTTGTTTATATTTTAACACATGTGATATCCTCCAAGTGAATGTAATTTTACACATCGTTTATGGATGACTTAAAATTGTATTGTAGTCATCAGTTTGCTTTAAAAAATGTCTATGTTGTTCATATTTCAATAATAACCACGCATTTCAATACAAAAATTAAAATAGGTTAATAATGATTTTTCATTGTTTTATCAAATATAATCCAAAGCCTGGGGCTTTGCCCCATCCGAGTGGGCACTGCGCCCCGGCTGTGAGGCAAAACGCCCACCTGTTTTATGTTTTTTTAATCTTGAAATCACGGCGAATAAAATTTACAAAGCAACTTAGTATGATGTAGACATTATAGTGCTAAGCTAAAAGAATAGCTATGATCAATAGAGCTTACCTTCTAACTTCATAAATATGAGGTGTCTTGCTTAATATGGGCGTCTTGCCCCACCCTACCCTAAAACAACTTACAACATGCATTCGCCAGCTGGTGCCCACTATTAAAAAAAACTCGCCAGGACGATATTTTTGCACCATTGGCGAGCCACAGCTCGCAAATTTATGCCCTGACTCATATACCTCTCCATCTTCCTTTCGCAAGAAACGCCCTTCCAAATCTGCACGGTCATCTTTCCCTATGATCATGCCTATGTAGTTATGCATTTTCGCTTTGTCTGCAAACTTGACAGTGACATAATCCTCTGTGGTAGGGAATGGTCTGTAATATGAGCCACTTTTTTTCACATTGATATTCTGGAGCCGTATGATTAGATATTTGCTGTGTGTAAAGTTGACATAAAAGATCTCGTGGTAGACTATTGCTATGGGCAATATTATTATATATATTATTATTATTATTATTTATATTGCATCCGTGGGTTGTTTACTTTTTTATGAGGACGAGAAAGAAAATGTTCTCCAAATGACTCATATTGCATTACGCGTTGGAAATATGAGCATGGCCCGTGAATACTATGGTATGAGTCATCATATTACCCAAGATGGTCCTAGACACACCAGAGTCATAGCCTAACCCAATACAAAAGTCGTTACTGAACATGTGTACGCGCACGCACGTAACATGCACGCACACACGCACTCATACACACCCACACACGAATCATTACTCAACATGGGCACACACACGCATGCACGCACGCACGCACGCACGCACGCACGCTCTCACGCACACACACGTACGCGCGCACGCACACACACACACACACACACACACACACACACACACACACACACACACACACACACACACACACACACACACACACACACACACACACACACACACACACACACACACACACACACACACACACACACACACACACACACACACACACACACACACACACACACACACACACACACACACACACACACACACACACACACACTACATGCTTATATAATCATTTATGATACAGGCTATCAGAGTTATGAACTCATGTGGATGTAGATTACACGTCTATGATCTATATGCATTCATCCAACTTGCGGAAATCGTAAGAAATGTAGTTAAATGTTATTCACGTACATATTTCAAAATTGTGTTGTCGAACAAATAGTGCCTGCGTGGTCTGCCACAAACCTTCCTATGTTTCTGGCAACTCTGATATATATGACCTCTTCTGTGCGCGGTGATGCACGTTTGGTCTGCTTATCTGTCATAAACTTTCGTTTCGTTTCTCGCTCCACGTGCGTGATCTTAATATTGTTTTTTTCGGGAGTATACCTCAGGATTGTGGTTTTTCCCCGTTTGCGACATCCAGGTTTGATCACGCTTTGGGGAGTGGCATGATGATTGCCGGAGAAATATTAATGGCATTGCAGGCAGCTGCAGGTCTGACACCGGACGTGGGTGGTGTCAGTTCTCCAGCATTGCTGGATGGTGCAGATCTGATACCAGACGTGGATGGTGTCAGTTCTCCAGCATTGCTAGTTGGTGCGGGTCTGACACTGGAGGCTGATGGTGTCAGTTCTCCAACATTGCTGGTTGGTGCAGGTCTGACACTGGAGGCTGATGATGTCAGTTCTCCAACATTGCTGGTTGGTGCAGGTCTGACATTGGAGGCTGATGGTGTCAGTTCTCCAACATTGCTGGTTGGTGCAGGTCTGACACTGGAGGCTGATGGTGTCAGTTCTCCAACATTGCTGGTTGGTGCAGGTCTGACACTGGAGCATACATCGGGGTAGACGAATCTATCAAATGGATGTAAGCCTGTCAAACGAAACCCAGATGTGATGTTGCACGGTGTCATCGCCGACATAAATGCCGTGTTGACTAACGCATGTATGTCATAGATGGTAGCCGTCTTTCCTAGATTTGATCTCATCCAGCCATTCATCGCTTTGTTGTAGTACGTTTTCAGTGGACGAACACCGTCTTGTCGTGCGGCTGCAACCGTTGCGAGGTGTGTGGCGGGATGGTCAGCAGTAGCCTACTATTCCGTTTTCTTTGGCAGTGTTCACGGCACGCAGGCTGGTGTCTGATTTATGGTTGTCCAGAATCAGGAGGATCTTGCGCCGAGTAGTGCAGCGCATATGCTGGATTAGGTGGTCCAAGTTGCCGCAGAAGATGTCTTCATTGATTCACCCGGCCTCCGTTGCTTTTCCTGTCGAACCCGCAGGCGAGCCCCTGGTGAACTCTAACCCTACGGAAGATAAACATTGGTGGGATAGAGTTCCCGGTAGCATTGATGGCACAGACAAGCCTTACTAGTTCTCCTCTCTACCCCGATGTTACCGAGCCAACTTGTTTCCTTCCCCTCTCTGTCACTATCTTGACTGGTTTCTGCACCGTAGTAACACCGTAGTAACGCCGTAGTAACGCCGTAGTAAGGCCGTAGTAACGCCATAGTAACACCGTAGTAACACCGTAATAACATCGTAGTAACGCCGTAGTAACACCGTAGTAACACCAGTTTCATCCATAATATTGTAGATGTCCTCCGCCTTTAATCTATGTCTGCAACAAAAGTATGGGTAAAATTGTATGATATAGACATGGGTGTCTGGATGGCGGAGCAAGGGGGACACAATTGTATTGTTTTCTTCCTATGTTTTATTTGATATCTACTGTATCTTGTATTAATGCAATTCAGAAAAAAAACTCTCTCCACTCTCCCCCTCTTCCCGCACCCCTCCAGCGAACCTGTCATCAACGCGCATTGCGAGGTAAAATAAACTCATTGCCGTTGTTTAGCTAAACCACAATAAAGTGTAGTCACGCACGCACGCACGCACGCACGCACGCACGCACGCACGCACGCACGCACGCACGCACGCACGCACGCACGCACGCACGCACAATAAAGTGTAGTCCCATGCTTTGATAGTTTACACATAAGCACATGTTAATCACATTCTCCAAAAGTTTTGTTAAGCATCAGAAACCATACTTTCAACTCAGATTTTCTGAATGTTGTGCAAAATGGCGCGTACTGTACTTTAATCGTGGTGTAATACCACGTTCAGTCACCAGGTGGTACCACGTAACGGTCGCTGTTGTGGTTTGGTTTTTTGGAAAACATGGGTGGCTCAACTAACCCAGTGTCGTGGCTCAACTAACACTGCCTTCCTCTATGGCCCTACTAGACTGTAAAAACATATATATAGAGGCCTATGCAACACGACTTGTAGTGTGCAACATTATATGTTCGCTGATTATATAATTATGTACTCGGTACTCTTCTCTGATTTAACTTTGACTTTTTATGCGCTATCTTTGTATTTTGATCGATATTCTATTCTGATCTTCTCGATTGGAATCACTCGCACTAGTCACTTGCATTTATTTTTGGATACGTAAGAAAACTGTTGAGACATGCCCATATACAGGCATGACTAATTATAGTCGATGTCGACACCAACCGCCAACCAATCAGAAAGCCGTTTCCATTTACGCGATGCACGTCACGCGGTGACTCGTCGATCGGAACTTTGGTGACAATATTCTCAGTGACGACTTGTCGGATTGTAGTTTGCAAAAATGGCCGAGGAAAGGATTGGAGGTGGACGTAGGGGAAACCCGGCTTCCCAAAGCATGCTTGTGACTCCGGAACAGATGGAAGAGTTGTCGGTTGCTTTTGACACGGTAGGTAGTCGCGGTTGAGTGTCTACTGCTGCGAACTTGTCTCTTCGGCTTCGCTGCCCGACGCTTGACACACCCCATCGGCACCGGGCAGACGTACTCCGTGGTTTGATAGATGCACCCTTGACATTGGTCAGCACTGTATGATTACACTGTCACTGTATTTTCTATAGTAGTATTATGTGATTAATTAATTAAAGTTAAGGTAACAGGCGTATGTTCTTATGAGAGCCCGGGATGTGGCAGGGGTCTCAACCTCTCCCACCTGTTTTAGCCTTGGCTTTTGGGCCCAACCTACCATCTCCCACCTATTTTGGGGCCAAACCTACCTACCATTTCCCACCGGCTTTGGGGCACAACCTACCATCTCCCACCTGTTTTGGGGACCCAACCTACCATCTCCCACCTGCTTTGCAGGCCCAACCTCCCATCTCCCAACTATTTTGGGGCCCAACCTCCCATCAATTTTGAGAGTTCACCTCTGACCAATCCCACCTTCCATAGATTTTTAAGCCAACCTCCAATGTCTTGCCCTCTCAGTTAAGTAGTATGACATCTGGTCTTTCAACTTCAAAGGGCTTTGCACGTCACCCCTTGGCAAACCAACTGAACTAGTCTTGGAAACATTCAGCCACACTGAAACTATTGGATGAAGGCTAGTTGTTCACATAAATCCACTGGTTAGTGTCTTTAACCAGGTACTTTAGACAGCTGAGTGAACTGAAGCCGAGTGAACTGAATGTGGAGTGAATGAAATCCTGGTGACCTCAACCACGTCCTCAATTAACATGACTTGTATTACACACAATAGCCTAGGCTATAACACTGATAAATAATTGTCATGTTCTCATATATGTTTAGGGACTTTCTTGTTTACCAACATGTGATGTCACACTCGCACATGCGCAGTACGCTGGCTGGCAAAAGCTGCAAACCAGCCGAGCTTTCTCTAACAAATGCCTTCAATGCTGAAGCAAACATGAATGACTACTGGGCTTAATACGCCAATGTTTTAGATCCTAGTGAGAGGGAATGTTACACCAGAGCACGGTGATGGCTTTAGTAAATTACCAGATCTGTATTTTGTTCAAAACGGGTGGTAGAACGACCCAGCCTCTGACTCGATTAAACGTTCGGCATTACACGATCAACAAGCCAGAAATGTTCAGCCGAGAGTCTGTGAAAGCTTATAAATCACTCACTAACACAGTTGTTTGATAAATATTAAACTTAGTTTCATAAAATAAACAGTTTAACGATTTTGGTTGCCAGAAAACAATGTTCATGAATAGGGTCAATGATAGCGGCAGAGCCAAAGTTTTGCTGTCGTGGTATAGGCCAAGGCTAGACTGGCTTCTGTTACAAGGTTCAGGGATTAAAAACATTTCCTTTTTCGGCGTTCATTCTGCTTTAATTCCAAATAACAGCTGCCAACAGTCGTGAATGGAAGATATCCATTGGTAATATTAACCATTAATAATAGTGGTTCAGAGTTGAAATGTTGTCCACGGTCGTTTGGCAATGTTTACATTTGATCACATTCAGCCAAAGTTCTCTTCGTTTTTCCTCTTTTGGGATGTGATGAAACCACAATGAGATGTCCATACAGCGACTAGTACATCCCACAGCAACACAGGACACAACCAGGATTTTGAAGGTGTGTGTCAAAATGCATAAAATAAGAGAAGCACAACCAGCAAAATACATTGAAACAATGAAGGCATCTGGTTGTCTTGCCAACCAGCGCCACCAGATGATCATGTGATTAGGTGCGTGATGTCACAGTGAAAGCCCCTATAGTATAAACAGATCAGTCCAGGAGTCATAGTATTTATGGTAATATAATCAAAGATAGTTCCCACATTTTACTGATAAATTACATGGGATCTGCTACAGGCATGTATTAATAGGAGTGGACCCATTAATAGTAAGTATAAAAGAACTAAGACATACTTAATATTAACTAATATAACACATTTATATAGACTTCTATCCTCACTGCAGAAACCTCTTACTGACATTGAACTTTATAAGTATTAGTTAAGAAATCATAGCAGAATTACCTCATTTACCCAGGCCAGGAAGTTCTTTCTACACCGAGTCAGTGCTGACTGTTTGCCAAGATCCTGTTAAAACAGAATTGCTGTAATTACAGATGACATTTTCAGAGATCAATCTGAGCAGTGGCGTTGCGTCAATGACACATCATATTTTTAAATGCCGCATTGTATTTTGCAGTGTGTGCCTTAGTGACATATATATATATATATATATATATATATATATATATATATATATATATATATATATATATTATAATAATGATATCTAATAACAATGTTTTATATCTGAGGAAATTTAAGTGTAGTCAGTGTTCGACCACATATGCACATGTTGCAATTTCGGTACCATGCGATTAATATTTCATCCAGAATCACAGTGGAGAATTGTATTGCTCTGCGATTTTCATCGTTTTGCCACTTGGGTGGTACATCATTTATTCGCTAGGGTGGTGCACCATTTGTCCGCTAGGGTGAACATATAGCCCTCCCCCAATTTGTCGCGCATTGAGCCACTGCCGTAACGATGCCACCCAAAAAAGACCAAGGTACCTTAGTCAGATGGGCTAAAAAGACTCACAATAGCAATTTTGAAAACTGACAATGTGCCCGAGAGTACTGAGACCGGTGACATTGGGGATGTCGTCATCGACAATCGAAGCGTTGCTGTTGACAAGACAACCTGTTTTTGTTAAGTCATTTCAAACCAGAATTTGACTTCCAGCTTGCGCTTTCAAAGTGGCGGAATGTAAAAATTGTTTCATCTTCAGATCAGTCAAGCAGTAGTGGCATGACCATGAAACATGGGACAGACTCAGTACCTTGTTTTGCTACATTACAGATTTAAAAATTAACTAGTGATCTCTGTATATGTTGTTGTTGATATTATTGGTAACATATTAAATATACCCAGAGATGTGGGCAGTCATACAAACACAAAACATCAAGTAAGTGTTTAGTTTTTTAGCAGAAGTAAAAACTATCTTATATTTAGATATCTTACAAGTCATATTTGTGCAGAACAAATTATCAAGCAAGCTAAATAAAATGTACTGAATGTAACAAAAAACTTCAAATATAATTACTGGCCTATTATGAAATGAACTGTAATGTTCACAATTATCATGTTATATAAAGTGACCATGTTATGCAAATTAATTGCACTTTTATTAAATTAATTTGGGGCACAACAAATTTCAAAAAAGGCATGTAGTTATGCCCCTGATGTTGCCGAAGGGCACCCGTATGTCTTTTTCCAGATCGATCCCTGCATTTTAGTCGGTGCTCTGCCATAAAGTTACATGTGCCTATTTCATGTGTCATTTTGGGTCGTGCCTTTATGTATAGAGACCTTTTAGCTGTTGTACTTCAGAACAAGTGCACTACACTGCAGGAACAGTGTACACAAGTAGATTAGTTGCTTGTTTGGTCCTGTGTTTACTTGCTTTGTGGCTTCAGATTAGCAGTAGCATTCATGACGTTGGTGAGTTTGATATAGAAATACAGAGGATTTTGTTATCTGTGATGTATTGTTGACAAATCTACAGTTATATGCATATGCAAGAGTAGCTAATTAATTGACCATGTGTCAATTATTTGTATGAATCACGTTCTATCTGTGACTAATAGCAACAGAAAAAAGATTGTTTTCTGTATGCATAATAACAAGTTTGAGGTTATAATTTAAACATTAAGGTGGCCATACAGTAACGATCAAGTCTATCAGTATGTCCTAAAATGTGTGTAAAGCCAATATTTGCCTTACAATACATGTAAATACTTTAAACATAACTTTATTTCTTTAAGAAATATTTTCTATGTTGTATGTAAACATTGCAGTCATCTAACCACAAGTAAACAGCTCCCATGCAAGTATGAAGTGGCTCAATCCTAAAATATATTTACATGATGCTTTCAAGCAAACAGGCTTTTCCTAGGTGCCAACCAGGAAGCTGTGAGTCAGCTCTCCTCTGGCTGTTGGTTCTAGCCCATCAGTAACACTGTTGTTCTAAAAGGAACTACTTCCAGTATATGTTACGCTATCATTGACAGAATGAAACCCAGCAAACAGCAAACGGATGTAAGTCTGGGTGCTATTTTAAATCACATGGCATGAGTCATTAAGTGGAGGAAAAAATATCAGTTTTGAGCAGGATGCATTCTGTAGGGTAATAGGAATCACCGTCTAGTGTTCACATTCAGGTTGTGTTGTAAGGCGGAAAGCATTATTGTATTTTGGATGCGTCATCTCTCTCTGTCTCTTTTTATTTTAGTGTTAACTCTGTAAATTAGTTATTTTCTCTGTATTTCAATAATTTGTTGGCACGTTTTTAAACAGTGGTGGATCCAAAAGAAAATATGTTGTTACTCTGAAACATCTCACGAACAATGCGGAAAATATTGAGAAGGCTGGATGGATCAGTATGGAGTCCTCAATCCCCTACTGATCCATGTCTAGAAGGACTTCAGTTATGATCCTATGATCTGTCAACTACAGATGGCAGACCAGTTTGAGTGGAGATTCTTATGAATAAGGTTTTGTGTCAATATATAAGATGATAGTATTTTAGGGATATGATTAATGACCCTTGATGTTCTAAAATCAGCTAGTAGTTGTCCACATGCTTGCTGTAGACAGTGTCAGAAGCTGTCCCAGGTCTGTGTGACAGTGACAGAGGCTGTCCTCAGGTCTGTGTGACAGTGACAACACACAAAAGCACCCGTGTTCCCTTCCATGTCCTATCACATCACTGACTTCTCTCTCTCTCCCTCATATAAATAAGTCATGCATGTCTGCAAGGCCAATCTAATAAGTTAATAACACCCTTTGCATGCCTCAAACCTGGCAGTGCAATATTTCTTATCACAATTATGCTTTTATATCTATTTGCCAGTACACACAAAAACATGTCACAATAATAATATAATAATAATCAACTGAGATGAGGACAATTACGAACTGCCTCACGTGTACGATGATGTCATTCAGCGTCATCGGTACTGATGAAGTCAACGTGATACGTTGACGAAAGCCTCTACCAAGTAAATTAAACACACCTTGGATATGTAAAATGAAAGTTATCTGATTTAAAAATTAACTATCCTGAAGAATGTTCAGTAATAATAATATAATAATAATAAAAGTATTTATATAGCACCCGATCAATCAAAATTGCTCTCAGGCACTTTACGTACATGCAGTGTTAATATTTACTTATTAAAATATTAATTATTAATCAGATTAAATTATTTTTAATAGTATTAAAAATGCATATATTAATTATCTAAAAATTAAATAAATATAGCAAAATTTATATTGATTATATTAAAAACAATACTAATAAGATATAGTGTAAATTGTCCTACCATAAATAATATATAATAAAAAATTAAATGTATATTTGTAATAACAAAATAGTAATAAATGCATATAAAATGTTCACATCAGCATATAAAAATTACTCTAAAAAGATGTGTTTTAAAAAGTGTTTTTTTACTGCGACCATGTCTTTGATGTCCTCACTGAATCGGGCAACTGATTCCACAGATTGGCAGCATGTTTTCTACCAGGTCGTGACACGGCATGGAATCCTTATCCATGCTGAACTAGCGCACTTATCGTTGATACTGCTACCGAGCAGTGTCTCTGTCCGGGCCAAAATGTCAATGTGCCACGAAATCACGACATCAGTAACAGAGAGCCCTTTATTCTTAACTGAACGTGTGTTGATACAGTGCATGTCCAGTTGTATGCTCCGGGGACGGCCGATCTCTGCAGTTTGTAGCTTGACAAGGTTTATCATAGATGGGATGTGCTTAGTCTGGGTGCTGGGAGAAGTGTCAATGTCTACAGAATGGAGGTTCTGTACACATACCCCCGTTCTCTTTAGTAGAACGCTGGTAGAAGCCATCAGGAGGCAACGGCCAACCACTACAGGGATCAATCTCTGTTTTAACCTGCCGGCCCTGCAGCAGTGACGAGTGCTAGCACGTTTGAAAGGAGACCATATACAGATGTCATTGACCAGTCTGTGGTAGAGCCCGTTGCCAATAGCACTTCCAATTTGAACCAATTCATTCATGTTGTACTTAATCATTCCAAGAAGAATGGCAAAGCTATTTCTAGCCATACCTGATTGACTTTAGCAGCAATGATAGTTCAACTAGTGTCACACATTCTGGTGGAATTCCAGTGAATTTAAATCCGTTTTCATTTAAAGTTTTAGAACAATCAGAAGAAATGATATAGGATTTGGATCCTCGGCAGTCTGCAACAGATGTATTCTAGATCCATGTATAAAGACTCAGCTTGAACTTGAAGTAAACGTATTATGTTTACGCTTCAGTGATCAGCACTGCAGTGTGTTGCAGACAGTAGTTCACAATAAATGTTCACAAGATCACTTAAATCCGTCGCAGCATTACCATAGACATAACACGCCATTCTGTGTAGGTTTACGATAACGACTGTATCACTTTGATAACATAACCTGCAACAATTATGTATAAAAATGAACAATAAATACAGAGGTCATTGTTTGCTGCCAAGCAGCGGATTACTGCATCATGGTCCCTTGACAATGTAGTTGTAATCTGACTGATGCAGTTGGCACTGGACCCACTTTACAGACCCAGATGTGGCCCGTAAATGGTGTGTTGTGTTGCCATGACAAAACAAGTGGCTCAAGCTTGTGATGGTGTGTGGTCTTTGACTTAGCAAGGAGTGCTTCAAAAGATGAGGAAACTTGGAATATGGCCTAAATGAAGCTGTAAATAGGCATGCGGGGTGGCGTTAAATAGGCATTATTTTTTATGTATTAATTGCACCGCACTGATGCATGCACACACGTGCACACTGGATGACACATGGATGAGTCACCTTTGCTCCAAGCCATGCCTGGAGAGGGTGTGTCAGAGAAGTATCCATGATGTCAACAAGCTCAGGTGAGGTGGTCAGTGTCACAGTGAGTCACAGTACACTACACAGCGGCCTTTTACACAGGTCAGTGGCCCATCATGAAGACTCCGTGTGTGGCAGCGAAGAAAACGATATAACTGATGCGTAAATAATATACCCCACCCATACAGTGAATATGACAAATCATTTCAACTTATGTAAAAAATAACTCTAGTTGGCTGTGGTTTGATTGCACTGTGTGGTTCTGCTGGTTGATGTTGGACAACCTATTCTCGGTTGTTTACTATGTCGCAGGTCTTTGTCATCTACCAATCGCTATTCTGCATCTGGCAAGATATAGGGTGTTTTAGTAAATTTCTTTTTTAATCTCTCCTGTAAACCCGTTAATTTCCTTCCCCTAGGTTATTTCTCTTATCTTCCCTCAATTCCAACCATGAGAAGTCTTTCAACTGATACGCCCTTGCATCAGTTGCCTTCTGTTACCCCAGTGAGCACCTCCTAAGTCATTCTAACCCTGTCTGTCCATCAATCTACCCCCTTTACACATCTTGAAGCTTTCTATACATCACAGTCGCTCAACATCCACATCTCTGCAGCATTGTTTGATTACATAGGTTTTCAGGGGTCAGTCTCTTGCAGTTGGTTTCCATCCAGTGGCTTATTCCACCTTGACACCATATACCTGGCTGTAGCAGCATTGTCTTGTCAAAGACATCAATATCGAGCTGCTGCAACGTTGACTCAATGTATGAGCTACTAATAAAGAAGAACCCATAGAGTAGGTCATCATGGATGCTTCTCTCCAGACAACCACTAATGATGGACTTACAATAAGTGCTGACTCCTCTAGCTGATGTCTGTGCTGCATCAGTCATTGCACCTGTAGATATGTTATTGCCACGTTGGTGGTTCTACCTGTTCATACTCAACAATGGTAATATAATACGTATAATTTTTGTAATGCCACGTATGATATACCAGCATATCCCTGACTGATGTAATTACCACTTCCCACACTTTTGGTTGTGTATATGTACATACAATCACAATCACACATTCATGCATGCATGCACACGCACATACACACACACACACACACACACACACACACACACACACACACACACGTGCATGCTATAGTGTAGGGTGATGTAAATGTAAATTATTTTGTGAAAAATTATTTCCAACAGGTAAGAACATTTATTTTTATTTATTCAAAATAAAAATGTAACTTGTACACATAATGTCAAGTGTGAATACAAAGCACAGTAAATATAAGGATGACATAAAAAATATTCATTGTTGTTCAGAGACCTTGAGACTGTTATGTTGTTAATGTATGAGGATTCCAACAAGGGGCCATTCATTCAGTCAGTCAGTCACAGTACTGAGTCTACAGACAGACCTGTTATTGGCCAACTTTGAACCAGGGCCATGATAGTGATACTTACCAACCTTGAACTGTGGCCCTGGTATTGGCAACCTTGAACCAGGCATTGAATCAGATATTGACCAACGTTGAACCAGACCCTGGTGTTGGCCAATGTTGAACCAGGCCCTGGTGTTGGCCAAAGTTGAACCAGGCCCTTGTGTTAGCCAATGTTGAACCAGGCCCTAGGATTGGACAACCCCTGTCAAATCACCTACACTAAAGTCATGTACAAATATAGCACTGAATGAAGCACTGTTTAGTATAACAGCTAGCCAGGGGTGGGGTAATTCAGTGCAGAGGTACCAAGTAATAGATATGTTGATAATATTGTAATTGCTCTCACTTCTGAAGTTTGTGTGTCTAGTCCCTGGTCAACTCGGTGGCAGTCATGAGTGATCAGTCAACTGAACAGGTTGCGATTGACCTGGTGGTGTGTTCTTTTCTCAGTATCGGTGCGTGGCTTCTGCACCACTTTGTAGATTGTCATCTGTCACTTCTCCACATAGTCATATATATATACAATCTTGATGTGAATTAATGCACAATCAGTCAATAGAACTAAGCCACCGGTAGACCCGTTAGTCTCTGTGGTGTGTCTACAGGCACTGGTGCAGCTCTACAGGCACTGGTGCAGCTCTACAGGCACTGGTGCAGCTCTACAGGCACTGGTGCAGTTGTAATGGTAATGACAATGTAGAGGTTTGATCAGGAATCCAGGACAGCTGCTAGCACTCAGTCATCTTTGTTCCAACTGGAGTATAGAGCAGAAACAACACTTTAACACAATCAGTTTTTGGGCAAGTGACTCTTTCCAGGTGGTTCCAAACTGTGTCATTTCTTCAGCTACTGAACTCCTTCAACAATTTGTTGGCCTTCCTAGTTATTGTTTCTCTGATACTTCCATTCTAGGGCCTGTGTTATGACATTGGGGGTTTCTTTCCGATGGGTGTGTCCTATCCAAGTCTATTTCCTTGTGTTGATCTCTTGCCTGATCGTGCCTTGACATTAAACTTTTTTCCCCAGTGGCCCATTGGACAAGTAGATGTTAAAAGTTACTGGCCCCCCAAAAAAGTTACTGGCCCGAAATATTTTTTTTTATTTAAAAAAACCACTACAAGTCGAAAGATGCGAGTTTGGCCATTATTTATTTTATCATTGGTGATTTACTTTCATGCTTTCAGTCAGTATTCTGTATGGCAGACAATGTTGCTGCATGAATCATTTGAGAATCATATGCCCTCTGTCGAAGCTGCAGACGCAGCAGGTTGCATTTTGAGAATGATGGGTGATACTGCTGCATGTATATCAAGTTACAGCTATTTATACTCGAAAATACAACGGTGAACTGGACCAGACACTGTATATAGCTATGACTGTTACAATTGGGTTTATTTCTTTCAAATATAAACTTTTGGACTAAAGTACTAAGTTACGGTAAACTTAATTAACTGCGACCTAGCGGGAATGTATGTTAGGCGCTGTTGTGACACCTAGCGGACATTCTGTGAACCAGTCGGTTTATATGAAATCGGTACGTCGAAGGCGCATCGCGATAGCCGATATGTATTGCGCAGAAGAAAATGCTGCAGTATACCAATATTATACTGGTAACATGGCCCAAACCTATTAAAATATAGGTGTCCGCAATTGACAAAAAGTCCACACGTCATCGCTAGTAGCAGCGTCATGCAAACTTTTTTGTAATGTTCGTACATATCAAAACAAGATGGCAACTATACAAAGCGACAATACAAAATCAGATGAGATGAAGATTGTTTAATTGTAGGATGGCAAGGACAAGTGATTGAAACAATGACCTGTGGTTGTGGCTAATGAGATAAAAACGATCTGAAACTATGTTGGCCCACCGGGCCAGTAAAATGTGGAAAATTATGGCCCGAGCTGGTCCAACAGCCCCAAAAAAGGCGCCGGGCCAGTGTTAGTGTCAAGGCCTGTTGATGTTGTGTTGGTCAATCCAAGCAACCAACAATATGATAGTCAAATCAGTATGCATCTTATCTTACTTATCCTCTTCGGGTGACATGGCCCATAAGGTTTCAGTGCTCATTTTCCAGTTTGTTCTGTCTCATACATGTTAAGTTTCATATATGCAAATGCAGGAGATATATGCATAAATCGGAGGGTCTCGAGATATCGGAGAATTGTACGTAAATTGGAAGGTCTCAGGAATTGATTTATGCACAACTGGAATTGTGCATTTATAAATCAGAGTATTTCACATCCTTGCCACTCATAAAAATTACCACCAGATTAACAGCAGCAGTTCCAAATACATTGCACATGTACAATTAAATGGTACACTTGCATGTTAATAAACATTTTGGCAGTAGACAAATTCTTTGTGGACTAGTAAAATAACATGGTCACAATACTCTGGCTAAGCATACAACAATTTGTTTCAACCCCTGAAATATATTACGATATGACAATAATCACTTACCTAGCAGGAAGTAGCCTACACATTTTATTAAACTTAAGCAACTACAAAATATTCACTGGCAGGGTTAGTTTTCAGATCATGGATGATGGGGGCATTTGTGATCCTAGGTGATGGAAGCGTTTTTTGACAAAAACTTGTTTTTTTTATTATGTCTTTTTGTTCATAATGCGCTCCAGTTGTGACAATAATTTATCAAATGTATATGAATTAAGTAAGACTTGTATATAATGGAGATGTATTGATGGGCAATATTTGAATTTTATATGTACATGTGGGCGATAATAAGGAACCATTCATCTACCGCACACAAATAACTTCAACAACAAACAGAGCACAAGGATACTGTCTCCCTTGTCTAGTCTGCACACAACTTCATTGAAATAACCCCTGTTGTTGTTGTGGGTATGAGTAAAGGGAGGGATTGATGATCTTTTGTTAGGCCGCACAAAAATATTTTTGGTTTCATTAGAAATCCGTGAGATTTATTCTCCCATCTCGGAGAACAAGACATTTAATAGATTTCCAGGAGTCTCCCAGTGAATCCAGAAGACTTAACATGTATGCCATCTTTAGCCACCTGTTTCGCTTCAGTTCATGTTTCCCACCTGAAATCTTGTCTTTCTTTTTCTACGGTTTCCGCCAGGTCCAGTTCCCTTCCGGTTTCTATGTCAAAGCTGTGGCAGTGGCTGTCTTCTTTTTTTCTGAGTATATGTCCTATCCACTTCCATCTTCTGATCTTTACCTCTATGCTGATCTTCTTAGCTTGGCTTTTTTCAGGATAACTTTACTTGACACAATGTACGGCCATCCAACTTTACTTGACACAATGTACGGCCATCCAACTTTACTTGACACAATGTATGGCCATCCAACTTTACTTGACACAATGTACGACCATCCAACTTTACTTGACACAATGTACGGCCATCCAGCTTTACTTGACACAATGTATGGCCATCCAACTTTACTTGACACAATGTATGATCATCCAACTTTACTCGACACAATGTACGGCCATCCAACTTTACTTGACACAATGTACGGCCATCCAGCTTTACTTGACACAATGTATGGCCATCCAACTTTACTTGACACAATGTACGGCCATCCAACTTTACTTGACACAATGTACGATCATCCAACTTTACTTGACACAATGTATGATCATCCAACTTTACTTGACACAATCTACGGTCATCCAACTTTACTTGACACAATCTACGGTCATCCAACTTTACTTGACACAATGTACGACCATCCAACTTTACTTGACACAATGTATGATCATCCAACTTTACTTTACACAATGTACAGCCATCCAACTTTACTTGACACAATGTATGATCATCCAACTTTACTTTACACAATGTATGGCCATCCAACTTTACTTGACACAATGTATGATCATCCAACTTTACTTGACACAATGTACGGCCATCCAACTTTACTTGACACAGTGTATGATCATCCAACTTCACTTTACACAATGTATGGCCATCCAACTTTACTTGACACAATGTACGACCATCCAACTTTACACAATGTACGACCATCCAACTTTCAGATCCTCCTTAGCCTCTTGAATGTATCCAGTATCTGGTTGTAATTTTTTTTCACCTTCCACGTCTCATAGAATCATCCGTACAATAACACTGATTTTACAAGTGTATTGAATAATTTCAATTTAGTTATCATTCTCATACAAGTAAGGATAACTATCTGGAATGTTTGTTCAAATGTTAGAATTTCTAAATGGTGTTCATTTGTAGTATATTTGCATTATTAAAGGTGCCTCCTCAATTCGATTTTTGCTAGTCTCATTTCAAATTAATTTTACGAAAAACCAAACCTACCTAGTACCCACTGCAACATGCTAACTCTTTTGTGGAACTTTTGTATGTAGTTTTTGTGAAATCATCAGACAAACTATTAAATTACTTAACGTTTGTTCAAGAATTAAGTGAAGTGAAAATCGAAATGCTGAAAAATCACGGTTTTCATCCTTTTTGAAATTTTTTAACTTTGTCATGTGATCGGCGAGACGATTGAAGTCACGCCTATGATTAGCATTGACTCGCAAAGTATCCATTTTGGATATCCATTATTTTGATCCTTACCAGATATAGCAACTGAAGTAAATTCTTTCGATGATTTGAAAAAATAGGCATTTTTTTATTAAACAGACTGTGTACATTACTTAAACTAGCCATGCACTACACATCTGGACATAAATGAACCGGATTTGGGATGGACTGAACCATTTGAGGAAGCAGCTTTAGAACACATGAAAGCAGATGGTGTAAAATAGATTGCTGTTGAACTGATGTTGTAGTAACACAACAGAGTTGCTCTGTTCACATCCCAAGCTGTTGGCTAGGTAATTTGATTCTCACAAATGTTGGACTGTCTTTCCATGGCATGCATAGTGGCAGTGATTTTGAGGCCGTACCCCCTGCTTCAAGGACTTTTTGCACCTTAAAAAAGTATAGTTTCTGAACAAGGTACAGATTATGAGTATGACACTGCTGTGCATTTAAATGTGTAGTTGCTGGTTGGTGGTCTATGGACCAGTCAGTGATGGAAGGATCACTGCGTACATAGAGAAAAACCTTGTTTTTGTGACATTTGACAGGGAGCACCTCCTATGTTGGTTTTCTCGGGGAAAAATACTGTAGGATTTGGTGCAAACTCTACTGCAGGTGAGGGACATGGCACGCAATGTTCAACATGTGCTAAATGTTCTATAAAATTTTATTCATTATTTTACATACAGGACTAAAAATGTTAACATCTATGAAAAACAAATAATGATTTGTCCCCACGTTGAGAGTTAGGGGTACATGGCAGGAAGTTCAGGAATTCTATCCATCTGTGCAGGTGTGTCAGTAATTACTGCCCAGTGTTAATTACAATAGAGACAGGGCTCCAGTCAGGATTTTATTTTTATTGTAACATGCCGCCACGTTGCACTGTTTCAGCCAATCTGGCAGTAATTACTTTCAATAAACCGTCGATTTACAGAGTTTGAAATTTTACAAATGCAACAAATTAAACATATTGGACTACTGAACATTGTGGAAGATCGATATTCTAGGCGGGATATTACTCAATGTTTTGGGAAGATAGTTTTACAGAGCTTGAACATTTGTCTTTCTGGTAATGCAAATTAACATGTGCAGAATAGCTGTGGTTCTATAGCTATAGCCCAGGGCAAATGGCACCATTCTCATGGTAGTGGCATTCAGCAGGCATGGAACTGGTCTGTTGTTGCTTGGGTTGACAAATGTTAAATGAGTCAGCTAGTGCAATTAAATGAGGGTTATTGTAGATTTGAGAGTATTGCCTGTGAGTGATGTGGCTGCAATCATCTCATTTATGTAAGAGATTTAGTATTTGCGTCATGTAAACTCTGAGCTCTGTCTTCTTCCATTGTCATGTGTCACTGTCAGAGTTCTGATAAGGTGAAACCAAATCAACTTTGCTGTATGACTGCTAATCTTTAAAATCAGTGACGTTTCAAATGATCTTCTCCGTGGTACACAAACAAATATCTTCTCAAAACACAATCTTTGAAATGTGTTGATAACTATTTTGTTCTGCTCGAAGAAACACATTTCTTTGGTGCTATTCATCCAACATAATGATCATTATGGCTTATAAAATACTAGTTTCCAGAAGGTGCGTGTGTGTACGGCGCGTGACTGCTGAGAGAGAACGCATATAGAATCAAACACTGTGATTGGCTTTTGAGATAATGCACAGCACAGGTCCTTAAGCATGTCTGTAGAGATTTCTTGCAACACAGAACAGAAACCCAACCTGCATATGTGACTGTGGATTAGGTGAGATGTTCATGAACTGTCAATTATAATTAGGTGAAATGTTCATGAACTATCATTCATAATCACATCCTCTCATTCTGTTCCTGATAGATGCACACATAAGAACAGGTAACTGGTAGCCTGTGAACTAATATATGCAAATTAGACCCCACTGTATGGGTTCCAGCTAGACAAAATAATCTTGTATTTGTTAATGTATTTTTATTTTAATGTAATTTAATTATTTTATTTTATATTATGAATTTGTTTAATGAAATGTTAGTGTAATTTTAATGTAATTTAATTATAATTTTTTTATTTAATAAGCAATTTATTATAGCACCTTGAGTACTTTTTAACTAGATTTGGATCTATATAAATGAACTATTTATTTATTTGTATTTAATTTCACTAAGATTATATTAATTGTAAGATTGTTTGTGTTTCATAGCTCCATTGGTTGTGGTTAAGTTTCATGAGTCATGCCTCGTTAGAGATTTCTGTGTGGTAGAAATGCATCTGTGTAAATATTCGAGAAGCAGGAAGTTAGATACAGGAAACTGGGTTTTACAGCGGGTTGAAGGAAGTTTGCTTTTATGTGATTTTTTCCAGCATATGTAAAACAGTGATAACTGTCACACGATCAGTTAGTGTGAGAATGGGTTACAAAAATACAATCAATGCTGTTTTTATTCTGCAATAGGAAATTTTATTTAAGTTTGATTTATGAAGATTTGACAAATTGCTTTGCGCATCAACTTCCTGTCGCCTTAGGCTTAACATGAATTCATAATTTTAATGCAGTCTATAGTCACAATCTTCACTTTCAGATTGACAGCGATGGCAATGGATTCATTTAATCACAATCTTCACTTTCAGATTGACAGCGATGGCAATGGATTCATTTAGTCACAATCTTCACTTTCAGATTGACAGCGATGGCAATGGATTCATTTAGTCACAATCTTCACTTTCAGATTGACAGCGATGGCAATGGATTCATTGATGTCAATGAACTTGGCGAAGTCCTTGGCACATGTGGCATCAAACTGCCTGGATACGAGATACGTAACCTCGTCCGGGAGTTCGACAACAAGATCAAGGATGATAAACTTGACTTTGCTGAGTTCCAAATGGTAGGCCTTTTTTGTATCTGTGAGCAGTATTCCCCAGACTGTCTGGCTAGGAATTAGTCAAGTTGTCATTAGCTGGTTGGCTGAACATGATATGGGAATCATTATTATATTACTATAGTCTTATCCAGTGATTATTTTTTAAAGCTTTTGCGTATGGTACTCGCTTGAATTCTCTGGCCTATTGGCACCAACCAGTATATGAAAATTGTTTACAAATGTGAACAATTGATGGTTCCAATTCGCGACAGTAGGGTAGATTGCCTTTAAAAAATTGGTAGTGTTATCCATGTTTTGGACAGTAATCCATGTAATCAAGATAAGTTTTTAAATTTTTTATCTGTAATCATAATCTGGGTAAAACAAATTTACTGCCTTGCCTTTGAATTGCTTGGATGTTTGTTAATTTTTTGTATTGTTCATCGATGTTTTTATTACCCAAAAACTGTGTTGTCTTCATTTTCTGTATTGCAAAATTTACTTTCTTAGTTTTGCTTGTAATACAAATAAATCACTAGTAAATTATCCCTTTTACATATGAAACAGTGCACCATATATTGTAACAGTCCAGTTTACATATAAAACAGTGCACCATGTATTGTAACAATCCAGTTTACATATGAAACAGTGCACCATGTATTGTAACAGTCCAGTTTACATATGGAACAGTGCACCAAGTATTGTAACAGTCCAGTTTACATATGAAACAGTGCACCATGTATTGTAACAGTCCAGTTTACATATGAAACAGTGCACCACGTATTGTAACAGTCCAGTTTACATATGGAACAGTGCACCAAGTATTGTAACAGTCCAGTTTACATATGAAACAGTGAACCATGTATTGTAACAGTCCAGTTTACATATGGAACAGTGCACCAAGTATTGTAACAGTCCAGTTTACATATGAAACAGTGAACCATGTATTGTAACACTACAGTTTCCGTACATGGCTGTGGGTGTAGTTTGGGCTGTGGCTGATGCAAGGGCAAATGGTTGCGCCTCAGGAGAAATGATTCTGTGTTTATGGTGGTTCTGTGCACAATACAAATTGCAGCACCACTCATTGTGGTGAGTGAATGTATTATTCATGCGTGCATTGTGTCTGTGGCCTCGTGTGTACTCTCATTCTGATTCACCAGACCACAGCATGTTTTAGACTGGTGAATTACTATTGAAGGCAGCTGGGCATATTTACATTGCACTATAGTGGATGTCATTATACTCTATTATGAATAATAAATTGGACTATCAAAAGACAAAGCCTACAGTGGAAGTAGTGATGGTTACTAGGAAGCAACATGGTCAGTGGTGTCAAAAATGGTCACTGGGCTAGTTTACTTATGTACAAGATACAAGATACTTTATTGAATAAAAAATGTATCTTGTACATGTGAGAAACCGCCAGTCCCTTAGCCAGAAATAATATGTTGCCTGTCTTGAACATTCTAAAAGGTGTAACCTTAAACATGTGGAAGCCATTTGTGTCTATGAGATCCATTATTGGCCAAATTGATTTTTTTTTCACTAGCAAGGTAATGCTGGTTGATATAATGTCAGCAATTATAGGCTCATTTGGTTTTTGCACTGGTAAGCACACATGCACATTGAGCAAATGTCAAATGACAGCCATTATTGTCCGAATTAGGTTTTTTCAATGGCAGGCCAAGTCCAGTTTAGCCATTATTTGCCCAATCGAGTCGTACTAGCTGTGCAGCAAAGTTGGCATTATCACATGCACAGTAATAATTATAGAAGAAGAACTAACACATGAAGGTTCGTAAAAAAACAATTTGAAACTTTATTAAATATATAAACATGGAAGTAATGTTTGAAGCATCTTAAGACTTTAAGTGCATGCATGCAAATACGTCTAATATGAACAGATATCATTATAATCACACTCAAAATCAAATGCTTACACTAAAAGTAAAGCAACAGTAGGGCCTACACGTCGATTATGTATGTGAATCGGAGCCCGGATCAGACTCAATTGCTGAGTGCCACCGGTGGGCGACAATACAGTAGCATCTCGGTTACTAGCGGCAGGCACATCAACATTATGGATCTCCACCAACGTAACAAAGGATGCTAACTCGGACTGGTCAGGGACAATCGCAGGAAAGCTGTTTTTATTAACGTTTACAAAAAAGCATCGATTGTCCTGAACTTTGACGTTGACATATCGCATCTTTTCACTCACTCTCGCATGGCAGTTGCCATTTTGAACTCACCCAATCCGGGTCACGGGATTGTTTCTTCAAATGACAGCGCCAATGGAAGGGCACTAAGAAAGGCCATAGAAACGTGTTTCCCAACCAATGACTTACACGGTTACAGTAAATAGAGATCAGCTGCAGTATCATTATTTTGTTTTATATCACGACCGCGTGCGCTAAGAGTCACTAAAAGAGTTCAAGCAATTTTATTATGAAAAAATCTCATATTATAAAAAGAAAAAAATTTCTTATTTTCATTTTACCCGTTGTCGCCAGACATTTGTCCATCTTCAAGACGGGCAGACGGGTCCCTGGCTAAGGGCCTGGAAACCACCTCTTATGAAAGACCATTGGTTACCAGAAGAGACCATTGGTTATCAGAAGAAACCATTGATTGCGAGAAGAGACCATTGGTTGTCAGAAGAGATCATTGGTTGTCAGAATAGACCATTGGTTGTCAAAAGAAACCATTGGTTGTCAGAATAGACCATTGATTGCGAGAAGAGACCATTGGTTGTTGGAAGAGACAATTTGTTATCATGAGAGACCATTGTGATTGTCCGCTGCACTTGAAGACCTTGGTTCAAAACTCACTGTCTTTAGACACTTGGTCATTCAACTATATAAATAAGTCTGTTGCAATGGCGTTGTGCCTAGGTGGCAATGTACCCAGGTGGCAATGTACCTAGGTGGCAATGTACCCAGGTGGCAATGTACCTAGGTGGCAATGTACCTAGGTGGCAATGTACCTACGTGACAATGTACCTAGGTGACAATGTACCTGGGTGGCAATGTACCTAGGTGGCAACGTACCTAGGTGGCAACGTACCTAGGTTGCAGTGTACCTAGGTGGCAATGTACCTAGGTGGCAATGTACCTAGGTGGCAATGTACCTAGGTGGCAATGTACCTAGGTGGCAATGTACCTAGGTGGCAATGTACCTAGGTGGCAATGTACCTAGGTGGCAATGTACCTAGGTGGCAATGTACCTAGGTGGCAATGTACCTAGGTGGCAATGTACCTAGGTGACAATGTACCTAGGTGGCAATGTACCTAGGTGGCAATGTACCTAGGTGGCAATGTACCTAGGTGGCAATGCAAGTTCCCATTTACCAACACCAATGAATTCAGATTTGAGAATAGTTCCATGGCTTAACAATGGCCTGGAAGTATATTGTCTTTGAGTAACCTGCATGTATTATATGTTGAGCCAATGAATAAACATCATGCAAGCCAGAGAGTAAATATAGTACAGGCAAAGAATAAGCCATAAAGTAAACATCCTCAAGTGAAGTTGTTTGGTCAGATGTCTATCCATAGCCCCAGGTGTGACAATTGGGAGGTTTAAATGCTCACACACTGTACATTTGCATTGATAAATAAACACACAATTTGTGCATGTGGCATATGTAGTTGCACGCACGATCGTAGTGGTGTGTGTGTGCGTGCGTGCGTGCGTGCGTGCGTGCGTGCGTACATGTGTGTTTAGTTCAAAGGTAACCTTTGTACCATCCAAAAGAAATTGCATTGCATCTACTCTTATTATATATTGGGATTGGGGTCATAAACTTTATGCGTACCTTGGCCTAGTATTTGTTTTGTGTTTGGAAAGTCATGATGTGTGGGTGTGTAAGGAATTCTTTACAGTTTGGTGTGTAAGGAATTCTAGCACACCAGAAGTGTGTTTAATGTGAGAAGATATGATACATATATGTGTGTTTAGCAAGTCATTACACATTTGGATGTGTTTGGGGAATCATGACACATCTGGATGTGTTTTGGGAGTCATGACACATTTGGATTTGTTTGGGGAATCAAGACACATCTGGATATGTTTTGGGAATCATGACACATCTGGATGTGTTTTGGGAGTTATGACACATTTGGATGTGTTTGGGGAGTCATGACACATCTGGATGTGTTTGGGGAGTCATGACACATCTGGATGTGTTTGGGGAGTCATGAAATAAACTTAAAGTCAAGGTGTGGATGGGAAATGAAATCCTCGAAACAAAGGTAAATGTTTGTGTAATAAATGAAACTACAGGAAATATAGTAAACAAGAAAGAAGCCAGAGATGCTTCAGACAATAGTTTCAACAACACAGGGTGTGTAGACTGCCTCTTCAAAGTGTTACTATTCATGAAAGTGTCACAAGAGTCATGTATACAGCTGACCATGTCAGCCGTACAACATAAATCACTCTGACATTTATTTTAGACATGTGTACCATTCTTGAGAGATAACTAACATGTCTAGTGCAACAATCTAAGAAACCAGAGTGTCCGTTCATTCCAGGACAGTTTACTGTTTCTCATCACTCTCAGGGAGTACGTCAGCCAATGAAAGAAACAAGTTATTGATGTCAGTATTGGCATTGAACTGATAGTACTTTTATTACTGTAGCTGTGAGTGATAGATTGACTTTATTTAGCTGTGAGTGCAAGATTGACTTTATTTAGCTGTGAGTGCAAGATTGACTTTATTTAGCTGTGAGTGCACGATTGACTTTATTTAGCTGTGAGTGCAAGATTGACTTTATTTAGCTGTGAGTGCACGATTGACTTTATTTAGCTGTGAGTGCACGATTTACTTTATTTAGCTGTGAGTGCAAGATTTACTTTATTTAGCTGTGAGTGCAAGATTGCCTTTATTTAGCTCTGAATGCAAGATTGACTTTATTTAGCTGTGAGTGCAAGATTGACTTTATTTAGTTGTGAGTGCACGATTGACTTTATTTAGCTGTGAGTGCAAGATTGACTTTATTTAGCTGTGAGTGCAAGATTGACTTTATTTAGCTGTGACTGCAAGATTGACTTTATTTAGCTGTGAGTGCACGATTGACTTTATTTAGCTGTGAGTGCAAGATTGACTTTATTTAGCTGTGAGTGAACGATTGATCATGATTAAGTCAGGTGATAGATGAAGGTTTCTGCATGAGGTGTGGAGTGGTGTGGTGCTGACCTAGGTATGACAAGGAGTGTCACAGCTGCTGGTTTAGACTTGAATTACACCCCACTTCCTCTACTGATCAGTCTTCAGTTTCCTCGAGGTTCCTGGCATCTCTCCAACCCAACACAACTCTTACTGTCTCTGACATGTTTTTATAGCTAGTTGTGACTCAGTCATTATGTCACTGAGAACAAGGTCAGATTGTGATGTACATTGGCTGATGACTTGTGCGAGCTGTCATTGTAACATGGGGGGTTATCAGTGACAATTGAATGAGACAAGTTTCTCAGAGAAGAACCGAGCCGTTGTACTATACAGACAGGCTGTGTGTCATAGTTATTATACTAAAGAGCTTCTATTGACACTCTAAAGATCTGCAAATGTTGGGTGGGGTAGGGGACTAGGGGGGAGTCGTAGTCAGTTAAATGACTGCTCGGGCACATTCCACAAATTTAAACAGCATTATTTTTGTTCAGTTTTGGAGATAACCCCTATAGCTTGTATAAGGAGGGTTTTTCCTCAGGCAGTGTAGTCTTTCAAACAGGTCAGCCTGATATGTTGAAATCCGTTTTAGTATCACCTTGGTAGACGGCTATCAAGATGTGGCTGTTTGTGGTTCGTCAAGTATCCTGTTGGACAGGTGACAAAGTTTATCAGTTCTCATCTTATCAGTTTGATATTAAAGGACGTCTGTATGTTGAATGATTGATCGCTGAATTGGTACAATACCTGTTTAATTCTTCAATGTTACATTCAAAGGGTTTTTCTATACATACACATGTGTTTTCTGCATCGTTGTAAGTGAACTTTAGCTAATTTTATTATAACATGTGAAAATCTTACAAATTTTAATGTTAATTAAATTAGTGGGGAGGGACAACTTGTTTTCACTTATTCAGTGGTAATCTAATTGGCATCAAATTTACAAAACTGGTCTTTCAATTGAATGTATTGATCATTATTAACACCATGAAGAGTCATATTTGTTTGTACTTTTACCGGTACAACATACTAAAACTCATCATCTTTCTCTTGTAGTTGTATGCTAAGTTGAAAGCTCATCATCTTTCTCTTGTAGTTGTATGCGAAGTTGAAAGCAGAACACGACTTTGGACGAACGTTCAAACATGCCGTGAGTCGGCGGGAAGGGATTGAGAACTATGGAGGCATGACAGAGATCTCAGCAGAGGGCACCACTCATGCAGTGAGCAGGGAGGAACAGGTGGCCTTCACAAACTGGATCAACAGGTAACAAACATACAATGTTTGCATCGATGGATTTTTCACTGGCTGTGATCAATCATATCAGTAGTTTTTGGTTTATAGGAAAGAACTCGGAGTTAAGGTGGCTTGGGTGGATTTAATTAACTAGTCCAGTTCTATTTTCAACTGGCCCATGTGAGTTTGAACTGGCCCCACAAAATGTGTAAAGTGTACATAGTAAAGCAAAGTTGTTGTGCGTAAAACTAAAACATTGCTTTAAATTAGAATAATAATTTTATAAATATAAACCATACCAAATAGTGTAATTCATTTCTTGTCACTAGCAGACCAATAAAATAAAGTAATGTATTCAATAAACATTTTAATGTGAATTTTATTTGTGAATCAGTTACAGTCACGCCTCGTTATTACGCGCCCCGTTATTACGCGGATTCGGATATAAGGTGGTCGGTCGTGGACCCCGATTTTCTGCCGCCAGAGGGAAATACCAAATGGGCTTCCTTAACCCTACTTAGAATTGCTTTGACAGTTCTCAAGAAACATTAGGTGAATAATGCCAATGAACGAGTGTCGACGTGTTGTTTGTTTTGTGCTGCGCCGACATCAACCGCTGTCGCTGGCTTCGCTTCGGTGGTTTGTAAATTGCAGTCAAGATTCACAAATACGCCTCGCGTAAGATAAACAGTCTTACCTGCAATTTAGTATGCAATACCAATATCCTCCTGGCTCCACATGTCCCCGTACGGGGACTTGCAGTTTAAAATTGTTATCTTTGTAAATATTTACTTCTAAGTTTTAAAACCTGTTGTCCCTGTGAAGGGACACACACGTGCTGCCTCCTGGTGACTGCTTATGCAATTGGAAAATGATATCTATTTATATGACCTACTCCAAAATGGCCGACTCCAGTTCAAGCAGAGCACGTGTACCCCGACAAGGTATGTTGCCTCAACAATCTAATTTATATTTATTTAATTAAATTGTTGATCTACTACATTTACCATATCATGCTTGTGTTCAAATTAATGTAACCAGAATTAGCTGATTGCTTAAATTAACTGAATGAACGACCTTGTAATGTATATGTCCCTCTACGTGGACACTGGGTCTGAATCACTCAAATGTGGTGCAGCAAAGGGTGAGCGATAATAAGAGCATTTTCGTAACACTTAGGTATAATAAACATTGTACTACCCCTAGGCTATATGTATGATTGTTAGTGAGTATCTGTCACTACTTGTAATAAGTATACTTATTATGTATCCTTCTTCTATTTCAGAAAGATCATGTCATCACCGTTTGACTGCGGAAGACATTCTCGAGCTGATGGACAATTCAGATATAGATTTGTCTGACGATGAAACCAACCTTGCAGAGATGGAACGTGACGGCTATGATAGCAACCTTGACAGCAGCGATGATGATACTGTCCTATACAGCGATTATGCTCCATCTGACGAGGAAGCTGTGGTGCCAACACCTCGCAAGAGAAGAACCATCTGGAGGAAGACGGCAACGTTTGACCCAGCAGTTGTTCCCGCACCTCTGCGACACGACTACTCAGGAGATCGTCAGGCGTGGTCACCAGCTGATTATTTCGGTATGTACCTGAATGATGCCACATATGCGGAGATGTCGGACATGACTGGTCGTCACTACATGCAGGCCACAGGAAGGAACATTCAGACATCGTCGACAGAGATGAAACAGTTCATCGGCATGTCCATCATGATGGGATGCCTCAGCATGAAACGTATTAGATCATACTGGCAGCGAGCAACCCGCATACCAGTAATCGCCAACTGCATGCCTCGAGATCGCTACTCAAAACTGCGAAATCACTTTACGGTTGTCGACAATTTGGATGTTACCAACGAACAGATGGCTGCTGACCGGTTGTGGAAGGTGCGCCCATTTGTAGACCGCATACAGCGAGTGTGTGTTGGACTGCCTCGAGAAACCAACGTTTCAATTGATGAACAAATGATCTCGTTTACTGGCCGCTGTCCTTCTCGCCAGTATGTGCCGCGAAGCCGAGTCCAACTGGGCTGAAGAACTTTGTTCTGGCTGGGGCTTCTGGCTTGGTGTTGGACTTTGAGCTATACCAGGGGCAGGAACATTTGATCAGTATGAGCTGGACGGTAAGAAGGCAGGCCAGGGAACAGGTGCAGTGCTGCGTCTCACAGAGACGCTGACCAACGGACATCACCTGTTCTGTGACAGATTTTTACCACACTACCGCTAATTTGTCACCTTTTAGAGAAACAGATATATATGACAGGAACAATCACAAAACGAAGCTGCCCGTGCCTTTCACAGCTGACGTGGCAATGTCAAAGAAAGGACGGGGAACATACGAGCAGTATGTCAGCGGTAACTCAGCTGTATCCTTGGTCAAATGGTTTGACAATAAATCGATCCTGATGGCGTCATCAATCTATGGCGTAGAGCCGAAGACGACTGTCGTCGATGGTCCAAGAAGGACAGGGCACATGTTCAGGTCCGTCGTCCGAACGTCATCACCCAGTATAATAAGAACATGGGTGGAGTTGATCTGTGTGATCGTATGATATCATACCACCGCATGGAAGCTCGCACTAAAAGGTGGAATCTCCGTGTCATTTCACATTTCATCGACATGGTACTGAGCAACTGCTGGATCGAGCATCGCATCGATTCACAGTCAACGATGCAGCTTTACGATTTTCAAGCACAGTTGCTCTTGCCCTCATGAATGCTGAACCAGAATCATCGTGTGACAGTGACACTTCATCAGAGGCTGAACAGGGGCAACGGCGGCGTGTATCAGCTCTGCCCGATCTTGCATCCAGCGTTCAGGCAGCTAAGCACCTGGCAGTCGCGTCGACTTAAAGAATTCTGCTCGATGCAGACTCGAGAATTGCAAGGGCAAGACTCGAATCAAATGCGACAAATGCAATGTTTTTCTCTGCCTGACATCTGCAAGAAACTGCTTCCGTGACTTTCACTCAAAGTGAACTAGACTGAAGCAAGCTACATCGAGGCACGGAGTCTTGTTTATGTAAACAACGTCAAATGGGCTGCAGCAAGGCATTTTAGTGTGTTATTAAAGCACTTTTCAGTTGACTGTTATACTTGTGTTTTTTTAATGGCCGAGACCCGATGTCCCCGTATGGGGACACTCCATAACTGACCAATCACGAGAGAGAAAAATAAATAAAAATTACTTTCCATATTATAGCTAATCAAGTAACATATGTTCAAAATTTGAACCATTTCTGAAACTTTTTTATTGCTGGGGTTCCAAGAGGATATAACACTGGGGTGAAATGGCATCCTTCCATTGCATCGTGGGACATGAAAGCAACATGCCAAGGTGCTACATGTGCGCGAAAATACGAATTCGTCATCCGCATATGAAACGAATTAATGTTAAGTGGTGCATCATAAATTTATGCTTCGGTCGAGATTGGTTGAAAGACGAAGTGAAACAATTATTAATTCTACCTATTGTCATTTTCTATGTTTAATCAGCTTACATACTACGTGTGTCAAATCATATACGTTTTCGGCTTCTCAGATCCAGGTTATTATTTCCGATTTGTAGGCCTATTGGTCCAGTACATCAGCATCATAGCAGATTTATTCCATAACAGTATACATGCATGTATTTTATTCAGTTCAGGATGTGACATTTAAAATAATATAAAATAAAAAATAATACACGTTGATGCTAGTTGACTTGTTTAATAAGCTCTATAAACTGCGTATTGAAGTATAAGACAGTGCTGCAAGCACACAGTGGCTTCGACAGTGTTCTTGAACTTGGTGCAGTGGGTGGTGATCACTGTTGTCTAGTAGCTCTCTGGTGGCACATGTGGGAACACCTGACGCACCTCTGGTACAGCGTGGTCTAAAATCAAGGACCCCGATCACCACCGAGGCTCGACTATACAATCATTGAAAGCAACATTATGTTTGATACTGTTGTTTCATGCGCACTGCCACTTGCACTGCCCTGGGGCCTGACAAAAATCTATTCACTGTCACAGCCAGATATCACATTAATCAGAATGTGTTGGCAGATTATATTGTCAATCATATTGTCTGCAGTTGGCACAATTGTATTTTACCATGAATTAGCATAGATTAGTAAATACTGTATTATGTGCATTACTAATGCAGTCCAACTGCTGACATGAATCAGCAGCAGAGTGGAACCGATAACTTGCACATTTTGGCTAACTGAATCGGTGAGAAGCAAGTTGAGCCACAGTGTAGCGTAAGTTGCATAAATGCTTTATTTGTATAATTTACGTAGGCCCTGTACAAACAAATTCATAACAACTCAGCCAACACATCTACCCAATGGGTACAACACGTCTCTGACAAGTTTACATGCTTAATTAATAAGTCGACACACTTAATTAATAGACTTATATGCCAATCGCAAAAAGTGTCACAAACTGCTAATAAGTTGCCTTGTAGCTATTTGATGTCTCAATTTGCTGGGGGAAATGAATTCCTTGATGTATTTTAGGGTAAAGAACACTCGTCTTCGTTCTTTAACCACTGCTGAACAAACCCTCCTTCAGGCCTTGGGTGGCTCAACCAGCCCCGTTTTGACAATTAAGTTTATTTAATTAATTTCTAATTAATGCGCGAAGTGCTGTCAATTATCTTCTCTCTGCATAGATAAACCGTTTGTAAGCGCACAAATAATAAAGTCTGGTCACAGACGTTAATCGCAATTACCAAAAGCTGCGAAAAACATCAAAAAACATACTTTTAGCTCACATCTTCTGGCCGTTGTAACAAATGTAACCTATTATACGTCAATCGTATTCTACTAACACGTTCAATCACGGGGTGGTACCATGTAACTGTCACTGCTGTAGTTTCCTGGGAACCATGGGTGGATCAACTAACCCAGCGCACACACACACGCGCACTCACACGTGTACATACATACATGTACATACACACATGTACATACATACATGTACATACATACATGTACATACATACATGTAAATACATGCATGTACATAGACACATGTACATACACATATACAGATATACATGTACATACACATACACAGATGTACATACAGAAATGTACACACATACATGTACATACATACATGTACATACACAAATGTACATACACAAATGTACATACATACATGTACATGCATGCATGTACATACACAAATGTACATACATATATGTACATACATGCATATACATACACACATGTACATACAGACATGTACATACACACATGTACATACACAAATACACATACATACATACATGTACATACATGTATGTACATACAGGCATGTACATACATACATGTACATACACACATGTACATGCACACATGTACATGCACACCTGTACATACACACATGTACATACATAAAATGTATGCACAAGTGTAATAGTCCACACAGTTTTCAGGTTGCAAAAAATCCTTGAAGGGGACCATGTCAAAATCATTGCCCTTTATTTGTATGTCATGAACAAGTAAAATAATGATCTGACCCCATTTGTGTGACATTGCCATAACAATGTGTGATCTGTTGCAGGAACCTGGCAGATGATCCAGATTGTAAGCAGTACCTTCCCATGGATCCCGAATCCAGGGATCTGTACACACATTGCCGAGATGGCATCCTGTTCTGGTGAGATCACAACTCTTACAACACCAGTCACCTGGGTCTGGCCAAGATTCAGATGAACACCTTCAAAATCGTGGAATTCTATTTGTTAAAAATCAGTGATTCTAAAGAGGAAACAAGAACTAGTTCTGGCATTGTAGAAACTAAAATGTGCAGAACATTGTTCAGTTGTGCCTATACAGTTGTGTTAATGGACTTTCAATGGCTCTTCTTTGCCTAATCTGATTTGACTATTTATATATTCATAACTTGTTCAAAACATTGTAAATTTTTTCATTAGAAATGTTCTCTAGGCCATTGAAAATACCTAGAGGTGATTTGTGAGTTAATCAACTGTACGAACCTTGCGCTTATTACAACGTGCCATGTTCATACTTAATCTTACTCATGGGTTTACATTGATTAGGTGTTGTAGACAAGGTATTAAGAATCATATTTTATGACAGCATATCCAGTTGCTGATGATGATGTGTAGCCATAATCTAAGTGAGGCCGTTGACATCTCCTTGCAATCTCTCCAGCCACTAAGTCCACCATCTGTCCAATGCTTCATGTTGTCAATCTCTCCAGCCACTTCAAGTCCACCACTTGTCCAATGGTTCATGTTGTCAATCTCTCCAACCACTTCAAGTCCACCATCTGTCCAGTGCTTCATGTTGTCAATCTCTTCAGGCACTTCAAGCCCACCATCTGTCCAATGCTTCATGTTGTCAATCTCTCCAGCCACTTCAAGTCCACCACTTGTCCAATGCTTCATGTTGTCAATCTCTCCAACCACTTCAAGTCCACCATCTGTCCAGTGCTTCATGTTGTCATGTTGCCAATCTCTCCAACCTCTTCAAGACCACCATCTGTCCAATGCTTCATGTTGTCAAACCCTTCAGCCACTTTAAGTCCAACATCTGTCCAGTGCTTTATGTTATCAGTCCATCCCATCCCTCTTCAGTTTTTCCCGCCACTTCTTCTATGCTGCTAAGTACCAGACTCCAGGGTCTTCTTTTGCGATGGTCATTACATATACGTAGGCAGCTTTCTTCTTTTGATGGAATATACCAGACCTTCCTCTTCACAAACTCAAGCTCTATCTCTCATCATGCTGGTTTTTCAAGGGTTTAGAGAACATTTCAAATGCCAATATATAAATGGGACTCTGCATAACAGGATCATGGATAACAGAAGTAGCCATTTAGTAGAATCAAATTTACTGTAATTTCAAAGAAAATCAACTAACTAGACACTATTATATTTATATGTTAGTTATGCATTTTTTCAATAATAACCACTCATACAGCGTAATGTAGCATTGATAAAATTTGATGCACATAATTTAGTGTACCAGAATTACACTTTTGAAGTATAAATAAGTTTTCATCTTAAAATAAATAAATTATACATTTATAATGTACCATCTTTCCTGATTAAAACCAGCTCAAAACTGTTAAAAGTCCATATCATTAAAATCTTGACGCCCGTTCTCTCATACTTCCAGCAAGTTGATCAACAAGTCAGAGCCAGACACGATCGATGAACGCACCATCAACAAGCCCACAGTGCTCGGCAAGTTGAGTGTCTTCCAGATCCACGAGAACCTCACTCTGGCCCTGAACTCTGCCCAGTCCATCGGCTGCAACATTGTCAACATTGGACCCGAGGACCTCCGAGCGGGCAAACCCCACTTGGTCCTCGGTCTGTTGTGGCAGATCATCAGGGTAAGACAACGGTCTCTTAATAATCCTTTATCTTTGACAGAAGAGAAACAACTGGAGGCTAATTCAGACCGATCACATGTTTGGTTGAAATATGTATTTTTTACTTGAAATTGCCACTATCTGTCTGGCTACAAAGTATATTTATATCAAACAACCCTGCTTGAAATTGCCACTATCTGTCTGGCTACAAAGTATATTTATATCAAACAACCCTGCTTGAAATTGCCACTATCTGTCTGGCTACAAAGTATATTTATATCAAACAACCCTGCTTGAAATTGCCACTATCTCTCTGGCTACAAAGTATATTTATATCAAACAACCCTGCTTGAAATTGCCACTCTCTGTCTGGCTACAAAGTATATTTATATCAAACAAAATAAACTAGGTTAAATAAAAGTATCTGTGTCTTGGCCATTAGAAGTTTGTCATTCTTTAGACTTGTGTGAGCAACACAACAAAATATACTTTATCATGATTTTTTATTTGAAAAACATACATATAAAAACAGGATATGACCATCTACCTCCACAAATGCCTAAATCTTCAAAATCAGTATTGCGTATTGGAAATCCATATGAAGTGGCAGGCCTGAAAATTCAGGAAATACAGACACAAGAATGTTCAAATCTGCAAGGAAAACAAGGCTTCTTATGGGGTTTGCAAACCATCGAGGGTACTAAATGTTACTAAGGAGCCAATGGTATCAGATCTTTTATGTGATCAGTCTCATAAAGCTGTGACCTTGTTGATGGCAGACAGGGCAGCTGTAATAAGGGGTGATGCTGCCCTTAAGGGACTAATGAAGGTCGTTTCTGGCCACTGCCCAAATGTGTTTAGTTGGCCAAGCATGCTACTTAGACATGTAATAATGGCATCAGTGATGGAGCCGTGCTTCTGTCTCGTAGGTCAGTCTCTATAGAAACATGGATGACAAAGACAGTAATTGAGGCGAGAGATAGTGAGACTGCAGTGAAGGAGACTGTCCTGTTATGTTGACTCATCTGCTGTGGGATGACAGGTGTGGGGAGGACGCCTCCCATCACATCATACCTCACCTGTATGCCCTCTTCCCTCTCCCTGCTCCAGTCTCTGTTGTCTTCCTTACTTCCTCTCTATATTTTGTCTTCCATCTTTTCTCTTCTGCAGTCAGCTGCTTTCTAGACAGCTTTAAACACACATATTTTTGTGTGCGGCCTTTATGACATTGTAGACAGCAGCAATTACATTTTTTTTACACATACCTTTTATTTATTTATTTAACATATTTTAACAGATTCTAAAATTATTTGACTTATTTTAGCATTATTTGTGCCTTTGACAAGTGTTTTACTGGGTACATAGTGCATTATAAATGTATAATTTATGATTTGTTTGTCAGTATTTCCACTACAAGAACTTTCTCTTCTTATAAAACAATAAGCATCTGGTTTTCTTTAAGTTAAAATATTAGTTTTAAAGATATTTCTGAGTTCTGTTTGTAACTGAATCGTTGACAGATTGGCCTACTGGGAGACATCAATCTCCACGAGCACCCCGGCCTCGCCGTCCTACTGCACGACGACGAGACACTCGAGGAGTTCATGAAACTCACACCAGAGCAGATCCTCATTCGCTGGGTCAACTACCATCTGGCGCGCTCCAACTGTGGGCGACAGATTGAGAACTTCACCGGCGACATCAAGGACTCGATCGCATACATCCACCTACTGCACCAGATAGCACCCCGCGACCTCGGGGTGTCTACCCTACCCGAGAATGTAAGTTGTTGATAACAATGTGTTACTGACTGAACAACTTGTGTGATATTTTGTGTTATTTTTATCATTGGGTTAAGGTGTTTAATGGAGTTCTGGAAAAGTCTCAAGACATATTTTTTCGAAATTGGATTTCCACCGTAAATCCTTCACATGCACATTGCTACGCTCTGGCGATTTCACGTCTCTTTTAGTGATGTCACGTCTCTGTTGGCATTGTCACTTCTCTTTTAGTGATATCACGTCTCTGTTAGCGATGTCACATCTCTGTTGGCGATGTCACATCTCTGTTGGCGATGTCACATCTCTGTTAGCAATGTCACGTCTCTGTTAGCGATGTCACGTCTCTGTTAGCGATGTCATATCTCTGTTAGCGATGTCACATCTCTGTTGGCGATGTCACATCTCTGTTGGCGATGTCACATCTCTGTTGGCGATGTCATGTCTCTGTTGGCAATGTCACATCTCTTTTGGCGATGTCACGTCTCTGTTGGCGATGTCACGTCTCTGTTAGCGATGTCATGTCTCTGTTAATGATATCTTGTCTCTGTTAATGATTTCATGCTTAGCTATGCAGGTTTGTTGCACCTCTCAGCTCGGGTCCCTGAGCTCTTACTCTCAAAAGATTTCCACAGCTGTCCCAGGGGAATATATATAATACCAACATAACATGGCAAATTGAAGATTATAACACAAGTCTACCCATCTTGGCTGGGACTCAACATGCAGTCTGTACTACTTCAGTAGGCATATTCAGTATTTAACACATCGGATAATATTTACCAATATATATTCCACAAGTGAACACCCCGGGACAATTATGCTACCATATTTACAGAAAACGTCTCAAGTCTTTCAAGAATATGGATCCTGAGGATTTAGTCACTTTGTAACAACTGTTCCACGTAGGAATGAGTTGTGTTTCCCTCACTGTTGATGTCATATCCCTCTCCTCCAGGAGCCAGATATGAAGGAGCGAGCTGAACGCATGCTGCAGGAGGCTGACAAGATGGGCTGTCGCAGCTTTGTCTCACCAGAGGACGTTGTCACCGGCAACTACAAGCTCAATCTCGCGTTTGTTGCCAATCTCTTCAACTCGTACCCGGCGCTTGAGAATCTCGAGGACATCGATCTGGAGGAGATCCATGAGGAGACGAGGGAGGAGAAAAGTAAGTGGCGATGATTCAGAGATAAATGACTTGACATACTTGACTTAAGCCTTTTCACTCCCTGACAGAGCACAGGCCATCAACGAATCCTTTCTAATGGTAATGGTTTGGGGCTTGTGTTTCCAGTTGTTTCCACTTATATACTACTTTTGCCTTCTCTGCTTCCACTTCAGCTTTCTCTGTGCTGGGGGGGGGTTCTTGTTCTTTTCCTTGTGCCCTGAAAGTTCCATGTAAGTGCCTGTCTTGTGATGTGTTGTGTTGACTTCCTGAGAGTATAGTCTATTCAGCTCCACTTCCTGAGAGTATGACCTATCCAGCTCCACTTCCTGAGAGTATGACCCATTCAGCTCCACTGCCTGAGAGTATGGCCTATCCAGCTCCACTTCCTGAGAGTATAGTCTATTCAGCTCCACTTCCTGAGAGTATGACCTATCCAGCTCCACTTCCTGAGAGTATGGCCTATCCAGCTCCACTGCCTGAGAGTATGGCCTATCCAGCTCCACTTCCTGAGAGTATAGTCTATTCAGCTCCACTTCCTGAGAGTATGACCTATCCAGCTCCACTTCCTGAGAGTATGACCCATTCAGCTCCACTGCCTGAGAGTATGGCCAATACAGCTCCACTTCCTGAGAGTATGACCTATCCAGCTCCACTTCCTGAGAGTATGGCCTATCCAGCTCCACTGCCTGAGAGTATGGCCTATCCAGCTCCACTTCCTGAGAGTATGGCCTATCCAGCTCCACTGCCTGAGAGTATGGCCTATCCAGCTCCACTTCCTGAGAGTATAGTCTATTCAGCTCCACTTCCTGAGAGTATGGCATATCCAGCTCCATTTCCTGAGAGTATGGCCAATACAGCTCCACTTCCTGAGAGTATGACCTATCCAGCTCCACTTCCTGAGAGTATGGCCTATCCAGCTCCACTGCCTGAGAGTATGGCCTATCCAGCTCCACTTCCTGAGAGTATGGCCTATCCAGCTCCACTGCCTGAGAGTATGGCCTATCCAGCTACACTGCCTGAGAGTATGGCCTATCCAGCTCCACTGCCTGAGAGTATGGCCTATCCAGCTCCACTTCCTGAGAGTATGACCTATCCAGCTCCACTGCCTGAGAGTATGGCCTATCCAGCTCCACTGCCTGAGAGTATGACCTATCCAGCTCCACTTCCTGAGAGTATGACCTATCCAGCTCCACTGCCTGAGAGTATGGCCTATCCAGCTCCACTGCCTGAGAGTATGGCCTATCCAGCTCCACTGCCTGAGAGTATGGCCTATCCAGCTCCACTGCCTGAGAGTATGACCTATCCAGCTCCACTTCCTGAGAGTATGGCCTATCCAGCTCCACTGCCTGAGAGTATGGCCTATCCAGCTCCACTGCCTGAGAGTATGACCTATCCAGCTCCACTTCCTGAGAGTATGACCTATCCAGCTCCACTTCCTGTGAATATGGCCTATCCAGCTCCATTTTATTCTTCTAATATGATGTTCAGTTGGTTCCTGGTTTGTTCTTTCCCATAGTGCTTCATTACTCATTGTTTCTGGCCACCAGATCCTTGGAATTCTCTTTACATACTTGTTTATGAAAGTGTGGATTTTTGTTTTAGTTTGTTAGTAGTTTATCCAGTGATTTCACCAAAACTAAACAAGAAAATGTTTACAAACAAGCCAGTCTCTACTAGCTGATAGAAGAGATGTTCGATTTTTCATTTAATGAGTCTGAAATGAGACAAGTAAAGAAATCATATTATGGAGGGACCTTTAAGTTTAACTGGGGAGGGACCTTTAATGAATGTCATATTTTAATAAGTCATATCAAGCCCAAATCTTATGCATGTTGTTGCCCCCTACAGTGTACCGTAACTGGATGAACAGCATGGGGGTGTCACCCTACGTCAACCACCTGTACAACGACCTCACCAACGGACTCATCATCTTCCAACTCTATGACATCATCAAACCAGGACTGGTCGATTGGAACCGGGTCGTGTCAAAGTTCAAGGAGATGAGGATGATGATGGAGAAGATTGGTGAGTGAAAATTACCTTGTTTTGTGCGGTGCCATATAGAGGCAACTGCATTGTTCTTTCTGCCTTTAGAAAACTATTTTTCAGTTGCACATATAAGGGAAAATTAGTAAATAAAGTTGTAATCGCTACTGATTTAGTCCCCTATCCCATGATATTGGCTTCACTTTAATTGTGCTTCACTTGTTTGATTTAGTCCCCTGTCCAGTGATATTGGCTTCACTTTAATTGTGCTTCACTTGTTTGATTTAGTCCCCTATCCCATGATATTGGCTTCACTTTAATTGTGCTTCACTTGTTTGATTTAGTCCCCTATCCCATGATATTGGCTTCACTTTAATTGTGCTTCACTTGTTTGATTTAGTCCCCTGCCCAGTGATATTGGCTTCACTTTAATTGTGCTTCACTTGTTTGATTAAGTCCCCTATCCCATGATATTGGCTTCACTTTAATTGTGCTTCACTTGTTTGATTTAGTCCCCTATCCCATGATATTGGCTTCACTTTAATTGTGCTTCACTTATTTGATTTAGTCCCCTATCCCATGATATTGGCTTCACTTTAATTGTGCTTCACTTGTTTGATTTAGTCCCCTGTCCAGTGATATTGGCATCACTTTAATTGTGCTTCACTTGTTTGATTTAGTCCCCTGTCCAGTGATATTGGCTTCACTTTAATTGTGCTTCACTTGTTTGATTTAGTCCCCTGTCCAATGGTATTGGCTTCACTTTAATTGTGCTTCACTTGTTTGATTTAGTCCCCTGTCCAGTGATATTGGCTTCACTTTAATTGTGCTTCACTTGTTTGATTTAGTCCCCTGTCCAATGGTATTGGCTTCACTTTAATTGTGCTTCACTTGTTTGATTTAGTCCCCTGTCCAGTGATATTGGCTTCACTTTAATTGTGCTTCACTTGTTTGCAGGAAACTGTAACTATGCCGTTGAACTGGGCAAGGGTTGCAAGTTCTCATTGGTTGGAATCGACGGCAAGGACTTGTATGACGGCAATATGACACTGACGCTGGGTGAGTTGTATGACTTGTTGATACTTAGTGTCATGTCACTTACATGACACTGACGCTGGGTGAGTGATGTTGTTTACATGACATGATGACACCGAGTGTCACGTCACTTACATGACTGACGCTGGCTGAGTGATGTTGTTTACATGACATGATGACTCCAAGTGTCATGTCACTTTCAGAAAATTTCACCTTTTTTGTAATGTTTCGACAATTTTCAGCTGTTTTCATCAGACTGACTACCTCTAGGTGGTGACACGGTAATCGTTGTACTCAGATGCTGTCAGCTGCACTCTCGGCACCTGTATACACTGACTACTGTGCCACCATCTGGTGGTAGTATAAGACATGCAGCTGAAAAATATTACGTTACAAAGAAAAAAACATTTTTTAAAACATATATTAATACATTTTCTGCCACCAGGAGTGTTCTCTTTCGGAGGGTGTTTGGCCCACATTCGCGTGCTGAAGCTACAACTAATGCACCAATATATTGCCTAACTAGCGCTTGTTTGTCTGATGTATTCCTCATGTTTTGTCAACCTAGAATTTCTTTGATGGTTCCCAATAAACGTTAGGTGAACAATGAACAAGTGGCGAGGAGTTCTTTCAATGTTTATTCTGCGCTGGAGTCAATCCTATTACACTGCTGGCTTCACCCTTGCCTCGGGGGTTTGTAATTTCCAGTCAAAATTCACAAATATGCCTTGCGTAAGAATCAGTCAAATAGTCTTAAATGCTATTTAGTAACCAACACCAGTATAAAACAGGTGAAATGACATGCTTCTGTTGCATCATAAATCTGTAAGTTTTTGTGATGTCTAACCAAACTCACAGCAAAGTGTTATGAGTGCAAAAAAATACAAATATGAAATGGTGAATCAGTGGTATGAAGTGAGGCGAAGTGAAATAATTATTGATTCAGTGAATAGTTGTTTTTTTCAGTGTTCAATCAGCTTTCACACTGCGTGTATCAACTCATGTGTTTGCTTACACAGATCCATGTTATTATTTTCAAATCACATTAATTGATCAGTCTAGTCTGTATGAGCACATGGTCATCATAGCAAATCTATTCCATAACTGCACATACCTGTATTTTATTCAGTTCAACAATCACCAGAGCATGATATTTAAAAATAATAGTACACATTGACACCAGTTGACTCATAAGCTATATCAACCGCGTTTAGACAACGTGGCCAATGCACATTGGCAGTGGCTTCAACAGCGTTCTTGGTACCGGGGACAGATATCGTTATTGTTTAGTGGTCCCCTGGTGCCAGATATGGGAACACCTAACACGCCTTGCTTACAACGCAATCTGAAATCCCCAACCACCACATTATAACTAGGCCCGACTGTACATGACAACCACCAGTCTGATAAATCTGTTCATAATCTGCCCAGTCTGATGTTCTGTCTATTCCCCCTGCAGCCCTGGTCTGGCAGTTGATGAAGGCCTACACTCTGAGCATCCTCACGAAGCTCGCCGGCCAGGAAGGTGAACACCCCATTGTCGACAAGGAAATTGTCGCATGGGCCAATAAAAAGGTAAGGTAGGACTAGGATCAAAATGAACAAACAGAAACACCCACTCAGAAACATCCACACAGAAACACCCACACAGAAACATCCACTCAGAAACATCCACACAAAAACATCCACAGAGACACATCCACACAGAAACACCAACACAGAAACATCCACACAGAAACACCAACACAGAAACATCCACACAGAAACATCCACACAGACACATCCACACAGAAACACCCACACAGAAACACCAACACAGAAACACCCACACAGAAACACCCACACAGAAACACCGACACAGAAACATCCACACAGAAACACCCACACAGAAACACCAACACAGAAACACCCACACAGAAACATCCACACAGAAACATCCACACAGAAACACCAACACAGAAACACCCACGCAGAAACACCCACACAGAAACATCCACACAGAAACACCAACACAGAAACACCCACACAGAAACACCCACACAGAAACATCGACACAGAAACATCGACACAGAAACATCCACACAGAAACATCAACACAGAAACACCCACACAGAAACATCCACACAGAAACACCCACACAGAAACACCCACATAGAAACAGCCACACAGAAACATCAACACAGAAACACCAACACAGAAACACCAACACAGAAACACCAACACAGAAACACCAACACAGAAACATCCACACAGAAACACCCACACAGAAACATCCACACAGAAACACCAACACAGAAACACCCACACAGAAACATCCACACAGAAACATCAACACAGAAACACCCACACAGAAACATCCACACAGAAACATCAACACAGAAACATCCACACAGAAACATCCACACAGAAACATCAACACAGAAACACCAACACAGAAACACCCACACAGAAACATCAACACAGAAACACCAACACAGAAACATCCACACAGAAACACCCACACAGAAACACCCACACAGAAACAGCCACACAGAAACATCAACACAGAAACACCAACACAGAAACACCAACACAGAAACACCAACACAGAAACATCCACACAGAAACATCCACACAGAAACATCGACACAGAAACACCGACACAGAAACATCCACACAGAAACATCAACACAGAAACACCCACACAGAAACATCCACACAGAAACATCCACACAGAAACATCAACACAGAAACATCAACACAGAAACACCCACACAGAAACACCCACACAGAAACATCAACACAGAAACATCAACACAGAAACACCAACACAGAAACACCCACACAGAAACATCCACACAGAAACATCCACACAGAAACATCAACACAGAAACACCCACACAGAAACACCCACACAGAAACATCCACACAGAAACATCAACACAGAAGCACCAACACAGAAACACCAATGCAGTATCACTTGTAATGCTTAAGCCGGCCTTTTCAGTGAATAATGATAGTAAGAAAGTTAAGTTTGACATTCTGAAATAACTAAATAACCAGATAATTAAGAAAGGTAAACTGCATACAATCATTAAGTTAATTGAAACAGGTTATTAGGTGTGGTAATGAGCATGTCCTGTTATAAATGTAAAAAGCAACTGGGCGGTGCGAAGAGATCTCTGGCATTCGAGCACATTTCTTGTGGAGAAACGCGAGACACTAGAAGATTGTGCATAAACTGGAGCAACCACCAAGTTGAAACTAGAAGATTGTGCATAAACTGGAGCAACCACCAAGTTGAAACTAGAAGATTGTGCATAAACTGGAGCAACCACCAAGTTGAAACTAGAAGATTGTGCATAAACTGGAGCAACCACCAAGTTGAAACTAGAAGATTGTGCATAAACTGGAGCAACCACCAAGTTGAAACTAGAAGATTGTGCATAAACTGGAGCAACCACCAAGTTGAAACTAGAAGATTGTGCATAAACTGGAGCAACCACCAAGTTGAAACTAGAAGATTGTGCATAAACTGGAGCAACCACCAAGTTGAAACTAGAAGATTGTGCATAAACTGGAGCAACCACCAAGTTGAAACTAGAAGATTGTGCATAAACTGGAGCAACCACCAAGTTGAAACTAGAAGATTGTGCATAAACTGGAGCAACCACCAAGTTGAAACTAGAAGATTGTGCATAAACTGGAGCAACCACCAAGTTGAAACTAGAAGATTGTGCATAAACTGGAGCAACCACCAAGTTGAAACTAGAAGATTGTGCATAAACTGGAGCAACCACCAAGTTGAAACTAGAAGATTGTGCATAAACTGGAGCAACCACCAAGTTGAAACTAGAAGATTGTGCATAAACTGGAGCAACCACCAAGTTGAAACTAGAAGATTGTGCATAAACTGGAGCAACCACCAAGTTGAAACTAGAAGATTGTGCATAAACTGGAGCAACCACCAAGTTGAAACTAGAAGATTGTGCATAAACTGGAGCAACCACCAAGTTGAAACTAGAAGATTGTGCATAAACTGGAGCAACCACCAAGTTGAAACTAGAAGATTGTGCATAAACTGGAGCAACCACCAAGTTGAAACTAGAAGATTGTGCATAAACTGGAGCAACCACCAAGTTGAAACTAGAAGATTGTGCATAAACTGGAGCAACCACCAAGTTGAAACTAGAAGATTGTGCATAAACTGGAGCAACCACCAAGTTGAAACTAGAAGATTGTGCATAAACTGGAGCAACCACCAAGTTGAAACTAGAAGACTGTGCATAAACTGGAGCAACCACCAAGTTGAAACTAGAAGACTGTGCATAAACTGGAGCAACCACCAAGTTGAAACTAGAAGATTGTGCATAAACTGGAGCAACCACCAAGTTGAAACTAGAAGATTGTGCATAAACTGGAGCAACCACCAAGTTGAAACTAGAAGATTGTGCATAAACTGGAGCAACCACCAAGTTGAAACTAGAAGATTGTGCATAAACTGGAGCAACCACCAAGTTGAAACTAGAAGATTGTGCATAAACTGGAGCAACCACCAAGTTGAAACTAGAAGATTGTGCATAAACTGGAGCAACCACCAAGTTGAAACTAGAAGACTGTGCATAAACTGGAGCAACCACCAAGTTGAAACTAGAAGACTGTGCATAAACTGGAGCAACCACCAAGTTGAAACTAGAAGACTGTGCATAAACTGGAGCAACCACCAAGTTGAAACTATGCAAAATAACTGTTTTGTTCATCAGTACATAATGATTTTTTGCAAGAAATTATCCTCAAACTGAATGGTTGTTTTGCAGCTAAAAGACGGAGGCAAGAAATCCCAGCTGAAGAGCTTCAATGACCCAACCATCTCCAGCTCTCGAGCGATCATTGACCTGGTCGACTGCCTCAAGCCAGGCTCCATCAAGTATGACCATGTCAAGGAGGGAGACTCAGATGAGGTCAGTCATCAGTTTTGTTGATAGCGGTTGTTGAAGCTCAAGAAAATGTTTTCACCTGTTTCATTTCACACTCATTTCGTGAAAAATTTAACCTATCTAGTATTTACTACGACATTCTAGCTATAGTATCCACTACGACATTCTAGCTATAGCATCCACTACGACATGCTATCTATAGTATTTACTACGACATTCTAGCTATAGTATCCACTACGACATTCTAGCTATAGCATCCACTACGACATGCTATCTATAGTATTCACTACGACATTCTAGCTATAGTATCCACTATGACATTCTAGCTATAGTATCCACTACGACATTCTAGCTATAGCATCCACTACGACATGCTAGCTATAGTATTCACTACGACATTCTAGCTATAGTATCCACTACGACATTCTAGCTATAGTATCCACTACGACATGCTAGCTATTGTATCCACTATGACGTGCTAGCTCTTGTATCCACTACGATGTGCTAGCTCTAGTATCCACTATGACATGCTAGCTCTAGTATCTATACTATATTTCGATGTACTAGCTCTAGTATCCACTACGACGTGCCAGCTCTAGTATCCACTACGACATGCTAGCTATAGTATCCACTATGACATGCTAGCTATTGTATCCACTATGACGTGCTAGCTGTAGTATCCACAGCTCTAGTATCTATACTACGATGTGCTAGCTCTAGTATCTACTATGACATTCTAGTGCTAGTATCCACAACGATGTGCTAGCTCTAGTATCCACTACGAATTGCTAGCTCTAGTATCCACAATGACGTGCTAGCTCTAGTATCCACAACGACATGCTAGCTCTAGTATGCACTACGATGTGCTAACTCTAGTATCCGTTATGATGTACCAGTTCTAGTATCCGCAATGACGTGCTAGCTCTAGTTTCCGCAACAACGTGCTAGCTCTAGTTTTCGCAACGACATGCTAGCTCTAGTTTCCGCAACGACGTGCTAGCTCTGGTATCCACTAACCACTGGTCCGGCCATCTCTGTATACTATAGCATACAGCTATTTACACTTTTGTAAGTTACCTGATGAATGTTAATGATCACAGTCAATTCTTTCAAAGATTTTAACATAAATACGCACACGTCTTAAACCAACTGTCCGTAATACTTGAACTGAATATCATGAACTGAGGGGGGCTTTAATGCTAATTTCTGCAAATTGTTTGCCAAAACATTTAGCATAGCTGCTGCTTTACTTTGATTTATTGTGGATTTTTTATGATTTCACTGTTTTTCCACCACAGCCATTGTTTAAAAGCTGCTGGAAGAATTTTTTTAATGGAAATGAACATTGATTTCAACTGAATTTTCAGTAAATTTGTGTAACACAATGCCATCAAGTTAAAATAAATTTTTATATAAATATGCACTGAAGTCCAGATATAAAATCAGCACACTACAACCTCAGCATCCTCAGCCCTGTAACAGTTCTTCACATAACAACCTCAGCATCCTCAGCCCTGTAACAGTTCTTCACATAACAACCTCAGCATCATCAGCTCTGTAACAGTTCTTCACATTGGAGAACACTGGTTTCTATTGCTGCATTCTGTTAATTCACTGGCAATTTATAAATATTTTACAATGTCATACACTCCTAGAGAACACAGATCTGTTGAGAAATTAGCAGCATATCATTATTACCTCTCTCATTCATAATATTTTTCTTTACTTATGAGAAATTAGCAATGCATCATTATTGTCTTTCTCATTCATGAGATTTTTCTTTATTGGTGAGAAATTAGCAGTTGTCTCTACTCTCGTTCATAATATTTTACTTTACTGGTGAGAAATTAGCAGTGCGTCATTATTGTCTCTATTTTTGTTCATGTTTTTCTTTGCTGGTGAGAAATTAGCAGTGTGTCATTATTGTCTCTACTCTTGTTCATAATATTTTTTTTATTGGTAAGAAATTATTATCTGAACTGTCATTCATAATATTTTCTTTACACATTGCAGGATAAACAGAGCAATGCGAAGTACGCCATCTCCATGGCCCGTAAAATTGGGGCGCGAGTGTACGCCCTGCCAGAGGACATTGTGGAGGTCAAGTCGAAGATGATCATGACAGTGTTTGCTTGTCTCATGATCAAAGACTTCCAGCCACAGCAGAAAGCATGATTAATGATCGCGTGATTAACGAGGTCAAATTTCATATCGCTTTATTAGCTTACTGTGTCATTTCTTGATATTGTCATGAAGGTTATCATCTGGATGTCTTGTACGTATTCATGCCACATCTGTTTCATGGTGTCTTATTGTCAGTGTCGAGGACCACGTCACTGTGTCACTGATTTGTTTGTTTTATTGACCGTTGTCCTCTGAAGTTGTTCGGACGCTACAAGTGTCATTGAGTGATGCATTGATATTGCATTTAGTGCATAGTGCCGGAGACGTCAGTATTAGTGCATTAGTGCAGAAACATTCCCATAGACTTACCAGCCAAATGTAGTAATAAATCAGTCAGATGTAGTGCCGAGTCCGTTTAGCCACATTTATTTGGTTGTTGTTGCCTTTCATTTTACAACAAACATTCCACAAACTGTTCTCACAGATTAAGTATGCTTTGCACCAGAGAAAAACTTATTTTAGTACTTTCCTGCATATGCTTCCTCGAGAAATGCATGTGGGTTTAGTGAACATGGGTGGCTTGGCAGTTGAGGTACAATTTCATTGCGACTCTGAATTGTCTGTACAGAACGGTGTTAGAAATAGGACTTATAGATGACCAGACTAGGATGGCTGCAGTAGACTTGGTGACCTTTTTGTGCAGGAATCAACTATGGATTGACTATGCAACACAAGATCAGGGCTAAGTTGGAGTGCAGGCTGCCAAGAGTATTCTGACCGAATGTAATCTTGTATATATCTGAATTTGTATATGCCTCAATCCATGCCATAGATTGTGCCTGTAAGTAGACCTCAGGAGTTTGAAACAGGTAAAGGCAGGAGGATGTCTGCTGATTCTCTATGGTTTATGTTCTGTGTGAATGAAATGCTTACAGCTTTGGTACCACACAAATCCGTTCAGTATATTTCATAGTGGGACACTACAAGAAGTTTGATAACAAATGCATAAGTGTGGGGTGGGGTATGTGTGGATGTGTGGAGTTGAACACAATAACATGTGTTTGTTAGTGGGCACACCACAGTGATGTACATTTAGTACCTGTCAATCTTGACTGTGCCAAACTCAACACAAAAGTTGTGTAATATGTTGTATGTCGCATATACATATACAGGTAAATCATACAGTGTTTGTACAGGGCTGGTGTATTGTGTAGAGTCTACCTAAAGTATATATTTTCTACTATGCTGTATGTGGAAGACAATAAAACGCCAGCTGAAAACATGTATTTCTCTTCAAGTGTCGGGTCTTGTTGGATCAGTCGGCAATGCCTGTTGGTGCATTGGTAAACCAGTCTAACCAATCAGGTACAGTGACATAGAGGCCTATTTACATAGGGCAGTGGAGGTACATGAAATGCTATGAAAGCATCAAGGACGGATTTTTTACCTAAAAAACAGTATGCCCAACTTACTTGTAAATTTATAGTTAAATGGGCCTTGGAGTACTATACTGCTAACGTTACCCATGGATTACATTACTCTACATTACTCCATAAATGAAAACACCATCTTCCCAAAACAAATCAAACAATGTTTGTCACAGTAATTGTGGCATGGTTCAATTGTCTCGACAGACCTCGATATACTGAATATACTTGGACATGACAACTTGGATGATCTTGCTGCAATAAGATGTAGTCAAGTTTAGCTACCACTTTTTGCCCAATTTTATGAAGGCAAAATATGTGCTTCAGAGAAACCATTCCACATATTCAAGAATGTATTTTTTAAGAAACAAAGTAAAGCAAAATGTAGCATAGTGTTTGTGCTGATCTTGACAAAGCAAGACGCACAAATAGTCTTGTATACTTGGCACATCAGATTGTATTGTTAATTTGTAAAACACACACCCAAAATGTGGGTTAATAAATTCTGTTCAAAATAAAGACGTAAGTGGGTATCTATGAGACTACCAACAACTACCAACAGCTACCAACAAGCAAAAACAAGACTGCATAAAAGACAATGGTATTACATATGGACATGCATGCATAGGAGCATAACAAATAAAAGGGCATGTTGTTCTTGACTTCCCATGTAGTTGTAGTATGACTGCAAATTGATAACACAAACCCTAACAATGATATGTATTGCTGCTGGCTTGAGTTTGGTAAGACATGAAAGAATTCTACTTGGCTGAAATGTTTTCAATTGGTCCAAGTATATTTCTTGCAATATGATATTTCACATTATCGGTATGCAAAACCATTACCATTATATGAATATAGCATACAAATACAATGCACATTAACAATTCTGAGTCAGTCAAAATAGATATATTATATACAACAGTGCAGCCATCTTTTATCACATTGTCCTGTAGAAGAAGCATTGAGCCCATCGTGGCGGGCTACTCATAGTGGGGTTTTGAAGTTATAGTAGAAGGATCCGTCAGCAAATGGACTGCTGGCGAAGGCGCTGTCGCAGACACTGCCGCTGTCTGTCTTCTCTTTCTGTCGCTGCAGCGCAGCAAGCAGCTCCTTCGTCCGACCCGTCTGATACTGCAGGACAAAATGGCTTGTTTCAGACACATGTACAGGATATATGTATGTGTATTTCTAATCACACATGCACACTCGCGCACACACACAAACATTCGCACACACACAAACATACTGACACACATGCACGCACACGCACACACACACACACACACACACACACACACACACACACACACACACACACACACTTGCATATATACATATGCCTACATGGCGATAAAAGATCACTGACCCCGGCTATGTTCTTCTGTACGGTCAGTTGGCTGTCCAGTCTAGCCCCCTCCTCGTGTCCACACAGCCGCTCCAGCTGACCCCGGTCCATCTCAAACAGCTGGCGGCCTGTCGTCCCGTCCAGCATGTGCAGTGTCCTACAACACCACCAGGTGGAACTATGACAGTACAGCTCACCACCAAATGGAACTACGACAGTATATCTCACCACCAGGTGGAACTATGACAGTACATCTCACCACCAGGTGGAACTATGACAGTACATCTCACCACCAGGTGGAATTATGACAGTACATCTCACCACCAGGTGGAACTATGACAGTACAGCACAGGGGGAGAGTGCATGGAATTATTTCTTTAGGTGTTTCTACAGGTCATGTTTCACTTGTAAATTGGTGTTTCAGTCAAAGCCACTAACACAGCCAACAGCACAGACAGCCACAGTGAGGTCACAGTGAGGTTACTGTTACTGAACTGCAGGTGTGAGTGGAGAGGGGTCTCTGTGCAACAATCCGCAGCACTTCCTACAATGCAGGGGGCAATGTTCCTGTTAAAGTCCAGATTCTACCCATCGCTACCCTTGAGACACATTGCTACAACATAGTGGTTATCATACTAACAATGAAGAAATATGAACATTTGTGTCTCAAAACTAGAGAGTTGTTTAAGGAGCTCCTTCACTCTATGAGTGCGATTTCAGTAGATCATTCATTGTATGAGAGGTATTAAAGAGCTCCCTGGTTGTATGTGATGATGTGGACTTACCTGGCCCTGAACCCCTTTGCTTTGAGCCATGCGATGACATGTTGACTGGTGGACGTGTCACTGAGTGTGACGCTGCAGTGAGGCATATAGTGTCTTGGGTGCTGCTCTAGTTGGCTCTTCACCGATGTTACCCTCTGCTTCAACTCATCGCGAAGGTCTCTCTTTAACTCTACAAGACCCCTCGTGAACACAACCAGCAATTAACCAAGTGGATACTTTTTAAACAAGGTATACACTGTAAGTTAAATACTGTTGTCAGGTATGATGATGATGATGGTGATGATGATGATGATGGTGATGATGATGATGGTGATGATGGTGATGATGATGATGGTGATGATGATGGTGATGAGTTTAATGTATTGCAGGTTCTAGGCTGAATCTGTAGAATGAGCTCTTCTGACCAAACAAGATCAACCCACCAGAAATATACAAATGTATAAAATTGTACAAATTTACACTAAAAACATGTGAAATATAGTAACTGTAGGGGGCATTTCCACAAAAACATCATTTTAATTTAATATGTAATTGGTTGCATATTGGATACATATTATTTAATGGGACAAATATATAAATGATAACAAATTAAATGTTATAAGTATAACAAATCTGTCAATAGGGCACCCCATAGATTTTGCTATTTTGAAAACAGAAACTGGCAAGACATTTACAAGTTAACGAAAAAACAAGTTATTATATGGGCAAATTAAGCCAATGTGGTTACTTACGTTTATCAAAGTCAATGGACGATCCAGAGCTGGTTGTTTCACTGTATTGAGCTGAAAGTTAGTAGGTTAGTAGGTTAAATAGTCTAATGAATCATTAGTGTCAGCATGCAACGTTATTATGTTAGTAAATTATTATTAGTACAATTATTACTAATAAACAGTAAAGTATAAGTAAGGATTCGTTAGATATTAGTACAATTAAAAATTAAACATTAGTACGTTAAGCAAAACGTAATATTAGTTTTATCACTACTGTGACAAAATAATGTAGAAATATTTGTCTACCGAGTCAGATGTGCTATTATGAAATTGTGTCAAATACTAATAATCGATTGGAGTAAAAGACATATCTGAGAAGATTAATTGCTTTGGATGGTAATCTTGTCAAATCTTGTAAAACACTGAAAAGAACTTTATCAAATTATCATTCATTTTCATGACACCACATGCACAGATTTACAAAACTGATCAAACCGATAACAACATTTTACTTTTCCATGTTTCTGGTACTTAGAACAATGATTGCCTTTTTATTTCAGCAAATGAGAAAGGATCGATGATAACGCAAAATGCCCCTTAATAAATCAGACACAAATTACTGCATGAAAACAAGGTTCAAGAGTACATTTGGATTTTCTCTGAGTGGTGACATATTTTCCTAAAGAAACAAAAAGCTACAACTAGCTTACTAAGATATAATATTTCAGACCAAACATTCTTTTAACTTTCTCCCAATGAACAAAGACCATGCATCAATAATAGTTTGTGACCTTGACCTCAACTAACACATTGTGGAAGATCCAAATGAAAAAAAAAGACATAAATGTAATATTTGGGTAATCTTAACCTTATCAGTAATTTAATCAGCTTTCCACATAAAAAAACTTACCTAACGCTGCACGTGTCACATTCTTCCACAAGGTTAAGATTTGGGAAAGATTTCTCATCTTCGAAAAAAACTACAATTGTTTTGGACATTTATATTCTGATTCCCCCAGGATGGCAACCACGATGGTAACCACGATGGCAACCACAATGGCAACCATGAAGGCAACCAAGACGGCAAACATGATGGCAACTATGATGGCAACCATGATGGCAACCACGATAGCAACCACGATGGCAACCATGAAGGCAACCAAGACGGCAAACATGATGGCAACCACGATAGCAACCATGAAGGCAACCACGATGGCAACTATGATGGCAACCATGATGGCAACCACGATAGCAACTACGATGGCAACCATGAAGGCAACCATGAAGGCAACCACGATGGCAACCATGAAGGCAACCACGATAGCAACCATGAAGGCAACCATGATGGCAACCATGATTGCAACCATGAAGGCAACCATGATGGCAACAACAATGGCATCCACACTGCCTATGATGGCAACCACGATGGCATCCACAATGGCAACCATGAAGGCAACCACGATGGCAACCAAGACGGCAAACATGATGGCAACCACGATGGCAAACATGATGGCAACCACGATAGTAACCATGATGGCAACCACAATGGCAACCACGATGGCAACCATGATGGCAACCACGATGGCAACCAATACGATAAGAAAACAAAACAAGCCGTAACACTACTCAACAACAAAAACACAACACCAATGCCATGCACATGAACAGTTGTTGACATCAACATGCAAAGGGGAAGAAACAAAATAAAACACGGTATGAAGTCATGTTAGTTCAAGATTCCAGTCAAGGCGAGTCTGATGTGATGAAACCACAGATGTTTTGTTGCCTAGGTGATGTAGCGCTAAACTGTGAATTTTGCATTTGACTAAAATGTCAAACAGCTATAAGTATAAAGACAACTTTACACAAGCTATAAAATTGCCCAATTGGTCGACATGGTGTCACATGGTATTGCGGGGCATGAATCAGCTGTATAAACACCCTGGCAAGATCCTGTTGCTAGGCCAGTTTGTGGGTAAATTGTGTTGGTAAAATTGGGGCTGGTCCCAATTTGACCAATCAGCAACTGACAGCAGGTTGTGACCTATCATCAAAGGTCAAGTCAGGAGTGATGCGAGTTAAGATCTAGGTCAGTGCTTAGACACATCGCTCGTCTAAACACACAAATAATTTAGCTTGCCATTGTCATATCACCCGACTAATTGGGGAACAACCCAGCCAAATATGTGATTGTTCTTTATTAGCGTATCAGTATCAGTATTAATATTAGTATCAGTATTAATATCAGTATCAGTATTAATGTCAGTATCAGTATCAACACTTGCATAAGACCATATGCTAAGTGGTAGTAACAATTATTCAAATTAATAAAAAAAAATCTTAATAAAGTTCTCAAAAAAATTTATCCTAAATTGTTTATAATGGTGAAACATTATTTTACAACAAATAAGAGACTATTGAAGTTGAATTCTACAACTACAAAGAATATAAACAATACAACTCATGTTAATATATTTTATTAAAGTTACAATATAATGTGCAACATAGTGTACATAAAATACATTGTCATATTTGTTGACATTTGAACTTTTACCTAATGGTGGATGACCTCCCATAATGCACTGCTCTTTTTGCAGTTCTTTTTGCACGCAAGGCTTAGATCACTAAACTGCAGTCATGCATCAGCTAAGTTAATTATTAATATAAAAGTTTGTCACTACTGCCAACTAATCAGTTGTGTATTGTTATATCAGTGTTATATACCTTGGCATTTACCAGAAGTGTGACAAAGTAACTGTGTTAAATGAAAATATGTAAAACGCCAACTAACCAAAGAAAAGCTTCAGTGGTCCTGCCCCTTAAATGTTAACTTAAACTCTCAAATGTCTTAAGAATCTCCTAAATTAAGTGCCTAATATTGCAACATATTATATTGAAAAAAATATCTGTGTGATGAGTGTGTGAAGTACTTTTATGTTCTTGTGTTCCCGAGTTTCAAATTGGGGTCAAAAGACATCTTAGTCTTTGGGATCAGTCCAGAAACACTTGCCTCATAGTGTATATATTTGACAGAATTTCTAATATCCCTATTACTATTTTAGCACATTAGACATTTTAGAAATGCATCCAGTGTTTTAGCCATACCCACATGTCACTGCATTTAATGAATTATATTTTACAGATGAAACACAATTATTTTATTCCCAAATATGGATTTATAATTGAAGACTTATGTTACGTATATGTACAACATGTGTTAAGAGTTACGTAAGAGGCATAAAGCTGAGAAATCCCACTTACAAATATCTACACATCACAAAATGCCTTGAGCTGATTCAGTGCATATATATACTGCACTCAATCTGCAAACATACAATAGTGAATAAAGTCAGCGAAGACAAGCTCAGGTGAATGGCAGCTAAAAGCATTGAACTTCCATAGCCAACTAGTTAAATTTATATATAATAATCGTATATAATTTATATAATCTCCACCTGAAAATATACCTCTTTATCATTACCGTTGCCTACAAAAGTATAATATCAAACGCTGGCAAACTTAAGGCACCGGTGAATATGAAGAAAGACAGCAGTGGCCAGTACCAGAAAGTTCTCTATCATCATACCAGTTCAAGAACTACACAGTGCCCCGTAGTCCTGTAATACTCAGTGCTTGCAACACACTGCATAACATATACAACTAGAAAATATAAGTAACGAGACACATGCTTATGACTTATCCAAGTACCAGTCACAACAGACATCAGCTGTTTCCATGCTCCTCATGAAATAAATGGAATTCCATGTCACAATTGTCACAGTTCTACACCAAGTAAACACTTGCAAAACCTACACAAACATAACTATGTTTGGAAAGGCACGTCTGCAAGGCACAGTGCCTGTATTTCTGTGCCCTCCACAGTCTATGCAACTCATTTATGTTTTTATTTTCTACAAAATATAACAAACATTCATGGTCATAACATCTTACAAGTTTTTCACTCGTGCAAGTGCACTCTTTTTGCTTTATATATATTTATAATTTTGTGAAATAATTATATACTTCAAACATTTGTACATTACATTTTCAGGGCAATAAAAAGAGGGTATTGATGTTATTAGTATACATACATACCCCACTCCCCAGAGGCACCCCCATTTAACCCCTCCATTTAACTCTTTACAGAAATAATCACTAAGGACTTTGTCTATAAAAAGTTGCCTAAAATATATTTTCTTACTAAAACGCTAGAATGTTTGATATTCACAGACATCATAGAAATATTTATTCTGCATTCCAATGTTACATCATAACTCAGCTTCCTTTAATTATAGGTTTACTGGAAACCAGGATGGATGGATGGATGCTATGTAAAGTTAATCAGGGTCCAAGAAGAAGTCACCTGGAGAGACGTAATTGACTGACCCAGCGTACGTCAACGTAGAAAGGTGGGAGCGAAAAGAAAGAAAGAAACAAACTTGCTCAAAGCACAACATGTGTACATTTCTCCTGCTGCACATTTGGCAGCTTTGTGAGGAATGTTAAAGACTGGTGAATGCTAAACAACATGGAATGCAACACAGGAATTCCCTTCCAACACAACACCAAAATCTGCCCCAGAACAAAAGCAACACAATCACCCACTCAAAACTTTTCGAAAACCAAATAAGAAGCAACAACAATTGACATCATCACAACATATATAATGACAGTGATAGCCACAGTAGAGCACCGCAGAAACTCACAACACGACCTGCAACAACCCATCAAGCCAAAATAACCATGCGCCACAAAATACCCTAATTGTGACGATAGTCACCTCGGTGTTGGTGACTCGAATGTGGCCTCTGTTCACGAGACATTTGCACAGTTGCATGAGATGGAACTGATGCCCTTGAAAACTGGGCTTTTGACCTTGGCACGGCAGCAGCGACTGCGGTGCAGGGTTTTCTGTCATAGCGACTGCCACCTTTTTTGGGCAACCCCAAACCATGGCCGCTCTACAATATTCATGTCAAGTTTGAAACATTCTTCTCTAGTTATAAAATTACCATTAATTTTGGCAAGTTGTGCACTCCTATTGTTGATACAATGTTGTTTCACAAATATAATTTGTGGTACATTAACACAACACATCCAATTATGTGATCTTATATATAACCTGGTGTATATGTAATTGTCTATATACATGCAGATGATTTCTCTGGTTGTGACCATGTTACATCATCTCTCAACATTCTGCACTCAAAATATTCACATTATTCTACAACTTACTCAAAATATTCACATTATTCTACAACTTACTTGAGGCAACTACATCATTATAACCAGCATAAAGTAGCAGCAACAGACTTGTTGTTACAAAACCTTCTCACAGATTCCCAACAAACTAGTGCTACAGTTCCCAACTGTTAAAACACAAAGTACAGAAAATGTGGAATATCTTACAGTGACTTCACCTTTGGCCAAGGTAGGCAAGTAGAGACACATGCATCAGAGAATGCTGGCAAGTAACAAGATGGTTATGTGAAGAACAACAGTCCATTGTACACAGCAGCCATGTCGTGTTAATTTCACCAACCCAGAATATCACTCGTGGAACCATGCAGTTACCGAACAGAAACGTTAACTGCTATGTCCGGACAACCAAACAGTGCAAGAAACAAGCAAATATACAGTGAAACATCGTAACATGCATTAGAGGAGTCGGGTACAGCCTGCTGATAGGTGGCGGCACCAGTCCACCCTCCCTCTACGGACGTACCGCTTCGCCATCAAGGTCACTGAGGATTGTGTATGGGGCGTGGCCTATCTCCCCCTTACTGTTGCGTAGTTTCCACCAGTTACGACTCTCGTCAAGGACCTAGAAACAGGGCAATGAAAACATTGACGGAAACCATCACAGAAACAATATACATTCAGATTATATATTCAGTAGGACACTGTCGGCGTTCAAGGAAATATTGAAACTTAAATTAATTTTAATATTTACCAAATCTTATCTATTCTTGATAGAATATTGCCTACATTTATAATTTTACAGACAAATTTATATATGTGTCATACAAGTGATATATTAATGATGATATCAATTACTATATGCAATTATGTAATTACAATTTATATTCATTACATTCTTAGTGCCACATTATTTTTCTGCTACGTCTGATAACAACATTTATTATTGACAACAAAAGTTATCTTACACATTTCTTTCCAACTAAAAAAAATTAAAACACTTTAGAGAAAGAAATTAATTAATTATTATTATTTCACTACCTTTATTATTATAGCAATATTACAAATTACACTAAAACATGTGAAACAACAGTAACTAATAGAAAGACGGGTGATAAGAGAAACATACCTCAAGAATTTCGCCCTTCTGCACACTCAGTTCCCTCGGGTTGCGTCCCTCGCGTTCATGCATCACTTCAACGACCCTGGCAACATACCACACATGACATCAACCACAACACAACCACAATACAACCACACAACCACAATACAACCACATGACCACAATGCAATCACACAACCACAATACAACCACAGTACAACCACATGACCACAATACAACACAACCACAATACAACCACATGACCACAATACAACCACACGACCACAATACAACCACACGATCACAATACAACCACATGACCACAATACAACCACACAACCACAATACAACCACATGACCACAATACAACCACACAACCACAATACAACCACACAACCACAATACAACCACATGACCAAAATGCAATCACACGATCACAATACAACACAACCACTATAACCACACAACCACTATAACCACACGACCACAATACAACCACACGACCACAATACAACACAACCACTCTAACCACACAACCATAATACAACCACAATACAATCACATGACCACAATACAATCACATGACCACAATACAACCACACAACCATAATACAACCACATGGCCACAATACAATCACATGACCACAATACAACCACATAACCACAATACAACCACATGGCCACAATACAATCACACGACCACAATACATCCACAGGACTACAATACAACCACTGGACCACAATACAACCACACGACCACAATACAATCACATGACCACAATACAACCACATGACCACAATACAACCACACAACCACAATACAACCACACAACCACATGACCATGTCAAATTTAATACGACTTAATACAACCACACTGCAGCTAGGGAGAGACATGACACTCTAATCATTGCTTGTCAGATCACTTCGTACAGTTCTTACATAGGCCAAGTGCGGCCAACCCTCTGTCCTGACCCTGTAAGACATGTGGTGACCAGTGTTCAACATAGTTGCAGGCCTGTTACTCTTCTGTTGGGCTCACAACTACCACAAGTCAGAGGCCCTGTTTGCTCATGCCATTTTTTTTATATATTTACCAATAGTTGTTGCATAGAGCTACACTATTGACCGCCCTTCCTGCTAGTGGTCAGAACCCCAACCTCACTCGCGGTCACCAAATCACTCACTTTTCTCCTTTCTGCAGCAGTTCGCTGCGGAAGGCATGTTGGTCCTGAATGAACCCTGGGGGAGCGCGATTGGGCTCTTCCATTTGGACAGGCTGCTGGCGCTTCTGGAATCTAAAGACACACACGTGGATGACTTGGTGTCCTCCACAAACAATGGGTTGTCTCTTCAGAGTAACAGAAACTATGTCCTGTGTTTCATAAATTGGTTGAAAACTTAATCAATGATATTTCAGTGTATGACTTTAAAAGTTTCAAATAATGAAAGGCCAAAAACCATAAATAAATTATTACATTACATTATTACATTAGATTACATCCTCCTTAAAAGGTCGGGGATACTGGACCATCCGCTATATTGCACCATAGCCACATATCACTAACTATGGTACCTAAGGTAACATGACTCCATCTCCCGACTAACTTTGAACTAAAATGTGCATCGAGAGTAAGAGATGGCAGACTCCGCAAAAACTTTGAAAAGGTGAGCATAAATTAGCTTTTTCACCTTCAGATGTAACGTTTGTGTGTGCAAACAAAGTGATGTGGGACAATACTTTGCAACGCTTCAGCTAACCGAGGCAGATGGGCCATGAAATAAGTATTTTAACAATGAATGAGGAAGGTTTGAAGAGCAAACTTTCACTAGCTTTGCAGATATCTACATACGGGTTCATCAGTGTGATCCGCTATGTTGGACTAGTAGTCAAACTGTGTATTGGACCAGTAGTGCAATATATCAGGAATGCATATTTACCATATTTATTTTGTTTATTTGGTTAAAATTGGGCTCAAGAAGGTGGGGCCTGAGGTGATGCATTTTCGTTGGGGGGTAGGATGGTTTAACTCAAGGCATCGCATATTGGTGGTCCAATATAGACAAATGGTCATCTATATTGAACTGGCATGCCTTTTTTTTTAATCCAAATTTCTCATTTTTTCCCAAATGCCTGGTCGAATAGTTGCCATATTGTACCTAGTGGTGCCTATCACTGACGAGTTTCATGTGAAATAGTGGAAAGCGCAATATTGATAGTTTCATTTGATATATTGGGCCATGTTCTTAGGAGGTCCCATATACCCAATCTTCCTCTACAACTGGCACCAAAGATTTGTTACTTCTTCGTGCAGTATGGCTTAATTGAAGATACTGACTGCAACATGATTCCTGCACCATCTGACCCTCAACATGATTCCTGCACTATCTGACCCTCAACATTTTCACAAGTTACACCAGAAATGTGACTGTGATGTGTGAAGGCTGAGTAAAATTAGCCTATGCAGGCCTATAATTATGTTGTATCAATATTATTATTATATAACCTACCCTGCGTATGTGGGGTCGACATCTCTGCGCATGCCCATCACTGCTGCAGGGGGTGGAGACCGTGGCCTCTGTATCATACCACTGTGGGCATATGGGTCATCAAATGGGCGGCTTGCTGGGGGCGGAGTTCGTACCCCCCTTCTAGCATATGGATCCTCTCTGTCATTGCGAGTCACTGGAGGCGGGGTGCGTACCCCCCTTCGAGCATATGGATCTTCTCTCTCATTGCGGGTCACTGGGGGCGGGGTGCGTACCCCCCTTCGTGCGTATGGATCATCCACTGTGAACTTGATCCTATCATCCTATGGAAAGATTTCCTTGATACAGTTTTATTTTACATAGCATTAGGTGATTTTTTTTTAAATTAGATAAAATTACATGTTTGGTAGTTACTACAATTTGTCAAATAACTGAAAATCTTATTTTCTATTTATAAACCAATAGAAGTAATGTAGACTATCTGTGCCGGTCTTATAATGCAGATGTAATTTCCAGTTGTATTTGCCCAACATAAAACATGACTTATTTATACATAGGCAATGGGCATTAATAATACAATGTTTTGTGTTGGGTCAAAGTGTTAGGTTATCGTTGAGGCCAATACATTTTTGGAATGTATTACTGTGCAACACGCTTATAACGAACACGGATACAACTAATTGACGGATATAATGAAACAATTTCTTACATACAGATTTTTTCCCTATCTTTTCCATTATAAGCATTCACGCATATTATGAGCACGGGTATAACGAATTCACGGTTATTATGAACACCTTTCCCGAACAAGTTTCGCCTTATAACAAATTTCTGTTCAACTGAAAATCGCTCAGTTGTTCGCAAATGCTTCCTGCCCGTGACCTGGAAGCCATGCTGTGGCCGCGCAGAGCGTCAGTGAGAAAGTAATTAAGTAAATGAGGGAAATCATCAAAGGTGATTGTTAGCTGCCCACTAAGCTAAGTTTAAAAAAACATTGGTGCATGTAAAAGTGTGAACTACATATAATGTTCTCAGCTTATGTGAGCTGATTACAGAATCGCTTTTATTTCAACATCGAATCGATTACAATAAAGCAAAGCCAGATTTCACACATTTTGTTCCTACAGCGTTTTTGATAGACTTTGTTATGACAGCTGGGATATGTTTGACTGCCATACTGTTCACCGCGATTTACAATGCCAGGTTAGAAACACAAGTGCTCAGATCATTCAGTCCATTGATGATGGACAGCAAAAGTCAGCTGTGGCAGAAGAAAACAGCATTGCCCCTAGTTCCCTACGCACAATCTTGAGCGATAAACTTCTACAGCAGTGGGAGACAAATGCCAGCCCCGGAAGAAAACGAATTAGACTGTCCCCATTTGATCAAGACTTCTTCAAAGCAGATTAACTGGTGTCATTCTGTGTGTGTTGTACAAGAAGAAGTACTGTAGGTACCGTGGCTTCATCCCGCCACAGTTCGTGTTTTCGTGTGCTTAGACGCAGCGTGCTCATCATATGTCTACGTCATATTTTGTTACTTTTTCACAGAGAATTGACTGCAAGGTTATACTATAACTACACTTAATAGTAACATTTCTAACTGTTTTATGTGTCATCTAAATAAATGTTACACAACAAAATATGTTTGGGTTTGATAGACACCTGGCAAATAGTTTAAAAACTGTCACATATAACATGCACTGCCACCTAGTGGGTAAACGCGTACATGCATATAACGAATTCATGGATATAACGAACTCGTTAGCTACCCACAAAGTAGTTCGTTATAAGCGTGTTGCACTGAATATCTACAAGTTTGTACACATAAAAAATCACTAAAGATTCACCAAAACAATACTAAAATAAATGTCCACATCATTTTGTTTTCATGTTAAGCAAAACTATTCTGATATGGCAGAAAAATTAAATGTCCACACTCCACACTGAAGTGAATGTGAGACTTTGAGGAGACTTACATCGTCACGGTTCTGTTGATGGGCGATGATGGCAGCAGTGACGACATCTTGTGAGGAGTCTGTGAACCAGCCGGGCTCGGGGTTCCAACCATCTGTGAATTTGGGCGTGTATGGGGGCACATACCCCTTCCACTGATCTCTGCCAACACACATCAACACATGTTCATTTCTACAATCATTATAATGTAGACCATATAAATAGATCATCGTGATTTGACGGAGATTATTAATGGGAATATCCAGAGATGTCCAAACCTGTCTGTCTTGCATCCTTCTAATGGCTCTTTGGATGTCATCTTTTTAACAAGACTGTGTCTGCAACTTCTCCAGGGGCCAAAGAATTCCAGGTATTACATAGGAATTACCTCTGCTAGTGGCAGAAGTTATGAAGGAGAACTCAATGACAGCACATCGTGGCGGAGTAGGATCTGAGCAGCCACTGCCAATAGGGAATAAACGGTCGAGAGAAGATGATGAACTGAATCATATGTGACAGCTAGAGAATACAGTTGATACATATTCAAGCGTGACAACACAAGGACTTACCTGCTGACAGTCCAGGCATCACCGAGTGATACCCACAGGTCGGACTCCTTGGACGTCAAACAGTTCTTGAGCAGCTCCTTCGCCTCAGCTGTCAACAGTGGTGACACGACCTTAGAAGCAAGGTCAGGGGTGCCATGGCCGGGGTCCTTGGATGCCTCCACAATGAGGCTGAGGGGGGTAATGAGGAAGTGGACCAGCTCGGGGGCGTTCGGGTCATGGATGTGCTTCCTCAACTTGGCCTAGGGGGTAATTAGCAGGGTGACTTAGTTATGCATCGCGCCTTCCATACAGTGACAGGTGCAGAATCTGTTTCTTGCAGCATTATAAAGTTGACACAGTGGCCACCTGTCACACTGGAAATTGTAGCCAGTTTAACTGATCATCACAAAATTAACAAGTTTACAAAATGTCCCCAATTAAGAATCGTTCTAACTGAAGTAGCATTAACAGTGTCATCTCATAGGCTGCATCTAACAAAAAAGAAAAAATTTATATTTGACATAATTACCTCTCAAGAAACTTGTTTGATGTTTGTTCTGAACATTTTGGCCATTTCATATGTCATCAGACTGATATGTCACATGACAAATGTCATGTGACATCTTTCCCATTTTGTGGTCATGATGACGAACATCACGTGAAACGGCCGAAATATTAGAAATGAACATAAAAAAATGTGTTGAGAGGTAACTATGTCGAATGTCACATTCCAGGTAACTAAGTCGAATGTCACATTCCAGGAAACTGGAACATCAATTCATTCAAGGATAAGCTTTATTTACTTTACTTATAGAAGTTACTAGAGACATCCCACATAACTTGTATTCTGTTTCTGCCAACATTTCAAATACATCTGCAGCTCCAATCATAGACACATTACATTTTGTTTGACATCCACAGTGCAAGAACATTAACAACATGGTGTCATTATGGTGACACTTGTGATACGTACGAGCAGATTGAATGCGAGCTTGAACTTCTGGAAGATGTCAATGAAGTCTTTGGCGGGGGGAGGTCGGGCCCTCATGGTCAGCATGCCGTCTGTCAACACACCAGTCGTCATTTAAGGGCTTTCGTCAATATAAACAAATTCCAATAATCAAAACACAATTGGATATGATTGACCCCCTACCCCATACAAAAACCTGGAAAATGTCACAATTGTGACCAAAAACCAAATATACCTTCGCTTTTTGGTGAACATTTGAGTGAACCCTTGACCCACCATGCATTACATGTGGGTTATTGGTGGGTTTCTATACTTACAAAGCCCCTTACATAAGAACCACAAAACTGGAAAAAATTATAGGGGATAACCTGCTGGGGACAGACTAGAGATTATAAATTTCTATTTTACAAAACAAAAATAAAGACAGTATAACCCTAATGCCACAATACCCCGTTCCATATCTGTCAGCTTGGGTCTTCTATAGTTACCCTACACATCTTATCTCCAACAAATCCCCAACCCACACCCTCTCACCTCCCTTGCAAAATGTATTTTCCCACCCCCGTCCATCTCTCACCCACCCACCCACCCCTCTCAATCTCCCACCCACCCCTCTCAATCTCTCACCCACCCACTTAGCTTCACCTGCCATTCCCTTCAATCCCTCACCCCCCAACCTCACCTCCCACCCTCTCCATCTCCCACCCACCAAGCTTCACCTCTCATTCCCCTCCATTTGTCACCCACCCAGCTTCACCCCCACCTATATCACCTTCCATCCCCTTCCATCTGCCACACACTTAGCTTCACCTCCCATTTCCTTCAATCTCCCACCCACCCAGCCTCACCTCCCATTCCTCTCCTGCGGTCACGTCCCTCCCGTCGACGGTCCAGCTCCCTGAAGGCCTCAGCTGCGTACTGTAGGCGTCCCACAATCTTCTCTATGTCATCAAAGCAGTGGTTGAGAAGTTGCTGTGAACACACACAACCAAGTAATACAACTTGTGAACACATTTCATTTTATACATTTCTTGTAAGAAACAAGCATCTTAACAAACAAGTTTTTCTTCTTTTGTAGATAAGCTTTGTTAGTTAGTACCAGAGTAGACAAAACACAAACAGGTAAGCAATTCAAATAAACAAATGTCATAGTTCAGACACAAGCATTTCATCATACAAGCAGACTAGTATATAAAACCCAGGTATAATGACCGACTGTATTCATTACACTTTTCATTGATACTAGATCAGAAAAGGAATGCTATAAGTATGTTAACCAAAGAAAAATAATATACAGATTTTAGTATACAGAATACAGAATACAAAGTATACAGTATGTAGAATATAAAGTCAAAAATACAGATTTCAACTAAAACAATATTTGATGACTTACGACGTCTCTGTCAACGCTCTCTGTCATCACATGCTCCTCCATCGGTGGAGGGCGGAACGACTGGCGGAACGCAGCACCCGCACTAGGGCCTGGCATGTAGGCAGCAGTTGCCATGGCTACAAGATTCATCAAACATCATTGCTTTCACTTTGGAATTTAATTAAACTGAATCATCTGTGAAATATCTTTTTAAATATCTATGCAATTTCATTTAAAACGCCATGGCACAGAACTGGCATTTGATAAATTTATTAAGTCAATGGAATTTTACAGAGAACACAGAATATACATATCCATTAAACAGAGAACAGGGTGCGACATAGAATATTAACTAATGTTCATTAATATTTAGCATAATGAAACACTATCATACAGTGTCTACTTAATCATATAACAAAAATCATTAAATCTGATCAGATTCCAAATTCAGTCACATAATTCAAGATATCCACAGTTAATTACCCAGTCAGCTTGCTACATGGTCAGCGGCCCTTACCCGATCTTTCTGCGGCCCTCTCATACTCTTGCCATTGGGAGGGCATTTCAGCGGGGGGTCCATAGGGAGACATGCGACCGGCCGGGGCGGGTCCAGGACTACAGAAGCAAGAAGGGGGGATTAGGCCACTACGTCATGCACAACTACCCCAAGACTGGGGTGGTAAACAAGCAATACTATTACAAAATAGATAGAAACTATGAACACTGTTATGAATTTCGGGGTTGAAAACTGCTAATGCAGGGCGTGCCTAGCTGGGGCATCTAGTTGGGGCACTAGTTGGTGAGATACATTAATCCAAGGTCGGGCTGGATCTCAGGTCACAGCGGATATACACCACCAATGAAAGACCACAATATAAATGTCATATTTTCAATAAATCACCTTATTTTCAATAAATCCATCACTCAAAGATCTGGGGTGGTTACCATAAGTAGAGTGGTTATCATATAGATCATGTGATAAATGTGAGGTGGTTAGAATAGGTCGAATGGAAAATGTGGGGTTGTTACATTGTATCATAGGTCGAATGGGGTGGATTCATTGAAATATTCAGACAGCACAAGTGCAACCAATTAATTACAGATACGACATCAACAGCCACGGATCGACTGTGGGTCATGCTATCTAGACGGCAGATTTAGATACAGGACAGAACATATATTACAATGAAGATACAAAAAAATGCATGCAGAAACATCATTTAAATTACAACATGGATGCTGACCTATGCAGGTTGACATATCCAAACAGTTTCACTGCACAACATTGTCAGTACACAGGATCTTGTGACCAAACATTGTCACCAGTCAGTGTGGTTATTGTCACCAGTCAGTGTGGTTATGGCTCAGGCAAAGTGACAATACTGTCCAGTGAAACACCATCTGGATCATGCATGTCGAAAAGTAAGAAAATTTATACAGAAAATCATGCAGAAGCTATGTACAGCAATGATCCAGCAGTCTTGTAGATGATCAGAAAAGTCCAGAAAACTCCACAAACACATATCTTACTGTCGGACATGACAGTACCAGGCCACGCTACACCGTGTGATCATGAGGAGTCAGAGTTTATATTACTAAGGTACATTCTTGAGGATTGATTGCAATTAACAATACAACATTAAAAATATTAGGAGTATATGAAATTAGGCACGTAAAGTAATTATGGTTAGTAAGAATTGTGCAATTAACACAGGGAATGTTATTCAAGACAAAATCAAACACAATATTAAAATAGTCACTGTACATGCATTAGACACAAGATGAGGAGAAAAGCCTGCTTTTGAAGTAGATGGGATATGGGCAACAGTAATACATGATCATGATTACAATTAGAAAACTATTCTGACCAATGTAATTGAGTAGTATAAGTATGATAACTGAAAACTTGTTAATGTCTACACATGATTACGATTACTGAATCTGATTACTCCATCTCTGCCTAAATGCTCAGGAATCCAAGCAAAACAAACTAGAATCAATAAGCATTACATCATGGAATGAGATAACAGGACTATGAAAAAGTCATCATTTTAGTACAAGGGGCCACCAAAGATTTAAAAAGGAAATGCTATTTTTTTTTTAAATAAGTTTAAGTTTTTGGCGGAAGGTAGTTATAGTTTCAGATGATTTTAAAGTGATGGGGAGTTCTAGATTTTAAGCATCATGAAGGCACTGGGGCCATGTTCTGTCTACTCTACTCAATATTCTGTTAGGACACTACCACACCAGGAAACAAAGACACACAAAGACCAGTGTCAAGCAGAGGTCTTTGTGCATCTTGCTGAGGGGGCAACAACTAAGGGTGACATGTCCACTCAGTGGTGACACACCGGTGAAACCAATACAGAGGGAACATGTCAACAGTCGACAGGAAAGGTGAAAGGATAAAACATGCAGCTGTGTTTCGGGACAGACATGCCATATAAGGGAGAGACAAGGGTGTGGACAATGTGACATACCCGCTGGGGCGTCGGCGGCCACCATCACTGCCACTGTACAGGTCAACAGGAAGTAATTAGTCTCCCAGGTTTCATACAGATTTACTCAAAGCAGTATGTTGATACAGGGAATTAGGGGAAATTTCTTGCATTAGGAAACTTCTGTGACATTTTTATGCATTCACAGTTAGCTGTGACAATACTGGATACGTAAATTATCACTAAGCAAACCACAACACTGGATAACAGGGTGATCCAAGATCTAAGACAATTTAAGTTATGGGGAACAACGTATATAATATTAGTCCTAATTGTATGAAGACATAAATCTCTTTTACTTCTTTCACTTAAAAACTGAACAAACTTCTGTCAAAAACCAAAATTAAAGTGGCTGATTACTTTCATACTAGTGCCACCTGATGTTTGTTTCACTACATCAATAAGTTATTGTCAGCCAAAACATCAGCCAAACATATATAAGGGACATACGACTTCAAACATAAACACAATAATGAACACAGAATCTATTGACAAGGATTTGCAAGTTTAATTTAGAGCATTCGACCATAATTACGTTGGTTCCATTTTCAACCACTTCCACCTGCAACCTTGGTTCAACCTACATTAAGTAGGACAAACAGTTCTGGCTGTATGCATGTAACATGGTAGTGGGTGACCCCAAATGACCAGGATCTTCTCTGATATGATCTTCACCATTATGTATAGTGGAGCCACTTCATCTGATAAAATATAACTACAATTTGTCACCTGAAGGCTTCCTGCTGTGGAGAACTTTGTGGACCAGACATTGCAAGTGGTATTTAATCTACCTTAAAGCTTACAGTATCTAGTACATGTAACGTGTCGCAGAATGTCGTTATTGTGCCACTATGATGTGGGGGAAAATATTACACTAGTGCTTTAATTTCTTCAAATCAATGTTCTGTATTGGGTTCAACCCGGTATTATAGACTGTGGCCATACCTTCGACTTCTGGCATGAATGGCAGCCCTAAGGTCTTCCACAATGTTCTGGGCCTACAAATCAACAAACATCAAATAAAGATAGGTTGGAGAATGTGCAGCGGTCAGTTTAAAACTATGTCCTCAATTGATTTAGCCCACTGTGAATCAGGTTCAAATAAAGATAGGTTGGAGAATGTGCAGTGGTCAGTTTAAAACTACATCCTCCATTGATTTAGTTCACTTTGAATCAGGTTCAAATAAAGATAGGTTGAAAAATGTGCAGTGGTCAGTTTAAAACTATGTCCTCAATTGATTTAGCCCACTGTGAATCAGGTTCAAATAAAGATAGGTTGGAGAATGTGCAGTGGTCAGTTTAAAACTACATCCTCCATTGATTTAGTTCACTTTGAATCAGGTTCATGGATATCAAAATGTGTAGTGCTTGTATAGTTTAGTAATATGCGCAGTTGGTTTAATGAAAGAATGCAATTGTTTATTAAAATCATCAAAAGAATTGACTCTGATCAGAGATCAGGTGACTATTGAAGGTGTCGGTAGCCTGATGCTTAGAGTTGGACCACTTTCTGCAATTTGTCCAGCATATGTTTACTACCAAACTCGGTCAAAAATAATTTAATAGTTTGTCCAATCATTTCATAAAAATTAAATAACAAATTTGCACAAATGAGCTGGCATGTCTTAGTTAATATAAAATAGATTTAACTTTTACGAAATGTGTCTGAAACGAAAAGAGCAAAAATTTAATTGAGGAGGAACCTTCAACAACCACAAACACAGCAGAACACATTCAACCTTCAACAACTACAAACACAGCAGAACACATTCAACCTTCAACAACTACAAACATAGCAGAACACATTCAACCTTCAACAACTACAAACACAGCAGAACACATTCAACCTTCAACAACTACAAACACAGCAGAACACATTCAACCTTCAACAACTACAAACACAGCAGAACACATTCAACCTTCAACAACCACAAACACAGCAGAACACATTCAACCTTCAACAACCACAAACACAGCAGAACACATTCAACCTTCAACAACTACAAACACAGCAGAACACATTCAACCTTCAACAACTACAAACACAGCAGAACACAATCAACCTTCAACAACCACAAACACAGCAGAACACATTCAACCTTCAACAACCACAAACACAGCAGAACACATTCAACCTTCAACAACCACAAACACAGCAGAACACATTCAACCTTCAACAACCACAAACACAGCAGAACACACTCAACCTTCAACAACCACAAACACCGCAGAACACACTCAACCTTCAACAACCACAAACACAGCAGAACACATTCAACCTTCAACAACCACAAACACAGCAGAACACATTCAACCTTCAACAACCACAAACACAGCAGAACACAATCAACCTTCAACAACCACAAATACAGCAGAACACACTCAACCTTCAACAACCACAAACACAGCAGAACACACTCAACCATCAACAACCACAAACACAGCAGAACACATTCAACCTTCAACAACCACAAACACAGCAGAACACATTCAACCTTCAAGTTCAACAACCACAAACACAGCAGAACACACTCAAACTTCAACAACCACAAACACAGCAGAACACACTCAACCTTCAACAACCACAAACACAGCAAAACACATTCAACCTTCAACAACCATAAACTCAGCAGAACACGTTCAACCTTCAACAACCACAAACACAGCAGAACACACTCAACCTTCAACAACCAAAAACACAGCAGAGCATACTCAACCTTCAACAACCACAAACACAGCAGAACATACTCAAACCTGCTCATAATTTTAACCAGGTTTGGCATGTAACGAAGTAAAAGTACTTTGTTACAATACTTGAGTAGTTATTTCAAGTAACTGGCATGTAACGAAGTAGCATTTTGACTAAATACTTTTACTTCTAACGAAGTAGTTTTATCTAAAGTAATACAACTTTTTACTTTGTTACTTTCATTTACTTCGCGATACATTTTTTTTTTTAAATGCTGCTGCCGGTCGTGCTCTACCATCAACGACATTTCATAAACTTTGCATAGTCACCAGGCCAAAAGCTATTAATATCATCCAATCGCATGCCAGTTCATGATAATATTTGCATACAAACCTCTATTTCGGAAATCGACAACCATTGTTTTATATATAGGTCAGTGAACGAAGTCTGCCAAATATCGGCATAGGCCGTTGACATGAAATGTCACTTCAAACACACAATGCTTGAACGCCATCTCAAACCATGATGCAAATGTCTCCGTTGTACCATATAAACTATTAATCAGTAAGTTTCCAATACATATTATAAATATTACAATTTGCAATTATGACAATGTATTGATAATCCCCGCTGACACAATTCTGATATTTGTGAGCGAATGCGCATCATAGATTGAGAACTTCACCGATTTTCACCCATTGTCAGCAATGGACTTACCTGCATTAAACAGCGTTTTACTTTCATGATTAAAATTCATATTGAGATGTTTAATAAATTCATTATAATGATTACTCTACAGAACTAAAGAGTAATTGAATTGATACTCTGCCATTTGGCAGCATCTTCTCCCAGCAATGGCTTATTCAAGCTGACCCATAACATCATGGACAGGGACAGGGCCCTGACAGGGCGCTTTTAATTGCAATTAGCATTAGTATTCCTCTATTGCACTGGTCTATCTTCTGATCAATTCTAGCCCCAGCTGGTACCAGGTAACCAACCCAACTGGCTGTTAAAGCTTGTTGTTTCAATGTTTGTGTGAGCTGATAAGACTTCTGGGAAGACATGAGAAGGTGGGGGTTCACAAGCCAGATGGCTTCATCAGCTAGGCATCAAATGCCTGTTAATTTTACTATGAGCAGTGCTAGGTGGTATTACCTCTGACTAGTTTCCTGGAGAGGCTACTACTACTACTGGACTGACCCTCTAGTTACTGATACAATCACACCTGTGTATACATATTTTTTTGTACAATCTACCTCCGCCCATACTCCAGTGGAGCAGGTCGATAAAAAAGACAGATTGTGCCTCATCATTAATTAAGTTATGTATTTAACTGAAATTATTTGATGTTGTGAGCTCTCATTAATGATAGTATAATTTTCCAAGTGAGCACCATGTTCAAGGGTGGCAGACCAATTGACCAGCAAGCTGTGTAATTTATATAATATTACTCATGATTTCGTTGTTATTTCTAAGAGTTGTACTTTTACTTCAAGTACTTTTTACTCAAGTACTTTTACTTCAAGTACTTTTTACTCAAGTACTTTTACTTTTTTACTCAAGTACTTTTTACAAAGTACTTTTACTCATGTAGTTTTTAGGTGAACTACTTTTACTTTTACTCAAGTACAAAATATTAAAGTAGTTCAGTCAATCCTGATTTTAACACATATGACAAAGACTGGTGACGTCACTTTGCCTGACACTAATGATCCGTCTTTGTGATTCATTCACAGTGGAGCCAGGTGCAGTAAGCAGGAAGAGATTTCTGTCACGAATTCAGCAGTACAACGTTTTACACATGCACGCAATACAAACATACACATACAAACATACACCTATCATCCACTGTGAGAACGACTAGTTTTTTTGCATACAATCTATACTGTTCACTTTCAAAACGCTCTTTTGTGCCCTCAAGGTTATGATATTGCTGAAATATTTCTATCAGTATCTTCATAACTATTCAATACTTTTAAAAACTTCAATATGATCTCATCTTAATCTACTACAACTATTTAGTCTCCAGTGTTTTGAACCACATCTTTTATGGTGATATTTCTATAGTTGAGGTCTCATACATGCTGCTCACACTCTGCTGTGAAGACATTTACTGCACGGCAAATACAATAGGCTCACTTAAATTGGCCAGTGAGCTGATCTCACCAGAAGGTGAACTGAAAAGATTCAGGACAGGTTCTGATCTCACCAGACAGAGAACTGAAGAGATTCAGGACAGGTTCTGATCTCATCAGACGGGGAACTGAAGAGATTCAGAACAGGTTCTCATCTCAACACATGGAGAACTGAAGAGATTCAGGACAGGTTCTGATCTCACCACACAAAGAACTGAAGAGGACATACTTAGGTCATGTGACGAACCTGTTAAGCCAACCAAAAATTATGAGGTTTTAGTGACCAGACTTACAGATATGGACTTGCACTGGAATATGTGCATCTCGGATGGTGTGCGCTGGTAATTATCTCCCATGATTGTGAACAGAAGAATGTTGTTGTAGACGTCACGTCTGTCTTCGTTGACGATCGCTGTTGGATCACTGATGAGACTGAGTGGGAAGCGTTCCATCTCTTCCTAAAAACACACAACCACATGTTTTGCAGCGAGACATGTCTGATTGACAGCGAGACATGTCTGATCGGTAGCGAGACATATACTCGCAACTGACAACATGAAAAAAAAACAATCAAGTACTGACCTCTGTCTGCCGGTCAGTGATGACCAGGTCACGGGATTCCACCTGCATGGTCACTTGCATTGTCCACACACCTGTGGTCATCTCCATCTGTCGCAACTTGCGCATGCCATCCTCCGGGTACAGCAGGTCTGTGTGGACACATCGGGCAAACTCTAAATACACTTGTCAAAGTTTGTGATGGACAGAAATTGGTACAAACGGTTTCTATCAAACACAATTTTTGCTTTTAATATACACTTTTTGTAGTGACAACAACTGATTTAAGCCGTTTCCGAAACACAATTTTTTAAGAGCACTTTTTGCAACAACTTATTTTCTTCTTTATTTCTGTAAGTATATAAATGTCATCTTTTGAGCTATAAACATGCAAAATGGCAGCACACTGAAATGTTCAAGCCAAAGGTAAGTTAACAGTTTGCATGTTCAACGTGTCTATGTAAGTTGATACTTGCATCACGACTCTATATGTCCCTACATAGCTAGCCACTTTAATGATGTGGCATAGAGCAATAAAACTGGTCGTATTGATTCGACTAACCTTGTTTTCCAACGGTGAAAGTGGCCAGGTGATCCAACACATACTTGTGTCTCTCTGACGGCACGAAATCTGTCAAAAAAAAACAACAAGAAGATGTTTTAATAAACCACATTTCCTTAAAACACAACAATTTTTCTCATTTATGGCAATGTATCAGCGACCATTGATGTTTTCAGAAAGTCTCAGTGTTTAATTATTTCCCATATTTATGAAAATATTCACCAAAACAGCATCTTTTGTCGAGTTCACAAACCATGTTTAATCGCACTATCAAGAGTGTTTAAGGGTTAGTTATTGTCATCTCAGAAACAAATGGTGGCCGCATAAGATGAGTATATTTGTTGCTTCTTTCAGATAATGTCCAAAATGTCTTTGAGAAAATAAGCCACACTATTTACAACCTACCCAAAACACAACTGCATAGACATACAAACAATTATCCAATACAATACAACATTCCATTCATATCAATCATTATTACACACTTTATTTTTACATTATACTGCTTGTTTTACATTATACTGCTTGAAGTATATTGACCCTACACAAACAATTAAAGTGTTTGCATAAGTTCATGTTACTCACTAATCCACCCATAAAGAGGTTATAGGTTCTCAACTACAATGGAATGGGTCATTTTGAACAGTCATACAGTCACATTCACACTGCCCTGTCTGAACCCATGCACACTTACAGTCATCCATGGGTATATATATAGTTCCCACACTAAATGTATCAAATATCTGCTTAACTATGTTTAGCTAGGTACCATAGATGTGCCTCCTCGTATAACTGAATTAAAAAATCAGAACAAAAGGAAGTTCTAAATATGCTAAAACATATATTTTTTTACAAAAAAAACAATTCAATTCAGTGCCATTAATGACTTAGGAGAGTTCCACTATGATTAGTCACCTTATTTACAAATGTTTTCTATTAATTACTCATATACAAAGGAGATAAAATAAATATATTTTTCAACAAAATATGTACACGGTTGACTTTGTGTTGACCTCCTGCAGATGTACAAATTTTACAAAACACCTAACCGAATATTAGTGGCACGCATAACGCTGCACAAACTTCACAAGCACCAGAAGAATAACACCCCTTAGATGTGATTCACCCTTTACACTAAGGTGACTGGGAATAATTGAACTATTTGATTAACAGTGACATTCAGTGGCAATAAAACTAAAAATAGGTTTGCACTTCCTCTTTCTTGTGGATTTTTTCTTAGGCTGGCTGCCAATGCCAGCTAGGTAACCTCAATACCATCAATAACATCAAGTACACACTAGCTGCCTTCCATTTCATTGCTTGCCATGACCCAAATATCCATTGTGAAAACAAACACCTATTTTGAAAACCTCCCATGACACTCAAATTCTCCATAAAATTGAAATATTAATGCGTAACTTGTTGTTGAAAACAATATAATAAATCAATCATGTTACATAGTATTAAAACAACATTATTAATACACAACTGCTTCCATTTGGTTCACTTCAAACTGTCATCAAAAACTACATTATAAATACACAACTGCTTCCATTTGGTTCACTTCAAACTGTCGTCAAAAACAAACTTTTTTATCAGTATTGTTGTGCATTGTACGGATCTCAACTATGGCCACTGTGGCATGACAGTGTTAACAAGGTGTGCACACAGTGGCGTGATGATTTGCACAAGGTATGGAAGCTACCATATGGTTCACACAGAGATTTAATACCATTAATTGCTAAATGTGTACCTTTAGATGTTGCTTTGGTCTATAGGTTTATAGTTTTACAGAACAGTAGCCTTGTCAGACAACACGGTTGTTAATTATATAGCAAATACAATTACATTTGCTTATAGGTGCATTATGGGCAAGAATGTAAGACACATTCAGGGTTGAAAAATTCATGATTTTTTTTAATAAAAAAAATCGGATTTAAAAAATTTAAATCGGATGTTTTTATTATTTTTTTATTTATTTTAAATCTGATATATAGACATTTATATATGTTTATATTTATAAACTCTTTCAAATGTGTTCTATTCAAATCGATTTGGGTACTTGTCTTAACTGCGGGTACATGATTTTTGCTTATATACAGATATTAGGCAATGTCCACAAGGCCTCACCCCCTGTAGTTGCATAATCTGTCTTGGAAAGGAAAGCTTGCTGTGTGTCTGTGGCTGTAGCAGTGATAATTATTGTTTGCTGAGAGGGTGAATTAACACCTGTCCAGGGCTCTGTGTACTCTAAGGGTCTCCAACAGACATGCCAAGTCTACCGGTTTTCTCGGTAGACTACCGGTTTTTCACCTCTTCTACCGGTTGGTAGAACAGTTCTACCGTTTTCTGCGATATCTGGGAAAACATTAAAAAAAATGTTATCAGTAAAATCGGCATTGTTGAGCGAAAAACCTCAACTTTCCGGTAGATCCCGTTTGAATCTAAATCTCAGCCTCAATTCCAGCGACCAATGATATCGCAGCTATGCGCCCTCGTGATCTTTGCTATATAATTATAACGATTATAACTCCCCACCAGAACAGTTAAAAAAATTTTCGTTTCAGTTATTTCTATCTACAATTTTAATCATTGATCACGAGTTTCTCCACGGCATGATGAAGCGCACCTTGGCGGCTAAGCTCCAGGCACCGCCTAAGAAGGCGAAGATTGCCAACCCATACAAGTGTGCCTTTGAGGCCGATTTTCCGTGGGTCGGAAAAAGTTCGCAATTTATGATTTTGAAGTTCGTGCAAGCTACACCTCTGGCTACGAATTTCTTTTGCCTTGAACTTGGCCACTGGAATTTCACCCGCACCCTTGGTACCGATACTTGGTACTCTATCAGCACTGCTGAAGTGCATGTTGAACGAGGACACTATCTGTATACCGAGTTCTCTCCCTGTGAGCACACACTGCGGCTGGTGCGTGTCGCCTGCACGTCATAGAACGAGTTGTGCACTAACTCGGCACAGGAGCGAGTGTGAATTTTATTTAGAGCATTTTGTTTTACAGCTGTATCTATATGTTGTTTGTATTTTGTGTATTTATACATTAGTGTATTTTTTATTTATGTCATTTGCACATTCCAGGCAGTTTTTACATTTATATTTATCAATATCAGTCAGAATTGTGTATAGCTTTGTATATTTCTTGCATGGTATTTTATTTATCAATATTGCCTTATTTAACAGTATTTTTCTGTAATCTGTACTTTATTAAGTGCCCTTTTATCAACGTGATTTTTCATGCTGCATTGTGCTTGTTTTTTACATTGCTACATGCATGTCTAGTTTGTTTGTAATTATTGTTGTATAATTTTTATCATTTTGAACATTTCAGTATAGAATGTGCATGTTTTATTTGAAATGTGGAGCATTTTATTGTTTTCACTGCTGTGTTTTTGTCTATTACCTTAATTTTTATGGACCTTGCATCGTTCTTAGTTTTTTTTATATGATTTATAATTTTTGGCAATGCATTTTAGCATTTTGTATATATTATTAATTATTTCTGTTGTATATAATTATAATTTTTTTTGTTTATTAGAAGTATATGCTGTGTATGTTTATGTAATTGAAAAGTGGAGCATCTAGCTATTTTCACTGGTATTTCGCTGCTATGTTTTTATCCATTACCTTAATTTTGTATGCATAATTATGCTCAGTATTTTTTACCTGCATTTTAGCCTGTTGTATAATTATATCATTTCTTGTTTGTATTAAAATAATGTGTTTAACTATTGTGGTAAATAGTCTGTTTGTTGTGCTGTGTCTCGAGTGTGGCGACATCCCGACCCCGAATTTTTTTTGTACGCGCTAATCTACCCCTTTCGGGCCTTCCGAACTTGGCATGTCTGGTCTCCAACCAGACTGCAAACTGGTACAGTATTAAACAATTGTAGCTCAGACTGTCTCACTTGAGTCAACATACTGAATTGGTAACAACTAGCACAAGCTCTAAGTGGGCTTCTGACTTGAAAAGGTACTTCCTCTTGAAGACAAGTTTGTGTGGCTTCACTGCATTCAGAAAGGGAATAGCTCAAACATACACAATGTCATAAAATATTTTACTATCAGGCTATCTGGTGACAACACAACTACACAAGTGTGTGCACTATGCGCTTTTGTATTAAAAACATAAAAAAATTTGTTGATCTTGATACATGTAAACAATTATTTGTGTTAAATTCATATAAATCAACGATTAAAAATTCGGAAGTAAAAAAAAAATAATCATAAATCAATTATTTTTTAAATCATGAATTAAATCAAACAACCCTGGACACATTATATCCAAATACAACATGACACACCATGAACCATGATATGCCTAATAAGCATAAATTTGGAATATCAATGTCAGTGCTACATACTATGACTACTGGGTATACAAAAATGATGGTGGAAATGAAAGATTGTAACAATGACGCTGTCTTAAATAAGGAAGAATGTAATGCTGTGATTTCAGCACAATATAATTTGTTTTCTAACTGTTATTTCTAATTTGTTTAATATGTACATGTTTGTGGATTTTTAGTCCGAATAAAGATAATAATAATAATAATAATTAGGGCTGATTTCATTAAAGGTCCCTCCTCAATTAGATTTTTCGCTTGTTTCACTCATTTCACACAAAAATTAACCTATCTAGCATCCACTATAACTTGGTTTGTACAAATTTGTAATTTAGTTTTGGTGAAATCATTGAACAAGCTATTAACATAATTTTTAATTAATTATATTATTCACACTTTTGCAAGTTACTCCATGTAATGACCAAAGTCAATTCTTTTGATGATATTAGTAAAAGTATGCAACATAGCCCCACCCTTCAAAGGATTTACATCAGAATCTGACCATACATAGCCACTACGTTCAAAGGATTTACGTCAGAATCTGACCAAACATAGCCCCTACCTTCAAAGGATTTACATCGGCATTTTATAAAGCCATGTTCCCCTGTTCCCAGGATTTCTGGCAAATTTCGAGCGATTTACCTCCTTGTGTTCAGAAAAAAAACTATTCAATATTGACAATTACAAGTTGTGTTTATTTTGAAGAGTAGTAATTTCTCCACATGCCTGTATATATTTATATATAGCAATAGGATATATTAATAAAATTTTTACATTTGATCATAATTTGCAAAGACGAAATAGTAAATTTGTTAAAACTTTGAAAGTTATTCTACCTTGCAACTGACATTTGACAATGATCCCATGCTATAACCCTATGCCACCCAACTTAGAAAATGTAGCTATATGTGTTAGCTTTGCACCACTGACATTTTTTTTTATTCTGATGGTTATTTTTCATGTTACATCATATTTTGTCATGAAAATATAGAAATAAAAATTTTCACGATGGCGTGAACAAAACTGATGAAAATCATGTGCTGACGTTGCAAAATGTATCCGCTAGGGTGTGGCAAAATTTGGTAGCATTTAGTTCAGTAATTAATTGCCAGAATTTTCCAGGACTGGACAGAGTGGCCAGCCACGGCCGTTGCAGGCTCTAATGGGTTAACTAACAGAAAATACTTGCTACATTATATATCATTTAGTATTACTTTTGGATCTTAATACACTGCAGTATGCATTTTGTTATCTCACTCCAAGTTTTCTAATTGGGAGTCTGCCTGTCAAATTGGAGAGTTGACATTTTTACTGGTTTGCCCCACAATATGACAGATGAATTCAGGACAAACTAACGCCTTGCATTAGGAATAATGCATAATCAGCTGTTTAGAAGAATCAAATATATTGGCTGGGACAGAATCAATCCCTATTTCCGCTGTATTAAAATGTGCCACTTAAGGGAATCCGCCGGTTAATAGAATCACATTGCTCTGACCAGGGGGATGTAAGGGGTGTTGATGCGCTCAACCTTAAAGACACTCAAGTCAACCTCACCTCCCTGTGGTGCACCCCGGTAACCAGTACATTGTGCTGGGCAAACGAGGCTATGGCTAAGGGAAGGAAAACCCCGATAATAAACCTACTGCGGAGGGCCAACAACCCTCCCAGCTCAAATGATGTTACAGAAACCAGAAGTGAATTTCAAAAGCCAGCTTGTGCTGGAAATGGCTACAGGAAGGCGACGGCCCAGATACCAGCAGATGATGACATCATTTATTTGGACAGTATGACGCTTCCGGATCAAAGCCAAACGGAAGTTTGGAGGCTGACAACGTCGTTAACCAAGCCAAAAGTTAATGTAAATATAGGATGTTGGAATGTGAGAACGTTATACTCTATAGGGAAATCAGCCCAGCTTGCAAGAGAAATGGACAAATATAAAATAGATGTCATGGGCATTAGTGAATGCAGATGGCTGGGACAAGGAAAAGTCAAGATGAACACCGGAGAGAGCATAATTTTTTCAGGGAGAGAAGACAACATACACAGACACGGAGTAGCAATAATTATGATGAAGAAAGCAGAACAAGCATTGCTGGAATGGAAACCTATCAGTGATAGAATTATTTATGCTAGATTCTTCTCCATGTATGTAAAGTTATCGATCATACAAGTCTATGCACCAACAAATGAAGCCAGCGTCGAAGATAAAGACAATTTCTACGAACAGCTCCAGACAGTTGTGGACAGTGTTCATAAGCACGACATACTCTTAGTAATGGGGGATTTAAATGCCAAAGTTGGAGAAGACAACGACGGATATGAAAACATAATAGGAAGCCACGGAGTAGGTGAAAGAAATGACAATGGAGAAAGACTTGTTGACTTCTGCGGATTCAATAACCTCGTGGTAACAGGTACCATTTTCCCACATAAACTTATACATAAACAGACATGGACATCTCCAGGAGGAAAGACAAAGAACCAAATAGACCATGTGTTAGTGAGTAGGCAACACCGGACATCAGTAATGGACACTAGGGCCATGAGAGGAGCCGACATTGCGAGCGACCACCAATTAGTGCGATCAAAAATCAAGCTGAAACTAAAGAGAAAACAAAAGAACAAGGCGATCAGAAAGAAATTTGATATAATTAAGTTACAGCAACCAGCTATTAAAGCCCAATTCTCACTGAAGTTACGCAACAAATATGATATATTACAAGACTACGAAGAAGTTGAGAAACAATGGCAAGACTTTGAGGATGCATACAAAGAAACAGCTCAAGAAGTACTGGGGTACAAAAAGAAAGGGCAAAAACCATGGATCAGCAAGGAGTCGTGGGAGGTAGTAGGAGAGAAAACGACTGAAGAACAACATCGAGTAGACAAAGTCAGACAGGATTAAGCAGAATTACATGGATAAATATAGGTGTAAAGACAAAGAAGTGAAGAAGAGCATGAGACAAGACAAGAGGAAGTGGGTTGACCACCTTGCCATGGAAGCAGAGGAAGCAGCACATAATGGAAGAATGAAAGAAGTGTATGATATTACAAAAACCCTGAGTAATGACAAACGTAAGACAACAAATGCAGTGAAAGACAAAGGTGGAAACTTAATAACGGAAGGATTGGCCAGAAGGAAGCGATGGAAAGAACACTTTGAGGAAATCCTTAATAGACTTATACCTGATGACCCTATAACAGATGTGGAGATAGATCCGATCATAAACGAAATCAGCACTGACCCAATAACAAAGGCAGAAATTAGAACAGCGCTAAGGAAGATGAAAAACGGGAAAGCAGGGGGCAAGGACGAAATTACAGCAGAATTATTAAAAGCAGACATGACTACAACAGAGAAATGGCTTGTTAAATTATTCAGAACATTTTGGGAACAAGAGAAAGTGCCGAAAAAGTGGAAGCAGGGACTGATAGTTAAAATACCGAAGAAAGGTGACCTGACAGAGTGCGGGAATTGGAGAGGAATTACTTTGACATCTGTTCCTAGTAAAGTATTCGGAAGAATACTCATTGACAGAATAAGAGATGGAGTTAACAGCAAACTGAGATACGAACAAACAGGTTTCAGAAGTGGGAGAGGCACAGTAGAACAGATATTTATTTTACGAAATATTATAGAACAGTTGGTGGAATGGCAGGCAACTCTATACATCACGTTTGTGGATTTTGAAAAAGCATTTGACTCAGTGCACCGAGAGAGTCTATGGAAAATTATGGAGAGCTATGGAATTCCATGCAAGATAATCCACATGGTACACATGTAATACGAAGATAGTGAATGTACAGTGTTAGACGAAGGTGAGGAATCTGAGTGGTTCAAGGTCAAAACTGGAGTTAAACAAGGAGATGTAATGTCTGGATTTATCTCCTTGATAGTAGTGGACTGGATAATGAGAAACACAACAGCGGGAAACAAAACAGGAATAAGATGGAACTTCACGTCAAAACTAGAGGACCTGGACTTTGCCAACGACATAGCACTCTTTTCATCATGCTACACACATATGCAAACAAAGACAAGACAACTGAATCAATTTGCAGCAAGGACAGGACTAAGAATAAATAAAAAGAAAACTCAAATATTGAGGATAAACAGCAAGTGCGAAAACAGAGTACTAATCGATGATCAAGAGCTAAAGGAAGTGGACAAGTATAACTACCTTGGTGTGAACGTTAGTAAGCAAGGAGGAGGCGGCGATGACATTGTTAACAGAATTTGTAAAGCGAGGGTATCCTTCATGAAACTAAAGCAGATATGGAGTTCAAATATATACACATTGAGATCGAAATTGAGGCTTTTTAACACACTTGTTAAACCAGTGTTGGTGTATGGAAGTTAAACATGGAAAATTAATGAAGGAGACAACAGAAAGTTAGATACATTCGTCTTAAACACAAGTGTTTAAGACGAATCCTACAAATTCGATGGCCATACGTTGTATCAAATCAAGATATTCTGGCAAAAACAAAATTGAAAACAATCAGCACTGAGGTCAAGTTAAAAAGATGGAAGTGGGTAGGACATATCCTACGAATGGAGAAAAACAGCAACTGTGAGACTGCACTGACCTGGACGCCTGAAGGTAAAAGAAAGGTTGGGCGACCAAAGACAACGTGGCGATCGACTATTGAGGGTGAAAGACATATACTGGGGTGGAATAGCTGGAGCGAAGCCAGACGTGTAGCAGCTGACAGAACAAGATGGAGGATATTCACTTCGGCCGTATGGGCTACTGGGCCCGAAGAGGATAGGTAAGGTAAGGTAAGCTCTGACCAGGAGTGATTGTATTAAGTGGATTCCACTGCAAAGCAAGAATTAATATAGTCCTACTTGGAAAAACCACAGCATGATAATTTGTCACAAACTGGACAATATATGGCCCAATGCTATAAGCATTGCCAATACAATCTAGCTGTTATCATCTCAAGTATCAGCTTGTACACTCGGGGTGATTCACTGCATCAGGGGACACTCATGGAGGGGGTTCTGCTAACTGGACATGACCCAATAGTTACAATCACCTGTCTGGACAACAGCCACAACCCTCCAAGATAACAACAACACCCATGGCAAGATCCACAACCTGATATTCATAAACTACTGCTCGACCTCAAGTTTATGCCCCCATCCCTCGGCCATGCATATCATGCAGTCACAATGGTGTGTTCAGCCAACCGTGATGCTGCTTGTCATGCCTCGGTGATTGCTTAGAATGTGGAGTTGTTGCAAATTGCATTTCAACAAGGAATGTCAGAAATGCAATCTGACCTCACATCTCTATACAACACATGGCAACTATGACAAAACAAACTACCTGACCATCAAGTGAAGTATAGGAAGATCATTTAGAGTTGTCAAAGAACCTGAGCCTATTTTACTGAGAGGGTCTCAACCTCCAGTATCCTACCTGCTTTGGGGCCACCCTTGTGCCATTTTAAGGCTCATATTCCACTTATTTACAAACTTTAAATAAATATGATCAAAAACACCACAAGTAGATGTTTTTCTCTGATGTCACTAAAATTCCTAAGATAAGCTTCTGCATAAATTGTGCTACATAAACATTGTTAAAATGCATAGTGCACGCAAGAGATTATAGGACCTTTTCTTAATAAATCACTGTGTAATATTTTCTGTAATACTTATCATTAAATACTTTATCTCTCTCATTTACACAATGAATCAATCAATGAAGACAAGTGAATGTTGACTTGATTTACATATATATGTATATGCCTATATATGACATCAACATTTGTTGATAACATGCCTATTATCGGACGTCAATGTTTTTGACCAACTGTCACAACCCGATTGCTGAGAGAAGTCAATATACAACAGAAGAAACTTACATGGCAAGAAACTTCATGACAAGAAACTAGAGAAACTTATTATTCCAACTGACCAAATTCAACCACACAACCATGTCTTTTATTCAATCTGGTGATTGCCAAGGCAAATAATTTATTTACATAGCAGCATGACAGTTCAATTCAAAATAAACTTACCCCATTTGTGTGTAAAGAAACAGGGAATTTAGATGTTATTATGCAACATGGAGCAAAGTGGTAGTCTACACCTTTTGACTCAAACATTTGTCTCATTACATATAAATTATTACCAACAGAATGAATCCAACAAAACTACATCCAAGTGCTGGAAACAACATCAACACATCGACGGCTACAAAATTATCCTATCTGATCACTTCAGGTCAGGAACACTAGGGGCTTAGTTTGATTGCACGTACACTTACCGATTGGTCCAACATTGTAGTTGTCCCTGGGGCCCATAGGTGGTGCCTCTCTGCGGCCATACGGAGGCTCGCCCCGGCGGGCGTACGGGGGTTCCTCGCGGCCATAGCCTTGTCTGTCAAAGAGTCATGTGCTGAATCATGTATTAATATGTAATGATATTTTCATACTTCTTCATGATTAAAATTTTAATATGTGCACTGCAAGCAATTCTATAAAAAAATATTACCTAGCCTATGTCTATAGCTATTCTACTATAGGGAAGAAATTAGTGCATCAATTATATTAGTGTTCCATTTGATATTTCCATAATATTATATTTTCAATTAATACAGTGCAAGCCTTTTAATAGTAAAACAAGTAATTCTATTAATATAAACGCACTGTCATCAGGTCACATGTACACTTTTTTCAGATCAATAACTTGTTTTTCAAGCAAACAGCAAAAAGGCAGTTTCTTACAACAACCATATGGGTTCTGACTTGTAGTGTTCCTCTTGCAACCAAATTAATAGAAAATGCAATTTATGTTAAGTTCATATTCTTATTGAATCAAACATATGGTATACTGGTTGCGTGGAAAAGTTTGTTAAAATGTGTTGCAAATTGGAGTGATGAGTGCTGACATGGATGCCACTGCTGACCTGACTGAGGCTGACATAGCTACCACTGCTGACCAGACTGAGGCTGACATGGCTGCCACTGCTGACCAGACTGAGGCTGACGTAGCTGCCACTGCTGACCAGACTGAGGCTGACATGACTGCCACTGCTGACCAGACTGAAGCTGATATGGCTGCCATTGCTGACCAGACAGAGGCTGAGGCTGACATGGCTGCCATTGCTGACCAGACTGAAGTTGACATGGCTGCCACTGCTGACCAGACTGAGGCTGACATGGATGCCACTGCTGACCAGACTGAGGCTGACATGGCTGCCACTGCTGACCAGACTGAGGCTGACATGGCTGCCACTGCTGACCAGACTGAGGCTGACATGGCTGCCACTGCTGACCAGACTGAGGCTGACATGGCTGCCACTGCTGAACAGGCTGAGGCTGACATGGCTGTCACTGCTGACCAGACTGAGGCTGACATGGCTGCCACTGCTGACCAGACTGAGGCTGACATGGCTGCCACTGCTGACCAGACTGAGGCTGACATGGCTGCCACTGCTGACCAGACTGAGGCTGACATGGCTGCCACTGCTGACCAGACTGAGGCTGACATGGCTGCCACTGCTGACCAGGCTGAGGCTGACATGGCTATCACTGCTGACCAGACTGAGGCTGACATGGCTGCCACTGCTGACCAGACTGAGGCTGACGTAGCTGCCACTGCTGACCAGACTGAGGCTGACATGACTGCCACTGCTGACCAGACTGAAGCTGATATGGCTGCCATTGCTGACCAGACAGAGGCTGAGGCTGACATGGCTGCCATTGCTGACCAGACTGAAGTTGATGTGGCTGCCACTGCTGACCAGACTGAGGCTGACATGGCTGCCATTGCTGACCAGACTGAGGCTGATATGGCTGCCAATGCTGACCAGACTGAGGCTGACATAACTGCCATTGCTGACCAGACTGAGGCTGATATGGCTGCCAATGCTGACCAGACTGAAGTTGATGTGGCTGCCACTGCTGACCAGACTGAGGCTGACATGGCTGCCACTGCTGACCAGACTGAGGCTGATATGGCTGCCACTTCTGACTAGACTGAGGCTGACATGGCTGCCATTGCTGACCAGACTGAGGTCACTGGTTGTTACTATGTAAGTGTTTGGTGCAACAATGTGAAAGCAGTATCTGACATATTAATGTACCAAAAATTTATACATACACTCTAGTATCACAAATACGAATATTCTAGTGCCACAAATACTATCCCTCTTATGCCACAAATACAAACATTCTTGCACCACAAATGCAAACATGCTTGCATCACAAATGCAAACATGCTTGCATCACAACACACATTTAAACCTTTCATGCTCAAACTTTTGAGCCATGTGCGGACACTTTATGTACATGTGCTGACACTTTAAGCACATGTGCTGACACTTTAAGCACATGTGCTGACACTTTGTGTACATGTGATGACATATTTGAACCACATGTGCTAACAGCTAATGTACAGGTGCTGACAATTTATGTACAGATGTCAACAAATTAGACCATGTGCTAACACTTTATGTACATGTGCTTACATGCTGACATGTTATGTACAGGTGCTGACACATTTGAATCACAGTTATTGACCAAGCATGGACATTAAATGCTGACATGCTAAGCAACTAATAATTCAAACATTTGGCTTGTTTAATTGTCAGTTCTCTTTATATACCTTTTGGGAGTTGTGGCATCTTGATAATTATGACTCCAAGAATCCTGTCTGTTCATTGGATCTCTACAAGGAAACTCACATGGTTCAGTGCTATCTTGGCAATCCAAAAGGGTTGACATCTCATGTCACCAAACCAGGCCAGCAAAACATGCTAAATATGTAGGGTCACAACTGGTAATAGGCTTCCTAGACAAGAACTTGGGACTCTATTCATCTCCAGAGAAGAACTAGGACCAGGGATGTATCATCACGAACAGTTTTGAAAAAATATATTGTGGTACATTATGCAGTTGAAAAGCTTAGGATCTTATGGACATAAATACTGTATGCATTGATCAGTCAATTGATGCATTCTAAATAACAATTATGACATAACTGTGTACAAACCACAAATGCAGTGTTTTCCCATATGATAGCATACCTATTTAAACTATGAAACATTACTTAGATTTCTTAACAAATGCACTATTCCATGTAGCTGATGTTGCTATACGTGGATTCCTGTACCGAGTCATGTCTGTTACAGAAGCTATGCATGGCTTCCTGCACTGAGTCACATTTGTTACAGAAGCTATGCTTGGCTTCCAGCACTCAGTCACATCTGTTACAGAAGCTATGCATGGCTTCCTACACTGAATTACATCTGCTACAGAAGCTATGCATGAGTTCATGCACTGGGTCGCATATGTTAAGCTAGCCACACACCGCCTGACTGTCTATGCTGTGATGCATCTCGACCGTCGTAGCCCAATCGCGTATGACCGTAAGCTTACAACTGGCCTACGACTGACCACCACACACCAATTGTTCACAACTGTATATATATAAAATATTAAACCTGGCGTTATTCTTATAAAACACTGGCCGTCCCCTTTTTGTTAGAGGTTTTGGGAGCCTCAAGGGGGTGCTGTTGGAGGTCTCGAGAGGGGTTGCAGTTCGATGTTTTTGAAAAATGAACGCTCCCTAAATCAACCACGCTATGGGCCTGATAGTATGTGTGCTTTGTAAATACGTCGGATTATGGTACTGACTAATAATTATAGCGACGTGTCTGTGAATTAGTCCCTCTGGCAGTGGGGGGCATACATTGTTTTTGTAATATAAAATAATTTTTTTATAGATTATTAGGTGCTGAGACCAAATCTTACTAAATGCGTTCACCATTTTTTTTAACTGACACAATCATAAATATTAATAAAACACGATATGCTCCGTTTGAATATATTGCCCTCCAAAATGTAGACAAGCCTCACGCGTCAGATAACAAAATTAGCCACATTGTATTGGGTCCAGAGCCAGGTACATTTTTCAGATGGGTGTTGGCTTTATGTTGATGTTTGCTGTTCATTATTTACAATTTGTTTATAGTTCTATGTTCTCTAAAGTAAATAGAAATAGACTTCTGGAGGAATTCATTTGATCACCCACAATTTTGTGCAGCTAGGACAAACTAATTGTGCTCCCATCAAAGTTATTTTCACTTTGACGTATGCTAAACGTTTTGAGCCTGCAGGTGAATTTCAGCAAACACATACTTGTAGAATCGCAAAACAGGGTAAGATCAGTTTGATATAGCCCTCTCCAAGTCAGACTATACTAAAACACACCCACTTTGAAATATTATTTTTAATTCAGTTGATAAGTCATAAAATAGACCCCTGTGGCCTCTGTCTCTGATATCAGGCCTATGACTATGTCTATCACGACTATGTATGACTATATATTTTTACACGTGTTCATATGACACTTATTCATACCCATAGCAATAGCCTAGGGCCTATGCCACGGTGCCGTTTACCATAATACGGTGCCTAGTAAAATAAATTGTACATGATTTTACATAATAATATTAGCAGGAAAAAACAAGTCGTCAAGTAGGCAGTATTGCAGTAATACTAATAGTAATGAACCGAATCTTTTTATTATGCCTACAATGCCAATGGCTGCATACCGCCAGTCCCAAGCCAAGGCCAAGTGCACAGGTGATCTCATTCAAAGCGGCGTTGCTTTTGCATTTCTGCTTAAACAGCACTATGATGAACAAACAATGTCAACTGTGCTACATATCAACAAGTGTGTCTTCTGTCATCTCGCACCAGAAATCTAAATACCACTTCTGTTCTCTGATTTATTAATTCCTTACGATTCGAAAATCAAAGTCGGGAAGTGCCACTCTGCCCGATTGTTCAAGACTGCAGTCAGCATCAGCCGTGCCGATTGAACAAATTGAATCGCCATGACTGCCACCGACACGACGTAAGACTAGTGAATCCTAGTCGTAAGCACATGCACACTGCCCCGATTACGCCCAATTGTCTACGATGCAATGGTTGTGATGCATCGGATCGTAGACAATCGGGCGGTGTGCAACGGCTTTACAGAAACTATATATGGCTTCCTGCACTGAGTCACATATGTTACAGAAGCTATGTGTGGCTTGACTGGCTTCCTACATGGAGTCACATCTGCCACAGAAGCTATGCATGGCTTCCTACACTGAGTCACATCTGCTACAGAAGCTATGCAATCAACACAGGATCAAAGTGACACAAGCTAAGCCAAGTACCTGAATTCCGCCATGTTACTCAGGTACACCCACATGCAGCCACACAAGTACACAACCCCACCCACAGACCAACAAGAACTATCTTCTCACCTCTCATAGCCAGGGATGAAAGGTTCACCCTGGGTGTAGCTGAAAGGTTCTGGGCGTCTGTACATATCCTCTCGTTGCAGCCTGTAACACACCAGATCATGACAGCTTAGTCACATGGTTAAAAAACACTGTTTCAGGCGCTAAACGTTTAACAAGGTGAACATGTGACAAGACAAGGTTTTACATCAATCAGTCAAAGGTAACAATGGCAGTATTAAATAAAAGTATTGAAACAGTGATAGTTATCCAACAACCTTAGCAGATCAGACGGAATCCAAACAAAACAGTTCACATTTCACGACTTCAGTTCCTTTAGGTGTACACTCTTACCTGACTAAATATTTCTACGAGAAGTCTGCTAATGGGGTCAGTACAAACTGTTGGCAATACTAGTTACATACTAAGGGGCTTTGTATTATTTATAATTATTATTATACATTTATAATGCGCCGTGTATCTGGGTTAAAAACCTGCTCAAAGGCGCTAACAAGATAATGCTAAATAATTTTTAATAAATTGAAGAGCTAAAATAAAATGTGGTTAAGAGACAGGTAAACATAAGCTAAATAAAAAGTTGAATAAATTATTTAAATGAATTAGTTATGTCAAGAACTGAAATAAATACATTAAAATTTTTTTTGTAAATAATAAATAAAAAGTTAAAATAAACAACTACAATTAAGTTGATACATTAGTTAAACATATAAGTTAATCAGATAAGTTAAATAAACAAATTAAATAAATAATAAGTTAAATAAGTAAAATGTTCGAGTGATTAAAATGTCAACAGAGTGTTCGAAAGGCTTCACGAAGGAGATGTGTTTTTAGAAGTGACTTGAATACTGCAACAGAGTTGGCTTGCCTAATTGCGGGGGGCAGGGCGTTCCACAGTGTCGGCCCTGCCACAGGAAAGGCCCGACAACCGTACTGCTTGAGATGGTATAGTCAATAGATGTTGATAGGCGGATCTCAGTGTTCGGGTGGGTGTGTATGGAATCACTAGCGATGACAGATACACTGGGCAGAGCTGATGCACAGCACGAAACACAAGTAAACGAAGTTTGAATTCAATTCGGCGACGAACAGGCAACCAATGTAAAGTGAATAACTGGTGTTATGTGATCTCATCTGCGTGTTCCAGTAATCAGCCGTGCCGCGGAGTTTTGAATCATCCGCAGTTTCCGCAGCTGCGTCTTGGGCAGTCCATAAAGCATATCGTTGCTGAAGTCCAAGCGCGACATGACTAAAGCATGAATGATTGTTTTGCAAGCAATGGTGGAAAGGCATTTTCTGATAGTTGCGATGCAGCGAATGTGACAGTATGCCAACTGGCAGACACAGCGTATCTGTGCCGCCATTGACATTGTGTCATCAAATACAAAACCGATGTTGCGGATAAACTGTAAATAAAAAAATCCCCCCCCACCCACACCCCTTTCCAAAAACAAACAAAACATGTAAAACTGGAACCATTGTGCAGCTATTGCTAATGCAGTTAACTATTATTACAACATTTCAACCATAAATTTGTTTAAGATACATCTCCAATTTTTTTTAAGTTGACCCTTGACCCACCACATCAAATTTTGGGGGGACAATTTGATTTTCTATATTTACAAAGCCCTTAAACAGCAACAATGATCAAGATACTCACTCCAAGCCAGCTGGGCCACCGTTGAAGCCATTCCTCTGAGGGCCTCCGTACCCATTCCTGTCCATCCCTGAGTCCCTGTACTCTCCCCCATAGCCAGTGGGTGCACCATAGCCATCCCGATATCCATCCCTATTGTCTCCTCCATACGGTCCGCCGTAGCTGTCCCGATATCCATCTCGGTAGCCGTTCATCACTCCTGGCATTACTTAAAGCCCTAAGTTCTGAAAACACAACATGTCATTCTTTTTCATCCTTGCGTAATCATTCAGGTCATGACATTTGTGGGACTCAGTTTGTGTTTATCCTTGTGTAATCAGTCAGGTAATGGCACTTAGTGTTACTCCTGTTGAGTCATCATGACACAGCCTATCACATCATGACACAGCCTATCACAAAGAGGGCAACAAAGAACCATGGAAAATATTCGGTGAACCTTAAAGTCCTTGTGTTTCCACTACAACCCTATAGTTTGTCTGTTTCCAGTGCAATGCCAAAGTGCTGGAATTACACATAATTTACTGTTTTGCATGTAAGAAAATTACAAAAACCCTATATTATCTTGAGTAATGGAAGAATCTGGCCAAACTGTGAATATTATAGGTCTTGCAAAAGGTTGACAGAATCGTCATCCATAAAGGCTGCATGTAAGTCAGTTTTTAAATTGAATGTAATTGTCACTGACACAATGCTGAAGGTGTGAATTTGTAGGTGTGAATTAATATAGAGCCCGGCTTACACATATACTCAAAGGTCTGGTAAATCCAGTATGGATAATGTAATTACCTTTGATGTGCATGGCACCTTCAAGGAATCAGATATGAATAAACTATTATTATGCTGTAGCTACAAACACATTAGAAGAGGCTTGGTGGTCATTTTCACGGTTTGGTCAGAAAGCCTAGCATAATTTCACTGGCACAGTGCAGCATGGCAGATGTTTTGTATACAGTACACTGTGATTCAACTGTGAATCTAACTGTAATTGAGCTAGTGTATGTTAACGTTTTCCTCCTAGACGGCTTGCACCTCAGGCACAAAACTTTCAGGGATTAATCCACGACCACACGAATGAAATGTAACGCCTTTATTTTTTCTAAATACCCCATATATCAAGGGTTCTTAGTGTTTTTTATGATAAATCAACCCAAAAGTACATAGCACCATCTGGGTGGTTTATATTACGTAAAACATTAACTTCCAACAATTGCAGAAACCACACACGTGTGCACGGTGAATACTGTGATACGTAAACCATTTGAGACTACGTAGCGCCATCTGGCACATAACATTTAACTATATGGGCGGTTTATATTAATTATAGTAGAAAACATGTCTAGCAATTGTACATCCCATCCTGGGATGGGCATTTTTGCTAGTTTATATAATGCATGACAATCCAAGTTCATTTTGGTTCTTTATTCACATTAAATCATGTTCACCTTCTGCTACTGTGACAGTCCATTCAGACAGTGACAAACCAGGATGTTTAACCTTACCAATGCCTGTCTCATTGCCTACTGCACACAATATAAGCACCACTGGGTGTGTCCAGTAGTCAACTATGCAGCTACTGTACTAGCCAGTATTGCTTTAGTAAGTTTAGTGTGAGTTGTGTAGGCTAACTGACACTATCACCAGTGACACATGCACCTTTTGTACACTGTGTATCTTTACTGCTAATCGGAGTCATCAAACCAAAGCTGACCGGCAAACAGAACCTGTCACCTGTGACCACTGCCCCCATGTATCATTGTCACCAAAAAAATCGACCCACTTACTGACTACAACAGTTTCAGTTGTTGGTTGTGGCTACATAATGACAGCTTCTATTGTGTGTACACCAATGGATGTGACTGCAGCCAACATAACATCCTACATATGATTAAGCCAGCCACCAACAAGGGAGAGATTTATACCCTGACCTTGTTTCTATAAGTTACTCAATAGTTTTCTCACATTACGTTCAAGTGGAACATGCAAATGTTGTAACAAAACGACATGTGCTCAATAATCAGTCTGGGTCATCTGCCACATTCCTTCACCTGCCCTTCCTGCATGCTAGCCACATCCTAAATGGTCACTTCTGGCATTCTTGAACAGACACGCATCACCAGCATCGAGGCCCATCTAAATGTCTGTATGCCCAACTGACCACTGGTAAATGTGCTACTGGGGGACAGCACAAATGCTACAAGTACAAAATGAAGGCGAATATGAAGAAATGTGACACAGACCCGACAGGTGCGGTGGCTGTGTGATAATATGCTGGACTTTCCATGGAGAGGAACAGGGTCTGAATCCAGCTGCTGCTGTTTCGTAAGTTGGGCAATTTTATTCACCCCACTTGCCTGTGTCTTTCGGAAGAGACAATAAAAACTGTTTGTCCCTTCTATCCGGTGTATATGCTAAGGGAAGTAAATGATCTCACATATTGTAAATGTATAACCTGTTGTGGACTCACTGGACCATGAATATCCTGTTTCACACCATAACAACATTAGTGACAACATGTGTGTGTGCACTGTGCATGTGTGCTGTTCAGTCACTCATCGCCATAACTGTATAACAGCATGGCAAGCAAGAGAGGTCTCTTCTGGCTCCTGCATACACACATTGTTGCAGCTAACTGGAAAATGTGTTGGATTTCTTTTTATATTTGTTGTCCCCATATCTTCGGCTCTCCTTGCTCAAATGTTCTCATGTTTAGTTGTTTGGTGGAGTCAGGTGTTGGTCTATGGCCAATATACACGCAGTATCTTCCTTAAGCAGGTGGTATGGAAACTGACATGTCTGTTAGTGCACCAGCACCCTAACTGCTTTTGTATTTAATGACGAGTTGTTAAACAGAACTGCAACAAATGAATTGTTCTTGCAGGCATTCATGCATCTTTTTCTTCGCTCAAGCTGTTCCTTCTTGGTCTGTCATGTCCTAGATTTACTGCTCTTCATTTCACTATTTGAATTCAGCAACAATCTAGTTAAGAGTATCGGAATTGAATTAGCACACATTACTATAATTGTCCTCTTCTTGGCCTGTTGAACCACAAATTCGATAAGTTTTGCAATTAAATACTCTACTTTGATGATTTTACATCTAGGCAACTGCTTGATTATAATAAAACAAAAACAAACAATGTAACAGTTTTGTGACTGAATATATACATGTCAGTATTATTAGTTTTGTTTTGCCAAAGGCTGTTACTTTAGTAGCGAACTACGGAGATCATATAACCTTTGATTGCACTCTTATCTTCTCACGAGTACACGCAAAATATTGATTCTATTGTGTACATACACTGAAAAAAATCTTGTTTTGAAATTATGTAGGTAGGCAAACAATCTCTAAATGACTAACAATAATTATCATTATGACCATCGGAGCTGGTGCGACGCACCCGTACAGTCACCGTCAGGGCTACAAGAACTAGGGTGTGGCCGTGAACAACCGACTGGTATTACCGACATTTCTTCGCAGTTCCAGACTGTGTGATCCACTAATCCGATTATTTTTAAAACAGTGACGTTTCTGGGGGATTCTCTAATTGGTGTGTGGTCAAATACACGACCTGTCATCGGCGGAGAGGATACCCGGCGTAGATCACACGGGATGCCCGACGGACAGACTCGCCGTTTGTTGTTCTACCTGCCCGACTTTCGCTGGTTTCAGTTACGTCAAACACCTCGATCTACCAATTAGCTCGTCTCTCCCGTCCTCGGCTGAACCGGAGCCTCGCGAAAGCTAAACCGAGCCACCTGTCAAGTCGTTATAAACCTGATCCGTGACTCGCAATATGGCTGCCGACCCACAAAAAGTAAATACCAAAAGTTTGTCGCCAAGTTGTTGACATCGAGCGCGCTGAAAGCAGCGACGCAGTAATAACAAAATGAGCAGGAACAGAAGAAGGGGTTCTTACCGCTCGATTTATCCCACGGTGTGTTCCCAGTGCGGCGTTGTGTTGTCTAAACGGTGATCAGCGCTACAAACGTCACCTACAACAAGACGAATGAGCTCCCGATTAAAGTTGCAAACAGGGCGAGGTTATACCTGGCTGTTCCAACTTCCGTTCTCCTCCCGCCGGCAAAAAATTGCATGCGCCCAAAATCAGAAGCGTTTATAATCTGCAATTGTCAAGTTATGACAGGCACTACACAAGTTTTACGAACAAACGAGTTTAAGAATTGGTCTATTTTGTATCTGCATCATAATTGTGTGTACAAGGAATATTGATTAAGATTATGGTTTAGGTCACGTGATCCGGAAATACCTGCAAAGGTATGCAGACGAGGTTGTCATCAAACATGCGCGCGCCAACCGACCTACTGAACACGTAGGACACAACATCGCATAAACTATCGCTTATTACATGGAACAAATGTAGGATATAATTTGTTGTGAAATGTATACTTAACTGCTTGTATAGGTATTGTAACTAAAATTTACTGCAATAAAGGACCACGTACAGTAGTTGCGAATACTTTTTTTTATTTAAGGAAGTTAGAAAAAGGAGTAAGATAACTGCCAATGTGGTTCGTATTGTGAATAGCAATTGCTAGGTACGTATACATACGATCTTTATTATTGTGACAGTGGGTTAATAATTTATCTTGCATGTGTAAGCTCATTCACTCGATCCCCTTCGGATGTTTCAATCCCCGCTGGAGCAATATTTTAAGACGCCAACACATCTTCTGCAGTCAGCCCAGTTCATTCCAAGTCTTCACAACCAGCTTCGTTTCTTCTAATGTCCACGTGGTGTCTATTTGAAAGCAGCGCGTGGAAGACTATTTTTGTTCGTGCGTTATCTTCACCTTCTTTGCTTCACCTGTTTCATCGACAGCGTTATTGGCGTTAATACGCTCGGAGAGTTCTGTACGTGGTCACTCGCTGCCCCCAACGTACTCTGAGGATTATCTCAACATCTCTGTGTCGGCTCTCAGTCTCCTTGGTGGTCCTGGCATGCGTCGATCCGGGCCCTGAGAAGGGGGGGAGGTGCCCAATTCCCCCACAAAAAGACACCCGTTAGCAGGAGTTCTAGTTACTCAAATGTCTACAGGATGCACACACGCACGCACACAAGGACGAACGCACACATATACTGGTCCTCCTGGGCAACAGTTTACCTAATGGTCGGGCGTGTATTGAATGCAACAAGAATCGATACGTCCATTAGGTTGGGCGACAGTGTGACCCGAACAATCGGACAACTAATCACTCGCGTGAATAGGCCTTTGTAAGGCCACCCAGTGACATTCTGCATAGGCGAACCGTGTTGTGCATAGCCTTATAAAAGGGGTGGTCTTTCCTGAGGGAAAAACTATCGCCTGATTTGCTGCATGTCAGAGTGGTCTGTGATGAGTAGTCTTTTGTGACAGGGGCCTTAATAGTATTGTATATTATAGACTATAGTAGTGTGTAAAATATCATGAATACATTTTATTAAAACATTAAATGTACAAATTCTTGTTTTTGCAAATTCGTGCCACCATGCATTGTCTGGAAAACTCAATTAAATAAAATCTAGTTTGAACTTGTATGATCATGTTGAAACCTCCACACCACCAGGGTTGAGTTGTGTTGAAACCTCCACACCACCAGTGTTGAGTTGTGTTGAAACCTCTACACCACCAGTGTTGTGTTGTGTTGAAACCTCCACACCACCAGTGTTGTGTTGTGTTGAAACTTCCACACCACCAGGATTGAGCTGTGTTGAAACCTCCACACCACCAGTGTTGTGGTGTGTTGTGTTGAAACCTCCACACCACCAGTGTTGTGTTGTGTTGAAACCTCCACACCACCAGTGTGTGTTGTGTTGAAACCTCCACACCACCAGTGTTGTGTTGTGTTGAAACCTCCACACCACCAGTGTTGTGTTGTGTTGAAACCTCCACACCACCAGGATTGAGCTGTGTTGATACCTCCACACTACCAGGGTTGAGTTGTGTTGAAACCTCCACACCACCAGTGTTGAGTTGTGTTGAAACCTCCACACCACCAGTGTTGTGTTGTGTTGTGTTGAAACCTCCACACCACCAGTGTTGTGTTGTGTTGAAACCTCCACACCACCAGTGTTGTGTTGTGTTGAAACCTCCACACCACCAGTATTGTGTTGTGTTGAAACCTCCACACCACCAGTGTTGTGTTGTGTTGTGTTGAAACCTCCACACCATCAGTGTTGTGTTGTGTTGAAACCTCCACACCACCAGTGTTGTGTTGTGTTGAAACTTCCACAACACCATGGTTGAGTTGTGTTGAAACCTCCACACCACCAGTGTTGAGTTGTGCGAACACATCATAGCGATTAACTCATCGCGTCAGCCAAATGACCATATAAACTTGATGCAACTGGCCTCAGACACAAACCTTGTGATCATGCTTTCGAACTTTCCTAGCCACTAGCGCGTGCAACTCCGGGGCAACACGAGGGTAACTCAAAATATAGTCCTCACGAATCTTCTGCTTTTCGTCCTTCTTTAGGACAAACCTTAACTGCTGATGGAATAAAAAACACCTTTCGCATTCCGGACACTGTCTTCTGCTGGTTATGTTGTCCCATTATGTCAAAACTTTAATTCTGTATTACCTACGAGGCCTACAGTGCGTTATTATTTTTGTCGCTAAATGCATCTCGAGAAGCACATCGCCGCGTGATTCTCAGCAGTGTCAAGACGGCAGGCGTCGTGCGGTGATTTTTTAGTAATATAGTCTGAACATAGAATAACAATGTCTACTATGAGCTGTAGCTTAAGGCGATTGTCTGTTTGGTTTGCAAGCATGACAACAGATAATGACCTATGGAGATTTACTAACACAAATGCACTGACAACAAGCATCCGTTTGCATTTAGTCATGTGTATCATGTTAGCCGGTGCCGCCCTCTATTAGTTGAACACTAAACAAGCATTTTAGTGGGACGCACTTCCGAAGGAGGACACCGACACGATGCAGCTGGACGTGCTTGATTGTATCTCAGTCACTGATTCTAAAATAATAAAAGCTGTTATTAAACACGTGTTTTACTAATGTAATTACACGACATGGTGGCAGACGGCGGGCGTAAGTAAAGCCACGCCCAGAAAATGCAGAAAGTCGCAAGACACAACATCGAACGTTCAAATGAGCGCTACGAATACCGGTACGCAATAAACTGTTGTCTGTACTAATCTCGTAACGAGGTCACAGATACAGTCAAGCCTCAAGGACAGTGAATGTTACAACTGTAAACAAAATGCCGCATTTTAAACAACCGGACGAGTTTAATTTCACCCAACCAGCCGAATGGCCGACATGGAGCCGGAGATTCCAACGGTTTAGGCTGGCTGAGAAATTGCATAAAGAAGATGGTGAAATACAAGTCAGTTCGTTACTGTACGCGATGGGGCAGGAATCAGAAACTATCATGAGAACATTCGCACTTACAGAAGTAGAACAAAAGATCTTTGACACTGTCATGGGTAAATTTGATTGAAACTTTCGCCCAAAAGTGAAGGAAGTTACATCCACAAAACCACAGTATAACAAACACAACTACTTTCTTGGATCTGTAACCAAAGAGCAGAAGGAAGAACCGTGGTGTGTGTCGCTTCAAACCGGGACGTCGAGCGTGTCGTTCAAGATTGATACAGGCACTGATGCCACGACACTAGATGTCAAAACGTACAAATCAATGGTCAACCCACCAGACATGGAGCCAACGTCAGACACGTTAGCCGGTGCTGGAGGAGAAATAACGTGCTACGGAAAATTCCAAACGACAACGAGATCAAAGGATCGAGAGTATGTCATCGATGTCTATGTCATTGACGGTAGCAATCTACTGGGTAGAACAGACGCATCTGCATTGGGCTTCATCAAGTTCAACAAGATCCGAGAGCTATCGCAGAGCTGACGATTGATTCAGATGTGTTCGGAGACACTGGATTGATGAAAACTTCACCAGTGAACATCAAAATCTCTGAAGGTGCAACACCTTACCACGTGAACGTCGCTCGCCGAGTGCCGATACCATTACTTCCCAAGGTAGAGGACGAATTGAGGAAGATGGAGAGAGCCGGCATTATCAAGAAGATAACAGAGCCGACTCCATGGTGTGCTCCGATGGTCGCTGCGCCGAAGAAGCCGGACAAGGTCAGAATATGCATCGACCTCAAGCAGCTAAACAAGGTCGTGCAGGGAGAGAGGTACATCATCCCGGCAATATCGCAGGTTCTAGCTAAGCTCACTGGTTCAGTCTGCTTCTCAAAGCTCGATGCTTCAGGAGGATACTAGCAACTTGCATTGGACGAGGAAAGTTCAAAACTAACTACATTCATCACTCCTCTGGGCCGCTTCTGCATGACGCGGGTCCCGTTCGGGATATCGAGCGCAAGCGAAATTTTCCAGAGGAAAATGGAGGAACTTCCAGAAGGCCTGAGGGGAGTCGAGTGCTATCAGGACGACATCATCGTTCACAGACGTACGGTCGAAGAGCACAACTCCGTACTTCAGACAGTGCTGCAAAGGATCAAAGAGTCGGGGCTACAATTGAATCAACAAAAATGTCTCTTCAGTCAGTCCGAGCTAGAGTTCCTTGGGCACAAGATAGGACGGGAAGGTACCAGCCCACATCCGAACAAGGTCAGAGCGATCGTTGACCTGGAACAACCGAGCAGTGTGTCCGAGCTCAGAAGTGTCACGGGGATGGTCAACCACTTGGGACAGTACCTACCACACCTCTCGACAGTCACAACACTACACTAAACGACATGTTGAAGACAGACAGCGTATGGAATTGGGGTTATGAACAACAAGAGGCGTTCACCAAGATAGAGACAATGGTGACGAGCGCCCCTACACTCGCATACTTCGACCCAAACAAGCCGACTACGGCTAGCGCAGATGCTAGCAGCTACGGCATTGGAGGCGTGCTACTACAAGAAAGCGATGGCAAACAACATCCAGTGGCATTCTGTTCACGCACACTAACTCCCACGGAATGCTTGGCATGTGTCTGGAGTTGCGAGAAGTTTATGCAGTACCTTCGTGGACTCCATTCGTTTCGTTTGATCACGGATCACAAGCCATTGGTACCACTAGTCGGCGAAAAGGACTTGAATATGGCGACATTGAGGTGTCAACGTCTTCTGATGCGCATGATGTGGTTCAATCCTAAGCCCGAGCACGTGCCAGGGAAGCAGCTAGTCGTCGCTGACCTGCTGTCGACACAGCCACTAAGAGAGTCAGTAGAAGCAATCACAGTACAGCAGGAGGAAGACGTGTACCTGTACGTCAAAAGGACAGTCAACCAGTGACCAGCCTCATCGAGTAAGCTGGACCAACTAAGACTGGCTACAACAGACGACGAACAGCTGCAGATGGCCATTCAATTCACGCAGCAGGGGTGGCCTAGATATGCCCAAGACATTCCGTTGGGGCTAGGACCACTCTTTGAAGCCCGTCATCGTGTATCGATCGCAGAAGACTTGCTTGTGTATGACGATCGCATCGTTGTGCCAAGATCCATGCGACAGGAAATCCTCAGTCGGATACACGATGGACATCCCGGGGTCGTCAAAAGTAGAGAGAGAGCGAAAATGTCAGCCTGGTGGCCAGGGGTGAGTGATGAGATATCTACAATGGTGGAGAACTGCAGCAACTGCCAAATCGGACGCTCTACTCAACGCAGCGAGCTACTAGTGACGGCACCACTCCCTGATCGTGCGTGGTCACATTTAGCAGCAGACCTATATGAGCTGAAAGGCAAGAAATATCTTGTCGTCGTCGACTATTACTCGAGATACCTGGAAATAGCCCATCTGACAACGACTACTAGTCAAGCAGTGATCCTGCAGTTCAAGGACATGTTCGCTAGATGGGGACTGTGTGAGAAGATAACAACAGACAACGGACCTCAGTTCTCGTCGGACGAGTTTAGACAGTTCGCTAATGACTACACATTTCAACACGTAACAAGCAGTCCGGGCTTCCCCCAGTCGAACGGCGAAGCTGAACGGGCAGTCCAAATCGCAAAGAAGATCCTCGTTCAGGACGATCCATCCCTGGGGCTGATGACGTACCGAGCAACGCCGGTAGCAGCAACCGGGAGAAGTCCCGCCATGATGATGACGCAACGAGAGATGAAGACGCTACTGCTATGTCTCAAGAGAAACTTGTACCCGAAGAGGCACCCTGACGTACGCACCCGAGACGCGCGATACAAAGCAACTTATCAAAGGAAATTTAATAAGCGCAGGGGAGCACTTCCCTTGTCAAACCTACAACAGGGTGATCACATCCGAGTCAAAATGGATGGAGAAAAGGCGTGGAGAACAACAGGAAAGGTGCAATAACAGTGCAACACCCCAAGGTCATATCTTGTGGAGACAGACCAAGGCGCTTTGCTGAGGAGAAACAGGAAACGCCTACAGGCGATACAGGAAAGGCCTGGACAAACGGCTGCGACAGCGTCGAACGTATTGGCGAACCCTGAAACAGAAGCAACAGCAGATGACGCGACGCCGATGGTGCTAACGCCACCTCTTCTACACAGCGAGAAAACGTTCATTGAAGACATCCCCGAAGGAGTTTCTCGTGAAACGTCAGCAGACAAAACGCCGCTTTGGCGCTCTTCACGTGCTTCAAGACCAGTCAACCGTCTCATCAGTGAAATGTAGCCTGCAACAATGCAAAGCGCACGGGGTATAATAATCCCCTATCGTATTCGCAATGCCTAGTGAAAGGGGCATAATAATCCCCTATCGTGTTCATAATGCTTTAGCATTTAAGAGTGTTGTGTTATCAGAGTTTGGCATTGTTGAGCCATTGCACATAGTTTAGTAATTGTATTGTTGATCATAAGATGAACGTTTCACCGTACGGTAAAGATGTTTAAACTTAAGAAGGGAGATGTCATGTTAGCCGGTGCCGCCCTCTATTAGTTGAACACTAAACAAGCATTTTAGTGGGACGCACTTCCGAAGGAGGACACCGACACGATGCAGCTGGACGTGCTTGATTGTATCTCAGTCACTGATTCTAAAATAATAAAAGCTGTTATTAAACACGTGTTTTACTAATGTAATGACACGACAATGTGTACTAACGCGGGGGCAGCAAATGAGAACGACTGGAGACAAATGGCAATACTTGTGGCAGTGCACTTAGTTTGTATGTTAGGTTAATACTCCTCCGAGCAACAAGTGTGTGGGAGGGCGCCACCTCGCAGTGATCGATAACTAATTCTGACTTGATGGAAACAATCCGGCCGAAATAATAGGAGTGCTCGAACATCTGATGGACACCCCCTGGATCGGCCCATGGAGCGGATGTTGGATCTGTATATTTTCAGTTTTGTCTTGGTGTGGGGAATAGTGGATTTCCAGATGTTGGTGAGTCTGCTGTGGAGTTATCCTTTTTAATGTTGCTATCTACTGAGGTGAAGCTGCCAAGATATACTTCTCCGTGTCGTCTCCTATAGCGCTGTGGTCCTGTACTGTACGGGTCTTTAGTTTCATGAGTTTGGTCTTGGTTGGGTCTCTTGAGGTTTCTGCTGTATTGTACACTTTCTCAGTTTTGTGTATGTGTGTGCGTGCGTGTGTATGTGTGTGCATGTGTGGCGCGCGTGTTATCCCAAGATGTCATCTAGTATGTATTTCGGCTGCCACATTGGATTCGTCTCTGTTTAGAAAGTATTCTGTCCATTTGATGAGCTGTTCACCTGCCTTTGTCACAACGTTTCGATTCTTGTACTTTACAACTGTCAATTTGTTGGGACTTTATGCCTGTAAGGGTCTTGGTGATTTTGTAAACAGCCCTTGTGTCGCCCAATCTGCTGCCGATTCGGCTTCTGTTGCCAGCTCGTCCATGTTCGCTCTCTTGACGTGTCGTGTGCTCCGTTTCACTGCACGGTTTTTCTCTCTGTACTAATATGCCACCGCTTCCTTGTCTTCTACCCTGCAGTATAGTACACGATGTTTCGTAACTCGTCTCTCTTTAGTGAGCTTCTAGGCGTTCTCCGTGATCCTTTCCGTGTGCTATTCCCTAGAATGGTCTTGTTGGCTTCCACGATAATCTCATGCGTTTTCTGGCAATGTCCATTTATGTCATCTATTGGGATCTCATTCAGGATTTGGAATCTGTTGAAGAGGTCCATGGTTAACTGGGTTTTAATAGTGGGATCGTTCAGTCTTTGGGAGTCGAGAAGCTGTTCTGCCGTTTTCTTTTGAGTTTTAGCTGCTGTTTACACGAGAGAAGATGGTGGTCGCTGCATGCACCTGCTACTCTGATCACCTTGACATCTTTCATAGATCGTTTCCGCTTCTGGTTGATTGCAGTATGGTCTATTTGGTTGCTTGATCTGCCATCCGGCGAAGTCCACTTCAGCTTGTCGATTGTCTTGAAAGATGACACCACAAATGGCTACTCCTTACAAGCTTCGTATCCTTCATTGTCTGATCCTACCTTAGCATTCATGTTTCCTACGACTATCACGGTGTCATGTCGTCGTATGTTGTAAATCTGATTTTTTTACCTTTTTGGTGTTTTATTGACGTTTCCTATAATATGCTTTATTTGACGTGGTGGGTTGCTAGCCCAATACACACCCATTCTCCTTTCTCATCCTGAATTCGGGACCAGGCAATCGATACGCGGTTTTACAAAATTCTTGTAGGCCTACACTGTTGAGCATAACTTGAGATTACGACGTTTATAGTCTGGATTTAGCATCCGCGTGAAACACGTCTTAGACTTAGCTAAATTCGCACGAGGAGAGAAGGTAAGTTCACTTTGTACCAGACATCGGATTTAGACAATCATCCGCGTGTGCGACTCTTGTACGTAGTGAGAGTTTTTGCATCCAAGTATTTGTAGTCAGTTTTTTAGCGTTGTAGTCAACATTGGAGCCATAGATAACAGAAAAAGTAGGTTCCACTGTAGCGGGAATTGTTTTTTTCTTCAAACAACGACCAATAGATACTTACCCGAGCAGACGCCATAATCAGTGGCTCCACGTGGTAAACAGTGGCTCAACCCCGTGATGATCAGTAGCGCCACGTGGTGACCAGGGAACCAACCAAATTACATCGATCATTTTGGAACAGACTCGGAAGATGCCATTATATTTTCAGTTGGCACAGACAGTGACATGTTGTGTTACTCATGTTTTGCTATAAATCACATATTACCCAAACATTTATTTAAAACCACGCCAGATTGGCTTTTAGATACACGCACCAATAACAACAAATGCAGTTTGAATAGGTTAAAATTACTTTACATTTCTTTAAATCAATCAAATCATTAGTAGAGGAAATAAACGTTTGCCGTCGGACAATACCATGTTTCATATACATGCTTAAATTCTGCCCAGGAGAATAAAATATCTTGCATAGATAATACTAGACATAAACCCATCTCCTGGTATGCCAGTGCTTATGTATTCCATGAAATTAAGACATTGCCTTGCATATTTATATGGACATAAACTACATCGAATCTAAACTAACTCTAGCCACGATCTACAGACAGAACATTTTAACGCTGTTTTGGAGAAATATCTTGAATAAATATAGTATACTGTAGAATCCTTTTAACTAAACATGGTACTATGTGTTCTAAAAAACGGGTAGAAATGTAATCACAACACAACATAGTACTCATATACAGCTATTTATCTTGTAGTTCAATTTATCTTGTGTTCATTTACATTAGTTCTGGTGTCGATGAAACATATTGCTGGATACACAAAATATTATCAATGTTACACACATATTTCTGTGATTACGACTTCAAGAACAACTGTGGATTATGTTGCAGTTTCTTTTGGAAGTTCTCATACCACGATTGCATTGTGCTCAATGGTATGAACATCTCTGTCGGATTAGGTGCCATCTGGGCTTGTGTGAGTGCAAATGATGATGTGTAATTAACAAATCCCTCCAGCATCTTTGTGGCGGCCTGCATCATGGAAGCGACACTGGACGGTGCGGCCGCAGGCACTGGAGTCTGCAGAGAGAGGTTGATCAATGGTTCTACAGAGATGCCAATCTGTGCCTCATGCGACTGCATCATACTCAGCTGGCCGAACGGGTGTGACGTGTCCTGAGGTCCTGCAACATCAAAATTACACAAAATGGTACAGTGTATATATACAAAGTGTACATATACAAAGAATACACATACAAAGTGTGCTTATAAAGAGTTTCGTGTTTGTGTCCAATCTGCAATTTTCAGGTCTAGTGCAATGATTTTACAATTTGTCTGTACAAGCTGAATTAATAAGTAGTATACTAAGTATGTGTGTGTGTGCGTATGTGCATGTGTACAGTAAAACTATACACATTACACATATAAACAAACTCTCTGAACAATGTAATGAACTGAGATAACTGATCACTAATAGAGGATCATACCAAGTTATACAGCCACTGTGCTGTGTAATATTTTGTGTCAACCAATGTCACTTTCCAATCAAAGTAGTGTCTCACCGTTCTTGAGTCCTGCGACTTTGAAGACAGCACTGGGTTTGTCGTTACTGAGGACTCCAAGCAGCTGCCAGGCCGGCCCTGATGGGTCAGGCCAACAGAAGTAGACTGCAACAGGAGAAATACTGTGAACAGAAGGTTGCTCAACCATGCAGTGCTTTGTTTCTCTCTTTTAAGGCCAACGTATTTTATAATGTCAGAGAAATTATTACAACAATTTTGAAAATTATAAGCCACACTTTGGAAATTGTATCTCAAAATTTCTTCTGACTATTAAATATATGATTACAGGAATAGAGCATTTAAAGTCAAGTTGCATACTCTGACTAATGCTAGCATTAAGCCTAGCAGTCATGTACAGTGTAGCTATTCCAAAAATGTGTAACAAATTCCCCATCACCTTAAAATCATCCCAAATAACAGAAACAGAGAGCCCTCTATTTTCTGCAAAAAACCTCAAGGTATACTTTTTTGAAAGTGCATTTCCACCCTAAATTCATATCGTAAATATCATACTTTTAAGTATTAAGGTTCCTGATGATTTGGCTCTACATAGAAGTTTTATTATTATTATTAAGCAAATAATGTTAATGAATTATCCATCTGAAAAAACATGTTAATGAATTATCTAGATTATATAATGAGATATTAAGTTTTTGCATGAAAGCATCTGAATGTATACATGCTACCTGTACTAAGCAAAATTCAAATTCAGCTGGTGGTAGAAGGAAGGTTCCTGGATGGTGGAAAGAGGTCGAACATCTAAAGCAGGAAGCTTTCTTCTGGCATCAGGCAGTGGCGATCAGGGTGATATTACAGACATGAGGCGTATCACAAGGGCTCTGTATCACAGGGCTGTTAGACACATTATGAGAGAAGGCAATAGAATGTGCACCACTAAGATGGCTGAAGCCATTAGTGAGAACAGAACACGTGACCTATGGTCTGAGGTGCGCCGGATAAAAGGCAGAAATAAATTCCTGCCTTCTAGTGTTGATGGTGTGGTGGGCGATGATGAAATAGCTCAACTTTTTTTCTGATAAATATAATCACCTCTACAACAGGGTGTCATATGATGTTGATGAAATGAATAGTATAGGTGCGGAGATTAACAAGCAGGTTAAGGAACATGTTGTATATAATATAATCAGTTGAGGACGGAGATCCAATATGGGATCTCAAGAGTAAAAGTGTTGGCAATATATGTATCGCATGGCATAAGGCACTCAGACAGTTGTGGGGACTGGCACCTCTTACACATGGCAATGTTGTCTCGTTGTTGTCTCGTAGTTTGCCACTATTGGTCAACTTAAAGCAAAGGTTCATTAAGTTTATTCATGAGGCTCTAAACCACAAGTCACCTGTGACAAGCAGTGTTGCTAAATTATCAATTCAAAATCCATGGTCAAATTGTGGTGGTAACTACTGCCATATACGTTATGAATACAACATGCATGAGGACGTGTCTGCTAGTTTTATTGGTCGCGTGTGGCAGGCGAGCATGTCTAATGAAAGAATACCTGCTGCGAGTGTTCTATTTGACATGATAGAAATTTGAAATTTTTTGATATGATGATGGTAATGGTGTCATTACTGAAATAAATGTATTTTAAATATTGTACAACTGCCATTTTTAATGTGCAAAATAAAGATTTTATAACATAAACATAACATTCTGGTGGCTCTTGACAAGACATTGGTGTAGTTATATCATTATAAAGACTCAAGGAAGAAAGAAACGTTCTGTATTCTCACCTGCCCCTCCCATGCCATCAGGGAAGGGAATCTGTCCTGTCATGAAGACGACAATGTGGTTGGTGTTGTCAGCGTCTGGTATGGTAGTGACAAACTGTGTCTCATTCACTTGCCTGAAGTCTGTCTGAACCTGCAAGTCATTGTTGTGGCTGAATATCTTCTCAATCAGTAATAAATAATAACAATATCAATCAACAGGAATGAGAGTGGCACGTGATCAAAACGGCACAATGCATAGATCCTTGCAAAACTCCTTATAAAAAAGGTAAAGCCACGAAGTCAGAACATTAAGGTAGACACATCACAAGTGTGCAATGACACCAGGTGCTACTAGATGGGAGTCTCCCTAACTATACCATGTATTTTGTAAATTACGTGTTTCAAATCAGGTGTGGTTCCCAGGTGTAGACACTACAGCAGGGGAACCAGTGAAGCCCTACATTTTTTATCAGGCGAATACCACTCGCTGAGAGACAGAACCACCATACATGTCGCCGCTACCCAGAGGGCCATGGTCAGAAATCAGCATCAATTTCAGTGGGCCGCTACCCTAGGATAGTATGTGCTCATCATGGTTGACGAATGTTCACAGTACCCTGCTGTATAGGTCGTGAGGAGAACTTCCGCAGAGACAGTGATTCCTGTAGTGGACAAGGTGTTCAGTCTGTTTAGTTTCCCGGAAGTGGTGAAGACAGACAATGAACCTCCGTTCTATAGATACATTTGGAAGTCCTTTCTGACAGAGTGTGGGGTCCATCATGGCAGGATAACCTCTTTCTCTGGCCACAGGCCAATGCGCAGGCAGAGTATTTCAACAAACCACTAATGAAAGCTCTGAAGGCCGCTAGCATCAATGGGCTAGCACGGCACACTGAGATGCAATGGATGCTGCGACACGTGACAACAGCCTTCACACTGCATGGGTTAATGTTTGGCCGAGATCCACATATGAAGTTGCCAGAAGTGATACAAGGGTCGCACCCTGTTGATCAAGTAGTGAGAGAGAATGACAGAGCGGCCAAAGACAACATGAAGGCTTATGCCGACACGAAGGCAAGAGCTAACGCATCCTTGATCAACTGTTCAACATCGGTGATGTCGTGCTCATACAGCAGCGCAAGACAGGGAAACTGTCTACACTGTTTCATCCCAGGCCATTGGTTGTCACCAGCCGAAAGGGCTCCATGGTGATGGCATGTCGTCAAGAGGGACCACTTGTGATGCGAAACATGTCCATGTTTCACAGACTGCCACACGAAGTAGCAGAAGACCATCCAGTGACCGAGGACGAGACAGAGATGGCAGTACCCACAGAGCCGCCATCTCCTGGGCGAGACCGCAAAAGGCCAAAGTACCAAGAAGATCAGCACGTCCCAGAAAACTTACACAGCATCTGCTGGAACAAGTATGAGGTGACATGGTGTGACTATGGGAATGTATTTCAAGTTTGAATAGTCCAGGACTCTCATAAGTTCCTACTTTATAAACATTTCTTGTTTTGGGGGAGATATGCAATATAGTGAGTTAGTGACTGTCAGTAATATGCATTGTGCATTCTGGTGGGCAACTATTCCCGGTGAGACGGAGGGAAATAAAGTAGAGTGATTTATCAGCTGTTCAACAACGCATGTGTCTGACTCTTCCTTTGTATCAATAAAGCCTTACAACACAACAATAATAAACTCAGGTCAAGATTCAAAAAGTAATTTGTCTTGCAGGCATGGGAAATCTTCTGGATTGTCTGGGAGTCTCCCAGAAATAGCATGAAACACTGTAAATCCCTAGAAATGTCAGCTAGGGCTAGGCTCCCACTCAGTACTCTTCTTCCATATATGTGTATAATCCCACTCTGGGACTGGGGCATCGTCGCACTGTGGTGACTATAATTATACAAAGTGACTGTGCCTGTGGTGCAGTTTAAAATCGGGGTAAAATACATGTTAAAATATGTGCTAAATGCCTCCACATGCAGAGTTATAATAACATTAACGGCATTCAGTCGTTAGAGCATATATATTGTATGCTTGTAAGTTGTCAACTATTACCAGTTTCTTTATATTTAATACTGTTTCGGATTACCAAATGTGAAATGATTGAATCGTGAACCGAGTCGAAACGATGTTTCATAAATTCCCAGAATCCTGAATCAGAATACACCAAAAGCCATATTTTGGACCTTAAAAACTACGAAATCGTAAAGACTATTCATGGGATCCCCATACCGAAAGGGGAGTCCACCTTCTAGCCCTCTCCCCCAACCCTTGACATCTTCCACGCCCAGATCCAGTAAAGCACTGAGCACTACTGGTCGTGATCAGTGTGATGCCGTGAATTATGTTCAAAAGGTTGGGATGCCTGGTTTTGTCATAAAAAGATCGTTATATTTACCAATCTCCCGGCCACAATCAGTCCAAACATTCTGCATGTATGTCCGCTGAACAAAGCATTAGACGCTAAGCTGATGCTTGAAGAAAGTGTAGCATTTTCTAGAAGTTCTACCACCTTCTTCGCACGTCTTGCCTTGAGGATTGAGTTGTTGTTGTTATTGTCAGTGACCTCATTACCAACGCGGCCCTCTTTCAACTCCCATATTTACGGGCTCTCGCTAGAGGACGCGCTGGGCAGACTACATGCTATCAAAGATGGGGTTATACTATCTGATTCACTTACGGTTCCATGACATATGAATCAATTGTGCCAGTGATTTTGAGACGGTGCTCCTTTCAAGGATTTGTGGAACTTCACATTTTTTAACAGGGAAAAGGGCACATTTGCAGAATACGACACTTCTGATGTGGCACGGGATGAAATGTGTATACCATTATAGTTGCTGGTCAACTTAATATGGACCTGTCAGTGCTGGAAGGATCCCCTGCATATGTAAACAAAGTCGTCTTGTTTTTATTAGTCTCGTTTATCCGAATCTCGCTCGCCTTCGTGAACTCGCCGAGACGAGAGTCTGGCTCCGAAGAAATGTTTTTTTTTCTGTTACAGACTACATTTTGTGTAGGCATTGTGCCGTGAAGCGCCATGCAGCAGCCAATCAACGTCATTATCGAGATTCTTCACTTTAACTCGAAGGCATCGTAAAACTGAAAAAACTTTACTCTCATTTGATGAGTTAGCCACATCCCCGGATGACATCCTAATTAATATAATTATGTATGCACCCAGAATGGGGTACATACATAATTTCCGTCACACTTTGAACCTACACTACGAACGCAGGCTCCGATGTATGCTAAAAAAAGGTGCCGCCATGTCCCGGAGCTTGACTGATCGAGGCAAGTTTTTCATCCGACGGATATCATCTGCTATGTTGATTTTCTCGAAAAAATGTAGGATTTGCAGAAAACTTTACATCAGGTAAGTGACATGAAATACAACAACGTGTTTCAATGCGATACAATCCAAACCCTTATGTTGCGTATAGGACTAAAAACCGTTAACATGGTCGCTTATCATCTGACCCCATATATTCACACTGTGTGACTATCTTTAGTTACATCCACACAAGCATGAATGATAAACAGTGTTACCAAAGGGCAACAAAGCAGAATGTCTTCTAAAAGTGAGAGATTACGGTTTTTTTTCCAGTTGACTGAGAGCTGACATGTTAAACATTGCGACCGATAAGCGCATGCGCAGTTCTATGAAATCGGGTAACTTAGACTACTTGTGACGTATTAGACAAAGCAAAGTCTCAATCAAGCGTTCTGTTTTAAGAGACAGCTAGGGGACTGTAACGTTAATGAGCCCTCCCTGAGTTGGCTCGGTGTTGATCTGCTGATGGTGTGGTCCGCTGATAGCGACTGTGTGTCTTTGTGATATATCGCTAATAAACGAACTTCATTAACGCGTTCTGAGGTACAGGTATTTGTCCGTCATTGGCGAGAACGTGACATGGTGTCAGGAAGTATTATCGAACTTATAAATTTCGCGCTTGAAGTGAAAATGTAGCCGCATTTACATTGCTACGCTAACGATAACATTACAAATGGCGACGTCGAACATTCCTCCGCCCAAGCCCCTGAACATTAACGATAAGTCAGCGTCTAGTCTATGGAAATCCTGGAGGAAAACATGGACTAGGTTCGAGGTAGCAACTGGAATTGGTGAAGCTGCTGAAAAAAAGCGAGTGTGTACACTTTTGTCGGTCATTGGCGAGGACGCAGTGTTTGAAACTTTTCAGTATGCGGAAGGGGAACGTGACGATAAGTTAGCTGACGTGCTTAAGAAATTCGAGGAACATTGTAATCCTAGGCATAACACGATATATGAAAGGTACAGGTTCCAATGCATAAACCAAGAGGCTGGTGAAAGTGGTTCGCACTACCTGACGGAGTTACGAGACGCCACAGAAAGCTGTGATTTCGCAAATATTACAACCAGTCAGATAATCAGGGACCGTTTCGTACATGGCATGAGAGATTCGAAGGTCCGAAAGAGGCTACTTCGAGAAAAAAATCCAACTTTGGAAAGAGCCTACGAGATGGTACAATCAGCAGAGGCAATCGCAGAACAGACGCATGTCATGTCAGGCGAGCAGACAGTCTGCGCTGTGAAAGCAAACAGCGGACGAGGTCAAGGACACAAGGAACGCGGCGGACCCGGTCAGTTACGTGACTATGCGAAGAAACAAACCAAAAAACAGGCACTGAGTGCAAATTTTGCTCATACGAGCATGCACCGAAACAGTGTCCGGCCTACGGCAAGGAATGTCGTAAGTGTGGTAGGATAAAACACTTCTAGAGTAAGCGCAAGCATCAGAAATACGCGCAGCAACTACAGGCTGCTGTTTGTGACAGTGATACAATGTCGGAACATTGTCTGTATTCAGTGTTGGGAATAGGCGCCGTGGTATGATAACACTGAATCTGGATGACAGTGGCGTGTCAGTGCCATTCAAGATCGACAGTGGATCGGAATGTTGGGTGCTGCCACGTCATGAGTACGTGAGAGTTATTAGAGACAGATCGCTAGCCAGGCTGTGGCCAGTCAAAACTGTAACTGTGACGTACAACGGAACACCCGAGAAATCGCTGGGTCAGTGTAAGCTGTCGGTTGTCGGGAAAGGTGTGAAATACAGACTAGTATTCAACGTCTTGCAAGGCAAGTACACGCCAATACTTAGCCTGGGCGCTTCAGAGGGAATGGTAGTGCTGAAGATCAAGGATTCGGATCCCTTGGACTATGTGTACATTATTCCATTGAGATCGATGAATCTGCAAGATCAGTGGTGCACGCACCGAGACGTGTACCCGTACCGGTGCGTGAAAAGGTACGCAAAAAACTTGACGAGCTAGAGTGTGATGGAGTATTGACGCCAGACACAGAGGCAACGGACTGGGTAGCAAGTATGGTGATTGTCCAGAAACCAAACGGACAGATCAGAATATGCATAGATCCCAAAGATCTGAATACAGAAATCAGACGTGAATACTACCCAATGCCAAACATCGAAGAGGTCAGTACTCGCCTGAAAAATGCAAGACTGTTTACTGTGTTAGACAACAAAAACGGATTGTGGCAGATCCCGCTGGATAAGACGTCCAGTATGTTGACGTGTTTCATCACGCCATTTGGTCGGTATCGATGGCTGTGGACGCCTTTCGAGATTATCTCTGCACTCGACATCTGACAACGCACAATGAACTAATTTGTAGAGGGCCTGGCAGGCACAGATATGACTTTCTGATAGTAGGTTGTGGCACAACTGACGAAGAGGCAGATATTGACCACGACAAGAACATGCGAGCGTTCTTGGATCGAGCTTGAGAGCGCAATCTTCTACTGAATGCAGAGGAGATGAAGTTAAAGATGACGGAAGTCCCGTACATTGGTCATCTACTCACACGCGAAGGACGTGTGGACCTGAAGAAAGTAGAGGCAATCGAGAAAATGCCTGAGTCATAGGACGCCAAAGCTGTACAGAGACTGCTTGGCTCGGTGAACTATCTGGCAAAGTTTGTCCCACACCTGTCAGATATACTCGAGCCCCTCAGACGGCTCATGGACAAAGATACTGAGTGGTGTTGGTTGCATACACACCAGGAGGCTTTTGATCGCACGAAGAAAGCTCTCACGAGCACACCAGTACTGCGGTACTATGACGTCAAGAAACGCGCGTGCGTCCAGTGCGACGTGTCAGACGGAGGTCTTGGCGCAGGGTTGTTGCCGGACGGACTCCCTGTAGTGTATGCATCCCGTGTATTTACTGCCACTGAAACTATGCGCAAATCGAGAAGTTACTCGCTATCGTATTTGTTTGATCAATATGTGTATGGAAGAGAGAAGGTGCAAGTGCAGAGTGATCACAAACCGTTAGAAGTGGTCTTCAGGAAACCGCTAGTAAGGACACCCAAGATATTGCACGCTACTGCGTCTCCAACGCTACAGTCTGGATGTGACACGCGTGGGCCAGAGATGTACGTCGCTGACATGTTGAGCCGTGCGTACATTCCGGGTGAACCAAGTATTCACGCTGTTGCACTCGCTAAGATGAACGTGACAGAGGGACTGTCGGAAGAGCTGCGAGCAGCCAGCGCAAGTGAATGTGCTCTACAGAAACTGATGCAGGTGACTATGAAAGGCTGGCCCGACCAAAAGTCGGACAGTGATCTGGATGTTCGTGCGTATTACAATGTGCGACATGAACTGACCGTGCAGAATGGACTCGTGTTCAAGGACTGCAGGATCGTAGTGCCGACCAGTTTACGCAAGAACACCATCGCCACGGTACACCGCTCGCATCAGGGTATACAGGGATGTATACGTCTCGCCAAGGAGGATGTGTTCTGGCCACTGATGAACCAGTGTGAGTCAGTGTAGTATGTGCAACATACACAGACCAGAACAGTGTAAGGAGCCCATGGTGCGTCATGACGTCCCAGACAGGCCTTGGGCGAAAATTGGTGCTGACTTGTTCAAGCTACAGGGACAGCACTACCTACTGTTGGTCGACTACTTCTCCAATTGTTTTCGAGTACGCAAACGAAGTGTGTTATCTATGCAACGAGGTCACAGTTTGCGCGTCATGGAGTGCCCGAAGTAGTGATGTCAGACAATGGTCCACAGTTCTCTTGCGGCGAGCTCGGAGAGTTCGCGCAGAGATGGGACTTCGAGCATATCAATGGCAGCGACGTCCAGCTGGCGTTGTTGAACTTTAGAAACACTGTGCGTGAGGGTTACGGTGCACAACTGTTATTCGGTCGTAGATGCCGAATACTGCTTCCAATTCAGCGGAGCAGACTGATCCGAAACTTGCAGCCGACGTGTATCGTGACAAAAAGATTGCCAAGAATGCGCAAATTGCACAATACACCAAATCAGCGCATTGCCTGAAACCGTTAGCACCAGGCGACAGGACACGTGGACGCTTGGAGAATGTACAAAGAAGCTCTCCAAAAACCGCCTCGTGCAGAAATGAGGATGCCGATATCGGAGTTACCACCAAGCGAAGAGCCAGTGCCGATGCAGGATACACCACCGCCACGTGTGGACTCGATGCCAGTGCGCAGAGGCACACGTACCAGGAAGCCACCAGCGTACTTTGCAGATTATCAGTAAAGCAGATAACTTTCCTAATGTGAAGAGATTTTTCCTAATTGGCACTAATTTGCACTTGACATTTGTAAAAAGAAAGTGATGTAAGGTTAATGAGCCCTCCCTGAGTTGCCTCGGTGTTGATCTGCTGGTCCGCTGACAGCGACTGTGTGTGTCTGCGTGATATATAACAAATAAACGAACTTCATTCACGCGTTCTGGTGTACAGGTACTTGTCCGTCATTGGCGAGAACGTGACAGGGACTACTTTAGTAACAACCCTTCTAAAAATATAGCATGGAATTGCATTGTATACTATGGCATTTCGTTATGTTACATGGTATTACATGGAAAACCATGGCATACCATGACATTACATGGTAAACTGCGATAGACTATACTTTTTCATATATTGCATATGGTAAATGTATGGTATATCTTGGTTTACCTGTTTCAAAACACCATGGTATTTTACCATGGAAAACGATGGTATATATAGGGAATGCCAAAATATGTTACGTAGGTTCAGTTTGGACGAAAATATCATGGCTATGTCCTATTTGAGAGTACCGGAATAGGTGCATACAAATATATTTTCATTTGGTGAGCGAATATTACGACACTCGTGACATAGGGTTATCTAACAATATGGAGCAGCCCACGAAATTAAGATGTATGCTCAACAAAGTTCTCCTGATAAGCCACTGGTGTGATACTCATCTTTCCCCTTAGTATAACTTCAATATGTTGTAATTGAAAATTTAATGTGCAAGAATTTAATGAAACGAACGGTTGCCAGGCTAACGTTGTGCATGTATCAAGTTCGCATTCATTTGGTAAAATTGTCATTCTTAAAGCAGAGTCCATAATATAATGTGTGTACATTATGTTGCAACGACCACATATTCAGAGATATTCATTTGCAACAAATATCAACACCCTATGCTAAATTAATTAGTCTATTTTCTTAATTTGTTGCAATAGAACAAACAAATATCTATAAAAAAAATACACTCACGTATACGTGTACGTGTATTATTTTCAGATATTTATTTGACTGCCAGGGAGTTCAACCGATGTTGTTGGTTTATTTTTCTGCAAACTGTTGACAATCTACCGACAAGAAGATCGCCAATAGTAGGTGCGCATGCGCGAGCTTGCATGCTGATTCGAAATTACTGTGCGAAGATTTTGTATCTTTTTCGAATATCTACACATTATTATCAATTGATAATAGTACATTCTTTTCGTTTTTAGGTTGCTATCCAAAACCGTATTAACAAAATTGTGATCTTGCACCACAATTGGTGATTTTTATGCTTTTTTATTTGGTGATCCCTTGTGACAAATAATTATGGTCGAGCATTAATCCTTGCGTCAGGACTTCGTTCGATATTGCTTTGTCCTGATACTGGGTATAAGAATTTCACAGTTCATCCTGCATTATTTGTCATGCATTCACCATTTCCCTGGAATCAAGTTCTATGGTGAGGAATCTTTATTCTTTTTCTGCCGGTACGACTAAGTTCACGTTGTCAATGGAAACAATGACCGATGTGCCAATGTATAATAGGATGTATCCATCTATCTCTTGGCCTGTTCTTGTTGCTTCTCATAGCACACGGTACCGAATTAAACACACGACCTCGTCCAGCCAGGTTTCCGTGTGAAGAATGTGACAAAGCAGTCAAAGGAAAAGACCACGACATTGCATATGACGACTGTGAGGTCTGGTTTCACACCAAATGCAATGGTATGTTTGACATGTATTTCTTCAGCGACAAGCATAAACCAGACGGATGAGATTGAGAAAACCCTGGACTCTGTCAAAAGTAATGGCACTGTCTGGATAGGCAGTGATGTAAACCTCCCTGCTATCAATTGGAAAGATCAACGTGTCGTTAGAAAACATTACCCACAAAAGATCAACAACTCTTTCCTCAACAAAGTCAATTACCTCGGACTCCATCAAATAAACGACTAGCAGTGATGCAATCCTAGACATATTCCTGACTAACAGGCCAAACCTAGTCACAAGAAATTCCACCATACCAGGTCTAGGGGATCATGATATCGTGCTCAGCCGCATCTGGAAGAAAACCGACTTTGCTGCCTTCGTGAAGACACCGATACATTTTGTGCCAAGTTTTAAACAGATTGTACAGATCAGTCTGTTGAACAGATGTGGCAATCTTTACGTCAGCATCTGACAACCATGATGGAAAAGCATGTACCAACAAAGAACAGTTCAACCAAGCACCACCAACCATGGATCAACAACAAACTAAAGAGACAATCTCGTCGGAAGTATCTGGCATGGCGACTGGCCAAAACAACGAAAGAGACCAAGGTCTGGGAAAGATACAAGATCATCAAGAAAGAAATCGGGCAAATAAACAGACGAGCTTACCAAAAGTTTGTGAAAGACATCATTGCTGAAAACACGACAAAAAAGCTGTGGCGTTTGATTAAAAGCAAGAGGTGTGATGCAGCAGGTATATCCTCTCTCAAGAAGAACGGGTTCACCCAAAGTGGAAGTAAGGCCAAGGCTGACGTCCTCGATGACCAGTTCTGCAAAGCCTTCACTATGAAAAACATTGACGATATACCAGGCTTGATGAAAACACTCATCCAGGCATGCCTGATATCACTGTATGCGAAAGGGGTGTGTGTGTGTGTGCAAGTTATTAGCAAACCTGAATCAGAGGAAAGTTGCAGGAACAGATGGTATTCCATGTCGCCGTCTACAATATCTAGCTAAAGAGATCACACCCGCCATGATTCTCTTTTTCAACAGATCTCTCACAGTAGGCCAAGTCCTGCAATCTTGGAAACACGCATTGGTCCAACCCATCTTCAAAAATGGAGTAGAAGCAGCAAACTACCTGCCCATCTCCCTGACGATTACATGTTGCAAGCTATTGGAATACATCGTAAGGTCAGAAATTACAAGTCATCTCAACTTCAACTAAATCGTCACAGATGCCCAACACGTATTCCGCAAGAAACGCTACTAAAAACTCAACTAATCCTCACAATTGACAACCTGGCATGTTAAATCAATAAAGGTGGTCAGGTGACATGATCCTCTTGGATCTGTCTACAGCCTTCAACAGAGTACTACATCAGAGACTCCTGCTCAAACTAAAACCATACGGTATCACAGGCAACACCAACAAATGAATACAGAACATCCTCATAAACAGAACTCAACAAGTGGTTGTTGAAGGGCAACTCTCGTACACTGGCGCAGTCACGTCTGGAGTTCCCCAGGGCTCTGTCCTTTGTCCCACATTATTTTTAATCTACATCAACCGATCTTGGTGACGGTATTAAGTCCACAATACGCCTCTTCGCCGATGACGCTTTACAACACCATCAAGACTGCCACTGACTCCACCCAACTACAAGATGACATCAGGACACTCGAATCCTGGGAATGAAGATGGCAGATGGCCTTCAATGAAGCGAAATGTCATCAACTAACAGTCACCAAAAAAAGAAATAAGATCTCCACCAGCTACAAGTTGCATGACTAAACCCTGGACAAAGTAACAAGCGCCAAATACCTAGGCGTTGAGATTTCTGAAAATCTCCACTGGGGAAAGCATATACAAGCAACTACAGCCAAGGCCAACAAAGTGAGCGCCTTCGCCTACAGAAACCTCAAGGGATGCCCAACAGATGTCCAACCTGCAGTCCAGAAGAACGTCAGACAAATTCAGCATGGTGTACAACATCATAAACGGACTTGTCGATGTGAACCCTGCTGCACTTCTTGAACCCAGCAACCGCAGATCTAGAGGACCTCAAGCGAAGCTCCAAATCCTCAATTCTCGAACTGACACATACCTACACTCATTCTTCCCATCATCAATCCGACTTTGGAACAGTGTATACCTGTAAATGCATCATCAGCTACATCCCTACCCTCATTCAGGTCTTCACTGAAGGAATGGACGGGGCACCACATATACTCATCAAAATAGATAAATGACATTTTGTCTTTTATTGGGTATTAACTTCTTATTTATTTAATTTTTTTATTTCTTGTTTTTAGCTTTTAGCGTCACTTTTATACCGCTGCCTTTTAAGTCAATGGAAAAGTGCTCGCTCCGCACGCTATTCCCCACGTAAAGTTTATTCCTCGATACTCGGAGCATCTACAGTATTATAAAGTAAGAAAGAACAAGAACACGAATTGTAGCCCATCCTAGAGTTGTTACTGGTACGATTTTAATTATCGTGACATTAAAATGACTGCTGTCGAACTGGATCCGCTATTTGTTAGGGCTCTAAAATTACTCCAGTCTAAGAGCAAGGATGCTGCCGACCAGTTAAAACAAATGCATGATGACGTTATTTCCCAAAGAAAGCTGGGAGTTCAAGAAAAGAAGGTGACGTTATCCTGACACTGGCGGTGAACCGCCTTCACGTGGGCGATAATATGTTGGATTTGAACGCCTCGTAACTCGTTACAAACAAATATTTCTAAGGCTTAGGCTATTTTCAGAGCATGCTCTGAAAATAAGGGCCGATCAGAGGCTTATTTTCAGAGCAGCTCTGACTCTGTTATATCTGCTACTTTTATATTTGTATTTTTAAAGAAATAATTGCTTTGTAGATGAAATAACGTGGAGAAATAACTAGATAAACTCATCGCTGCACAGCTTTATTTTCAGAGCATGCTCTGAAAATAAAGCTGTGCAGTTTATCTAGTTATTTCTCCACGTTATTTCATCTACAAAGCAATTATTTCTTTAAAAATACAAATATAAAAGTAGCAGATATAACAGCTGCTCTGAAAATAAGCCTCTGATTGGCCCTTATTTTCAGAGCATGCTATCTTATTAACCATGAAATAGCGTAACATATCAGCTGATGCACATCAAACGTTATAGCACAACATTAAAATGTACATTTGTTTAACATTTGTTATATATAGTAGATAAGTTATAGGATACCTCCCAAAGGAGACGGTTACAGAGTTTAACTAATAGCAGTGCTTAACAAGTAATGCTCTTGTCGACTAGATGGAATCAATAAAATATATATAATAATATAATATTAACTAGCCTGACACAGACGATGTTCTAAGTCAAACACCCATAACATGAGGCAAGTTGACAGCCGTTTTGATTTATTCGTGTGATTCTATATTGGAGCATGTAACTGAGCCTATACACTGTCACTGCATGACTGTAGCCACATCTGAGTCGGCAATTAATGACTCCATATTTAACAATTCTTCCTTTTGTGCAGCCTGTCCACAGTACACACTCATTGTTTAGTGACAGACACACATTTTCAGGCATTTATTCAGTATATTTTAGATAAAAAAAACCTTCTCCATGACTGTTAGATGGCTACCGCATTTCCGTTGCCATGGTACCTATTTGGGTTCAGCCTGAGGCATGATCGTTTTGATAGGTTAAATCAGCTTCCGGTTTGCTCGGGAAGTAACGAATTATGGGCCGTTATTTCCAGAGCTGCTCGGTAAATAGCCAGTGCGTATTTCTAAAACAACTTACGACTGGGGTACCGAACATTGCATTTTCACCATATTTTCTAGTCTCATTGTATCCACACCCACCCACACGCACGCACACACTCACACAACAAGAATGACTGAAATAAAAACACCCTAACTTAGCCTTTCAATAATCCATTCACTCCTTCGATCCACCTCAAACATCTGTAAAATCACTAAATTATACATACCATATAGTTCACAACAACGTGCTATGTATGAAGGTTTGGATGTGCATCTATTAGTTTCTAAAAAGTTATGCAAGATGTTGGGGGTGGGTGGCGCCCAGACTGCGTGCATATCATGCTTGTGTAACTATATTTTTATCTAAAAGTCTGCAAGGTGGCGCCAGCAGCAGCAATATTGCCAGCTCACATTCACTCGGTACTTTGCAGTACTGGTGCGGTTCTTTGATTTGCAGAATTGGTCTTTGGCCTGCTCCTGTTTCATGACATATAGCCAGTGTAGGAAACTGCAACAGCCATAACCATACCCGGGAAATCTTCCAAATGTCAAATCAAACAACCTACATGAAAACATAGGCCAAAGACACCTGAAAGACATCAAGTTACACACGTAAATTTAAATAGTACATAACGTGAGCAGAAATGCCAGCGTTATCCCAATAATTGGCTGTTCGGGGTACATCAGGTTAAGATGCATAAATGCACGTTTACTCCTGGAGTCTTAGCAGCATGCACCCATGGTGGTGATACACAATATAATTAAAGGTGCTTAATCAAATCGATTTTTTTGCTAGTCTAATTTCGAAGTAAGTTTGCGAAAAACCAAACCTACCTAGTATCCACTACAACATGCTAGCTTGTTTGTGCAACTTTTGTATGTAGTTTTTGTGAAATCACCAGACAAACTATTTAATTAGTTAATGCTTGTTCAAGCATTTACTGAAGTGTAAATCGAAATGCTGAAAAATCACGATTTTGTTCCTTGGTGAAATTTTGTAACTTTGTCATGTGATTGGCAAGAGGATGGAGGTCACGTTCATGATCAGTGTTACCCACACAGTGTTTACCATTTTGGATATCCACTATTTTGATCCTTACCAGATCTAACGACTGAAGTCAATTGTTTTGATTATTTGAACAAAAATAGACATTTTTTTATTAAATCGACTGCGGATATTACACAAACTATTCACACACTACATATTTGGTCACCAGTAAACCGGATTTGCGATAGGCTAAATCAGTTGAGGAAGCAGTTTTAACAACAGTTCATTGCTATCACACATCAATGCACAATTGCTCTAAAGCATTCACAAATAACATGCAGTCCATATTTCTCCAGACACAATTGTAGTGACAGACAATTTGCAGAATTAATCTATGGTCTGCTCCTGTTTAATCATCTGTGTGCTTAATTAATTATTTGTTTGCAGATTGATGATCTGAAGGAGAGCAACAGAAGTGTGGACAGAGGCTCACACAAAAAAGAGTTTGATTTTCTAAAAATAGGCGACACAGAAAAGCGATCATTGGAGAGTGTAAGAAACTAAATTATTCAACATTGCTTAGCATAATCCAGGTGCTATCAGCATGACAAAACATCACATTTTGTAATTGGTTTATGTGCTTATACAAATATTTATATATTAATAGTTGTTTGCTAGTGTTTTAAATAGATAGTTTCCCTATGCAAAACAGGTAACATGCTTTTCCAGATTCTTAACATGTTATTTTTTTTTGTGACTTGTTGAATAGTTCTCATTCTCCAAAATGATATGCTGTTCTCATTTGCTAATATCCTAACATTTCTTTTTTATTTGTATTTATGCTGTCTTTTTTTGGTTGTCACCAGAATATAACATACTTTGTGAAAGTAATTTACCAGCACTAATAAAAAATAATGGTAAATGATAAGTTTTGTTTAATGCAATGTTGTTCATTAGACAATGTTGTTCATTAGACAGTGCATTGTTTCTCCCAGTGATTTGACACAGAAAGTGTAAAATCTTGTGGAAGAAGAACTTGACGAAGCACCATATTTTCACTAGTTCTAAGCCTAAGGCAGACATTATTATAGAAATGTGGATTAACAAGTGCCCTATTCATGCTTTAAAACTATGATCATTTGTTTTGATGTGTGCTTTATTGAAAATTTGCTTTTAAGGTCTAGGGATATTTGTTTGGTTTGTGTCTTTTGAATTCTGTGAAAAATGTAAAACCATGTGGAATTTTGTCACTTTGGATTTAGACCCTTGAAAATGATGTTTGTTTTGTTCACATTCCAGCTGAAACATGATTCTATAGAAGCTATCCCAGTGAAGAAATTGAAGTCAGACTTCCAGCACTCCCTCCTGAAGACATCAGAGAGCAGCAGGGGCAGCAAGGAGGCAGAGAAAGAGCAGGAACACAGCCGCCATAAGGAGCAGTCAAATGAGAAGTCAAAGGAGCGGGCTAAGAGTAAACTGAAGGGGAAGGAATCAGAGAGGGAGGAGAAGGCTGTAAAGAGGGAGGAGAAGGCTGTGAAGAGGGAAGAGGTGGTTAAGAAGACAGTGGCTGTCTTCAGTAGCAGTAGTGAGGATGAGGATGACAGCGATACGGAGGAGGAGAGTCCATCACCGTCGAAGAACACCCTCAAATTGGACACAGAAGACTTTGGCCTCGACATGGACGACATAGCATGTGTCGTGTGCAAGTAAGTGACGTCATCTTATTTAAACATCAAAATTGCTGTTGGATTGCAGCCTTGTATCATTTATATATAAATATACTGTTTTTATGATTGTTTATTTTATATGGACATACTGCTTGGTTGTTTGAAATAAAATGTTATAATTATCATCATGTAAATGTTTAGTTCTTTTGCACAAGTGCTCAAATATAGCCACTTAGTCGTTGGTTAAATGCAAGTAAATTCTGAGACATCAAGTTTTTGACCATTGGTTGATTTCACAAAGAATGACCCAAGTATATATAATGTAAAACTATGTATTCTATATAATAATCTATATTTTCTATTTGACAACAATATTTACATAATTTTCTTAGTAGAGATGGAATAGGTAGTAAAATCAGCTATACGATTTGATATTGTGTTGTGATCTATTGATTAGATAAAAACCCCAAAAACGTCTACTTGAAATATGTATTTTAGCATGAAGCCATTTGAATAGGGAATCCAAATATGGTGCATTACACAGGCATTGTACGACTTTCATAAAAAATTGGAATTTTAGCTCCATAGCCACATAGCAGTTTTGGCTGCTAAATAGAGGTCACTTTTCACTATGTAGTATGTACCAATTTTGGAGATCAGTATCTCATAAACTGATCAAGATAGAAATTTCAAACTTCTCATATGCCTACATTTGTATGTGTACTATTGATCAAAGTAAGATGTTCTAACATAGCACGAATAGGTTTTTTGTTATTGGTATTTTAAGTAGAACAAGAAATCTTCATGATTTCTGAAAAGTGGCAAGGACAGAAGTCGCCAGATTTGAAATGGTCATAACTCAGAAACTATTCGAGCTACAGCCATATGGTTTGACATGTATAGTTATATTGATATGTAGATTTATTGTTAAAAATTTGAATAAAAAAATGTGAGTGAAACAAGATTTTCTTATTTTGGTTGATTTGAGACGGAATGCCCCAGTTAGTCCTCATTTATATGTGTTAATGTTTAAAGTGTCATTGGTCAGAAAGTATTTGTAAAATAACAATTACTATGACATATCCCTGCTACAAATAGCCCCAGTCTCCAGTCTCCCTACTACAGGGGTACCATACATTATAACAGTACTTGTCTGCTCTTTGTTACCATTGCCTGTTTTACAAATCAGAGTTCTTTCATAGGCTTTGTGATTGTATAGTTAAAGCGAAACAAAAGTCATGGTTACGTAGCATGATATTCTTAATTGTAGTTGCTAATGGTTATCTTTTAGTAACTCTTAGTCCATGACTTTTGTTTCCCTTTAGACACCCAAAATATCACTGTACTATACACAGCCTGCCTGCATTGTGTTCCGTGTTCTCTCTGCAGACAATTCAATGTGACATCAACAAACAGACTCGTCGAATGTCAGGAATGTCACAGTCTCTATCATCAGGTGCATCTTCTTAAAACTTCTTTAGTTATCACTGAATGTGTTAAATATATAATTCATAAAGCACAATATCCATAAAAGGCTCAAAAGCTCTTTATATAGTTAATTTATAAAAGAAAATTAAGTAATGTTTAAAAGTAAGTTCTGTGTCACTAGCTTTAGAGGAACCTCCTGATGTAAGGTTAACTTGGTTGATCACAATGTTCCCTGCTACGGAGTAGGGACATTAATTATTACACTTAGATATGAATCTACAAAACTAAAATGTTAAATTTGCTGTGTTACTCAGATGCATTTTTATGATTGGTATTATTAGATAGTTGTGATAAAAAAGCTTTGTCTTACAGTTTAATATACACATGCATGTAGCATATGTACAAGTATTAAGTTGTGCATTCCTGTGATGTGTGTGTGTATACAAGCAAATAGGCTTCGTTATGTTTAATGTGATGTAACTCAGGAGTGCCATCGTCCTCCGGTGACGTCCAAGAATGTCAGCGACCCGCGCTTCGTCTGGTACTGCAGCAGATGTTCAAAGAATCTCAAGAAAATGGTAGGCAGCAAATGTCCTAACATATTCACTGAGTAGACAGCTTTAGGAGTCAATAAACGTTCAGTTAAACAAGTAGGTGAGCAGTGGCGACTCTGTTGTTCCTGCATTTAATTAATCAGTCTGTAAAGGTGTACTTTAAGATTATGTAAAGCAGTTCAATTTTAAGGTTTATTCAGATTCAAAATATTATTTTGTTTAGAATAGTACAAGAAACAAGAGACTAGCAGGAGACATATGCACAAGGAATAAAGTTTGATTTATGCATTTTATGGTCCCAACAATGTTCTATATGTATGACAAACTTACAGTACCATTAAACAAAACAAACCATAAGTTCACATTATCACTTGAACAGCCTCTGTGTAGGCCATAAACGCAAGACGCATCAGACATATTTTTGTGTTGTAACACTACACTTTTAGAGTAATTATAACAAATACATATTTTGTTTTGCTTCCCTCAGTTCCATTGTGGAAAGCATGCATATGTTTGTTGTAGTTTGTGTATTGTTAAACATGTCTGTTGATGTTTGTGTGACAGGTGAGCAAGCCTCTCAAGTCAAAGCCAGCCCCAATACCATTCACAAAGGACTCGGTCCAGGCCAGCAAGACAAAGCTGGACCATTCCTTGCAACAGGCATTCCGTCGAGTCGACCCCACCAAGGTGGATGTTATATTCATTTAAAGATTCCTCCTCAATTCCATTTCTTTGCTTGTCTCTTCCCCCCCCCGACTCATTAAAAAAAATAATGAACCTGTCTACTGTCCACTGTGACATGATACTTCATTTATAAAAATGTTTTAAATAAAAAATTGGTACAAATGAGCTATCATGTCGTAGTTGATACTAGATAGGTTGAATATCTGAAAATAACAATGAAATCGGACAAACTATTAAAACATTTTTGACTGGGTCCGGTCAAACTTCGTCAAAAAAGGACATGATCCCTTTTGCAAGTTCCCGAATCTAAAGATCATAGTCAAATATTCTGATTATCTTAACTCTTAAACCGACTGCACATATTACTTAAACTAATGATTAGTACAAATTCTGCTGTTAATCGCATTAGAAGTAGCTGTTTATTTATGGACATTTATATGATAATTTACAAGATTGCCATCCAAAGAAAAACTGAAGATTCCAAGTAGACAAGGAAGCCATTGGCTTTATCAAGAGTACAACAATTTCTCATCTTTGCGTAACCTGCCCTTATATAAATGAGATATCTCTCAATTGTTTTTCAACAGTCACACTTCTAGCAGAATTTGGAAATAAGAATCTGCGGAAATAAAAACCACCAGCCGTGTTAAAATATTTGATATACTGTGATGCAGACACAATAAAATTGTGAAAAATTACCGAAATATTAATACGAGTTTACTTATGTTTTAAAACACCATGGTTATGCCGTTTCAGTCGTCTCTCCTGAAGGAGTCGGCGTCGACGGTGCGACCACTCAAGGGTCTACAAGGCATGGCGAGTCTGGCAGCCAACCTCAGCGGCAAACTTACCGGTGACTCAACCAAACACCCAAAGGGAGAGAGCAAGTTTCTTGTCTCAACTGCAAAGGCAGACACTGCAAAATCCAGTTTGCTTGCAAAGTCAGACGCCAGCAAATTCAGCAGTGCATTTTCTCGTCTGGACGCACCAAAAAATCCCAGTTCATTTAGTGCAAAATTGGATGTGACAAAGGCACGGTCTAGTGAATCAACGAAGGTGATGAAAAGTTCGAGTTCATCATCGACAGGAGGTCGGATGTCCCAGAGTTCAATGATGAGCGCTGATAAACGGCTTGCCATGATGAAGAAGAAAGCGGAGAAGAAAATTAATGACCGGAAATCTTCACTGAAGTGAAGAACGTTAAACAGATAATGTGTTAAAGAACTGCCATGTCGACATGAAAGCTACAAAAACTTAATAATTAATGAACAAACCACATCACTCTTTCATCTTCTAACTTTAATGTGCAGTTGTGCAGTAAAAAAAATACATAATTATATTATATACATTAGTAATTTGTGTTTGCAAAAACAGTAGCCCAAAAAATCCCATCACCAACATACATGTGATGTATGCTTAATGATGTGCTGTTATTGACACTACGTCATAATTACAGCTATCAAAAATATACTGTTGCAATTATGTAAATACATAAAAATTACTCGTTGACATGTTAATAAGCCTGACTATACATACCATAGTCCTGTATATTATATACAACAATGAACATGAACTTGTGCTTTATTGTTGAGATATCACATAGCTATGCTAGGAACATATAAATTCTCAGATAATTACAGATTCTTTTATAAATCACTCACAAAATGTACTCTTAAGTTTCTAACATAACACTGTACACATTTTTTTATTCTGTAAATTATTGGAATGTTGAGAATTGTTCATTTCACAAGAAATTATGCCTTAATAAGAAATGATGTCTTGAGTACGTTGGAGTCGACATTTGTGCGTTGGTACGGCTGCTGTCCTCCGGCATAGATGATCACTGCTCCTGTAACCATGCATACAGTGAGAAAGGTATTGTGTTCTTTAACCACCTGTACAACCAAACATCATAGCCATGATGATGATGCATACAATTTGACATTCATACATTTTATCCCCAAAAGCATTCTTTTTAGCATTTCACCACAAATGGCTGAAAGTTTAATTACGCCATAACTGATGTGACTCTTGTTCAAACAGCAAGCATTAGTACGGTTCCCAAATCTCTAACTTAATAAGCAGAGAAGACTTTTTGTCAAGCAGACCTTCCCTTATTAAACCATATTATGGTATAGTCTTTGGAAGATAACAGTATTATGTTGCTGTAACAGAAACATAATAGTAGTAGCTGCTCAATACACTTCTGGATAACATAAATCAGTTGACTTAAATTGTGTTAAGTTACATATAACCACCATGGTTACCTCAAATTATACACCTCACGGAAGCCCTAACATACCCTAGCTGTTCCTGTAAGCATAGACCTACAAGTTATGCACCTCACAGCAGCCCGAACATACCCTAGCTGTTCCTGTAAGCGTAGACCTACAAGTTATGCACCTCAGCAGCCCGAACATACCCTAGCTGTTCCTATAAGCATAGACCTACAAGTTATGCACCTCACAGCAGCCCTAACATACCCTAGCTGTTCCTGCAAGCATAGACCAACAAGTTATGCACCTCACAGCAGCCCCAACATACCCTAGCTGTTCCTGCAAGCATAGACCTACAAGTTATGCACCTCACATCAGCCCTAACATACCCTAGCTGTTCCTGCAAGCGTAGACCTACAAGTTATGCACTTCACAGCAGCCCTAACATAATCTAGCTGTTCCTGTAAGCATAGACCTACAAGTTATGCACTTCACAGCAGCCCTAACATACCCTAGCTGTTCCTGTAAGCATAGACCTACAAGTTATGCACCTCACAGCAGCCCCAACATACCCTAGCTGTTCCTGTAAGCGTAGACCTACAAATTATACAAATCACAGCAGCCCTAACATACCCTAGCTGTTCCTGCAAGCGTAGACCTACAAGTTATACACCTCACAGCAGCCCCAACATACCCTAGCTGTTCCTGTAAGCGTAGACCTACAAGTTATGCACCTCACAGCAGCCCTAACATACCCTAGCTGTTCCTGCAAGCATAGACCTACAAGTTATGCACCTCACAGCAGCACTAACATACCCTAGCTGTTCCTATCAGCATAGACCTACAAGTTATGCACTTCACAGCAGCCCTAACATAATCTAGCTGTTCCTGTAAGCATAGACCTACAAGTTATGCACTTCACAGCAGCCCTAACATACCCTAGCTGTTCCTGTAAGCATAGACCTACAAGTTATGCACCTCACAGCAGCCCCAACATACCCTAGCTGTTCCTGTAAGCGTAGACCTACAAATTATACACCTCACATCAGCCCTAACATACCCTAGCTGTTCCTGTAAGCATAGACCTACAAATTATACACCTCACATCAGCCCTAACATACCCTAGCTGTTCCTGCAAGCGTAGACCTACAAGTTATACACCTCACAGCAGCCCCAACATACCCTAGCTGTTCCTGCAAGCGTAGACCTACAAGTTATGCACCTCACAGCAGCCCCAACATACCCTAGCTGTTCCTGCAAGCGTAGACCTACAAGTTATGCACCTCACAGCAGCCCCAACATACCCTAGCTGTTCCTGTAAGCGTAGACCTACAAGTTATGCACCTCACAGCAGCCCCAACATACCCTAGCTGTTCCTGTAAGCATAGACCTACAAGTTATGCACCTCACAGCAGCCCCAACATACCCTAGCTGTTCCTATAAGCACAGACCTACAAGTTATGCACTTCACAGCAGCCCTAACATAATCTAGCTGTTCCTGTAAGCATAGACCTACAAGTTATGCACTTCACAGCAGCCCTAACATACCCTAGCTGTTCCTGTAAGCGTAGACCTACAAGTTATGCACTTCACAGCAGCCCTAACATAATCTAGCTGTTCCTGTAAGCGTAGACCTACAAGTTATGCACCTCACAGCAGCCCCAACATACCCTAGCTGTTCCTATAAGCATAGACCTACAAGTTAGGCACTTCACAGCAGCCCCAACATACCCTAGCTGTTCCTATAAGCATAGACCTACAAGTTATGCACTTCACAGCAGCCTTAACATAATCTAGCTGTTCCTGTAAGCATAGACCTACAAGTTATGCACTTCACAGCAGCCCTAACATACCCTAGCTGTTCCTGTAAGCATAGACCTACAAGTTATGCACCTCACAGCAGCCCTAACATAATCTAGCTGTTCCTATAAGCATAGACCTACAAGTTATGCACTTCACAGCAGCCCTAACATACCCTATCTGTTCCTGTAAGCGTAGACCTACAAGTTATGCACTTCACAGCAGCCCCAACATACCCTAGCTGTTCCTGTAAGCGTAGATCTACAAGTTATGCACCTCACAGCAGCCCCAACATACCCTAGCTGTTCCTGTAAGCGTAGACCTACAAATTATACACCTCACAGCAGCCCCAACATACCCTAGCTGTTCCTGCAAGCGTAGACCTACAAGTTATACACCTCACAGCAGCCCCAACATGCCCTAGACAGACAGACAGACAGACAAAATCGTTTATTTATCCATTTGTACATAGTATTACAGTAACTGTAATTCCTATTAATTAATATATTTAGTACAACGTGGATTTGGGAGACTCCTATTAAGACTAAAAAAGTCGCTCTCATAGGAGCCACCTTGGTACGTTTTCATTGAATTTATTGTATATTTCCGCTTGTGTAGATTAACGTTAACACGTACAGCTAGATTAATTATTTATTATTGACCATGCGTGCAAGTGTAGCAGTTAACTTCGGTGCATATGCATACATAGCTTTTTATAATAATTTTTTTAGCATAAGATATATATCCCTGTAAGCTGTGTGTGGTCACCTTATCTTTTAATATGTCTGGAGTATTGTTGATGATATGTGGTAAATTATATTTCAGACACTTTTTTGCAAATTCGTGTTGTGTTCTAAATGTGTGTAGTTTGTTGTGTTTACGCGTGAAATGATTATGTATGTGTGTATTCTGGTTTATCGGCCAGCTTTGTAAGTATGCTGGTAATTGTTTGTGTATGAATTTATAATAAAATCGTAGTATCTGTACTTTAAGTAAGTCTTCAACCTTTAGAACAGAGAGGCTTTTAAATAATGGTTCCGTATGTGAGTTATATTTGGTTACAGATATTATTCTAATTGCTTTCTTCTGTAATTTTATTATCCTATTACACTGATAGCCCCAAATCATTAGGCAGTAATTTATGTGGGGTAATATTAATGAATTATACAGTATAATTCTGATACTTTTTGGTAAGACATGCTTCAATTTGTTTATAATTCCGATTGTCCTAGAACACTTATTTGCTATTTTCTCAATGTGTTTATTCCAATTTAAATGTGTGTCTAATATTAAACCTAAGAAGTTGAAATGTTGGACTCTTTCAATGTTTACACCATCTATTGTTAGTGTTGGTACTGTTACCTTTTTGTTTGGCATTTGAAAAATCATATATTTAGTTTTGTTTATATTTAATGTTAATTTATTTAATTTTAACCATTCTGCTATGTTGTGTAGTTCTGTATTTATCATATGTTCAGTATTTGGATTGTTTGTACCATTTGTAAAAGACCCGAGTGTACTTACTAGAGAAGTATCATCGGCATATGTAATGAATTTAAAGACATTACTGGCTTGTGAGAAATTGTTAATATATATAATGAATAACAGAGGACCTAGTATTGAGCCTTGTGGGACTCCCGTGTTTATAGGTAAGACATTTGATTTTATGTCATCAATTTTTACAAATTGCTCAGGTTTGTTAAGTAACTCTTTAGTAATTGTAATGCTGATGGTTCCAACCCATAATGTTCTAATTTTTTTAAGAGGATTGTGTGGTCAAGTGTATCAAATGCTTTCGATAAATCAAGAAATATACTGATGGGTAATTGGTTGTTATCCAAGTGTGTAGTGATCCTATCGACTATTTCTAGAGCTGCATATTCAGTTGAATGGTGGGGTCTGAATCCATATTGACTATCAGACAGTAATTTTGTATTAGTAAAATACATGAGTAATTGGTTATTCATAATTCTTTCCAATACTTTTGAAATAACAGGCAAAAGGGATATTGGTCTATAATTTGTGAATAATGTGGGATAATTTTTCTTAAATATAGGAATAACTTTTGCTACTTTAAGTTTGTCAGGAAATTGTCCTGTGTTCAGCACTTGATTTATTAATAATGTTAAAGGTTTCACTATGTCTGGTTCAATAAGTTTTAATAATTTGCTGGATATTCCATCACAACCATAGCTATTTTTATTTGGAAGGTTATTGATTATTTGTGATACGGATTCCTCTTGTATTTCTGTGAATCTGAAACCATTTGTATTCTTGTTTTTGAGAAATTTAGTGATATTATTTGCAGTTGTACATTGTATGTTTTCTGCAAGATTAGGGCCTGTTTCCGTAAAGATATGATTAAATTCATTAGCTATGTCAATCTTATTAGTATATGTCTTGTTATTTTGTTTAAAATATGTTGGAAATTGCGTACTAGATTTGTGTCTTGATATAATTTCATTAATTGCTTTCCATGTATTTGCTGCATTAAATTTGTATTTGTCGAAAAGTTGTACATAGTGTAATCTCTTTGCTTCACGAATGTTCTTCTTAAGTATTACGTTGTATGTTTTTAGATTAGTGCAACTTGTGGTATATTGTGCACAATCAGGATCTAACATCTTCAGTTGTTTGTATAATTTATCTCTATATTTAATTGATCTTAATATACCTTTCGTTATCCAGTTTGATTTTTTATGTCTGTATTTGTGGAATTTGACAACTTTGGTTTGTATGTGTTTATTTTTAGTCGTTTCTATTATTTGATCTATAAGGTTATAATTGGAATTTGTATCAGCATTAGGACTCTTATCCATTTTGCTATAAATGTCTGCTGCATGAATGTCATGTTTAACTTTTAATAAGGCTTCATTAGTTTCCATGTGTATCTTAGTTGTTTTAGGATTTAATTGTTTGTTTTGTGTTGTGTCCATAAAGATAAAATAGGGTTGGTGATCTGAGAATTGTTTTATGAGTATACCTGCTCTGCTCTCTAGAATTGTTTTTGTTAATTTACAGAAAAGATTATCTATTAGTGTACCGTGTTTTTCTGAAAATCTAGTTGGTAGTGTAATTTGGGGATACATACTATGTGATGTAAGAAGATCAAAGAAATCACTGATCAGTTCATCTTCATTTAACTTTAGCAGGTTTATGTTATAATCACCGGCAAAGATTACATTGTGTTGTATTTGGTCTAGGGATGATAGCAGTAGTGAAAATTCTGTTATAAACTGTTTCAGGTTATCAATTAGATTCCTTGGAGGCCTGTAAATATTTCCCATTATTGCTGGTTTGGTCAAACCACCTTCACTTACTTTAATAATAAGCCCTTCCCAAAGTTCATAGTTGTTTAGATTTTGAATCACTTCGCTGTTCCTGTAAGCATAGACCTACAAGTTATGCACCTCACAGCAGCCCTAACATACCCTAGCTGTTCCTGCAAGCATAGACCTACAAGTTATGCACCTCACAGCAGCCCTAACATACCCTAGCTGTTCCTGTAAGCGTAGACCTACAAGCAATGTACCTAGTTCCACACGGAAGCCCTCTGCATTACTAATCCACACCGCCATCTGTTCTGGGGTGACCACAAAGCTGAATGCTGCAGTGTCCTTGACCTTGAGTAGTTGCCGTTGGAAACCACACAGTTGTAGTTTAGGCACCGGCACACTTGCATTGGTCCAAGACATGTAAATCTGTACCACCTGAATAACAGATGACACAAGAAATGGCTTGACATTCATTCATGTCTATATAATTAATAAATTTCACGTCTTGCATAAAATGGAAGTTAATTAATGAAGTCGTACTGTTTGTTTTGTAGTGTACCAAGATAGATTTTGAATCATATCCAATGTCACATAAAACATTGTATGCCATTCAGAACTAAACTTCAACTATCTGCATCTTTGTTTTAACATAATGTTTTTGTTCCAAGAATCATAGTATCTAGTAATCATTCCTTCTTGAGATCAATATTGCAGACTTTGGAATTAGTTATTCGTTGTATTACCAATGCAGTACGTATTACAAATATATAAACTCACCTCGTCAGCATCGTGTGGTCCTTCGTTGGTAACGCCCACTGTCACACTGACATTTTGCCCTGGGGTAATCTGGGGGGGTTTCAGAGTAAGGCTGGTATATCGGAACTGGGAGTATGAAAGTCCGTAGCCAAATGGATAGAGCGGGTCGCCGTGGTAATAGCGGTAGGTGTGGCCATCCATGTTGTAGTTAGTGATAGGTGGCACCTGTAACAAATAGTCTTGTTGTCAGTAGTTTTGTAGTGTTTTAATGTTCCAATTTTAATGTTATCAGGAACTTGTTTAGTTTATGCAGAAAAAAGTAAACATTTTGACAGAACACGCCTATGTGATTGCTAAATCAAAGTTACAAACAAGTAATTACTGACATTTAATGACGGTCAGATTTAACTTTTTAAAACCAATACTTCAAAACCGAAAATGCAAGACCCTTTTCCAAGAGAGTTTCAATGCAAAATAACAAAGAATTTTTTAGAAAAACCCACTAAGAGCTAATTATTTATTTAGTGATCAAACTGTGTGATTTAATTAAAAAAGCATTCATTTATCGAATTGTAAGGTAGGCCCAGGTTGGTGAAATAAAATTTAAGAATGCTTTAAAATTTCTCATTTTAAGAACTTTTATGGCCTTTTAATTCTTGGCTCACATTCTGTATTCCAAACTATATTGATGCTGTTGTCATTTTCAGTTGTTCATACACACTTGCTGTAACTGGGCTGGCCAAGTTACTGGCAGTCGACCGGCTGGAATCGCCTCAGGACTGGACGCAGTGACCATGTCATAAAGAGCTTGACCTGTCGCCTGAGCTGGGAAGAAACAGGCTACAATAGCATCCACCTCGGAGCTCTCTTTCGCCCATGTGATGTCCAGTGGCCCAGCATTGAAGAGCAGCAGTATGAGGGGAGCATCTCGACCTTATAACAGAACAGGTGTTTAGCAAGTGCTTCCGTTTGCCTTTGAGTTTTTTTATAACAATATTAGTGTATAGTTTCCTAGTTGTAATCTCTAGAAGGTAAGTGAAAGTGGTGGCTAGCATGGACTTATCGTTGGAGCAGCCAAGACAGGCAGATGTCTAAGTTCTCACTTTGAACTTGTCAGCAAAAAATAAATATTTGAAAAGATTATTTTTAATTTGTCTTAAACAAATATACAATTATTTATTTTTTAGCTGTCATTATAAGAAATTATGCTAAATTTACAGGTTGTCATTGGCTACAAACATCATGTTCAAAATTCCATTTAATACGAAGAAATCTCATGAGAAAATTATGTGCAAGATATAGTCAGTAAAACTGCAAAAATAATTTAAAAACAATTATATTCAGTTATCTCTAGCTAACTTCTGTTCATTCGACCACTGACTGGACAACTGGGAACAAATAATACACACTGTAGAAAGCTGCATCCTTCAAGAGTTGAAGTTGTGAACCAGGCAGGTCCAAGCTGGACCGGTCATTCCCTTCACACTCCAGCAAGGCACCTGGTCAGACAACACATGGACAAACAGATGTAATAACTCCATTGCCAACAAAGGTTCAACTGCAGTTTTGGCCATTAAGTCTCACACAGTCGACTCGTATTTCTCCCTCGCTCATTACCATTGTGTAAAACATTTCGTCTACAGTTGTATACTTTTGAACAGCTTAATCTATCCCTGGCTGGACAGTGGTCATTACAGAATGACCAAAGGACAATGTTTTGTAGATTCTGACACCCGGCCTAAATTAAAGTAGCTACTATCTTACACATCTATTTCTGGATGGCAATAAATAAACAAATTTTACTCAGCCTTAGATTACATGTGTTGTACGTTGTTCCATGTTGATAGCAAAACAATATCCATGTGTTGTATGTTGTTCCACGTTGATAGCAAAACAATATACATGTGTTGTACGTTGTTCCATGTTGATAGAAAGACAACATGCATGTGTTGTACGTTGTTCCATGTTGATAGCAGAACAGCATGCATGTGTTGTATGTTGTTCCACGTTGATAGTAACACAACATGAATGTGTTGTACGTTGTTCCATGTTGATAGTAAAAACCATACATGTTCACAAAAGTGCAATCATTACTTGTTTTGTGATGTACGTTGTTCCATGTTGATAGTAAAAACCATACATGTTCACAAAAGTGCAATCATTACTTGTTTTGTGATGTACGTTGTTCCATGTTGATAGTAAAAAACATACATGTTCACAAAAGTGCAATCATTACTTGTCTTGTGTTGTACGTTGTTCCATGTTGATAGTAAAAACCATACATGTTCACAAAAGTACAATCATTACTTGTTTTGTGATGTACGTTGTTCCATGTTGATAGTAAAAACCATACATGTTCACAAAAGTGCAATCATTACTTGTTTTCCAGGCAGTGAAGACTTCCAATGTTATTCCAAGTTACTGTCAAGTCTTGCATGCTAATTTAACATATGATCCAGTAAGTGTGATTTATTTTTCAATCATGTTAAATTTAAATAATGAATTTTTACTTTCTTAAAACATTACCAAGCAACTCGAATTAACTAGAATAGCATGTATATTAGTTCTTTGACAGTCGTCAAACAGAATGGCCATTTCTAGCTGAAGAGGACAAATCTAACAGACCGGTGCTTTACCTGTTCCAAGGCAGACAATAACAAGTTGAGAGTCCGTCACAGCTTCTTTCACTTGTGTGGCGTTGTAACTTTCACACCGAGCGTCGTCACAGCCACTCGCATGTCTGGTCACGTTGGCCAGCTTCTTCAGACCCTCGAGCGCGGTCACCACAAAACGACGATCTGTCTTGGGTGTATAATCTCCAAACACAGCATCATCCGCCATAGGTCCAACAATCTGAAAGTAAAGACAATAAAAAAAACCTGTAAAACTTAAGTCTGTGGCTCAGATTTATGTGTGCTACAGTGCTCTTTCCTATACACACTTGCACAAAATGAAGTCAGTAAGTTGTATGCTTATGATGAATACATTTTTCAGAAATAAACTATGTCAGCTTTATCATTTTGTGTGTGTGTACCAGCATGTATGTGTGAGTGCAGGCATTCATGTGTGCACATCTAGCTACCTAAATACATATAATATGCTGACAACATGGGAACACTTATCTTTTTAATTGTGTTTACCCTATTAAGGTTCTTCGAGTATTCATCTATCTGATGTCAACTTTAACATTGTGTACCAATTTCGAGATTGCCCAACCCTAACACAGGTGTGTAGGATTTAGGTGGGATAGTAAAAGTTTTTGTATTATTATTATTATATACATAATATAAATTAATTCAGATACATTTAAAACATAATTAATTTTATTATAATGCATCCTACTGCCAATCGTCCAAGCCCCTTCATCACAGGAAGTATCCTATTGCGATTCTTCAGCAAGACAAAAGACTTCAGGGCTGCCTTCACGGCAAGCTGCCGATGGTCATCGTTTAACACAACTGGCATTGCAATCTCAGAATACGGGTTCATCTTTTGAGGATCAAATTCTCCCAGTCGGAAACGTGTGTACATGATTGGTTTGAGGTTCTCACGAACTGCGGCCTCTGACAGTTTGCCATCCAACACTGCCCGCCCGATGGCATAGTAATACGGGCTGCCATTTCGTAGTTCCATGTTGCAGCCAGCACTGATGGCCGAGACAGCAGCGTCTTCAGCTGTTGACCTGTACTTGTGTTCTGTGACAATATTTTCAATGGCTCCAGAATCACTTACTACAAAGCCACTGAAGCCCCACTCTTTACGTAACAAGTCCGTTAACAGACCTCGGTTAGCACAAGATGGCGTGCCATTGATGCTGAAAACAGAACAACCTCATCACATAACTGGGCTTTTCGAGGACCAAGCCAAGAGAACCGGAACTAGGTAAGCAGATCGTAAAGTATCCTATAATTCATGTAAATTATGATCCAAAAGCTTGAAATTAGTATGACAATGTATATTCCTATGTATAACCAACAATTGTTATCTAGAAACATGTCTTACCACGCCAACACCTGTTAGGAAACAGTTTTGCATCTTACAGTTTGGAATCCAGTTTCAATTAAATACAACATGAAAATTCTGAAGAGATGGGTACCTGTTATAACTACACATGACGTTGTATGAGCCGGCCTGGACACACGCCTTGAACTGTGGAAGGTAGGTCATCCTCATGTCACGCTCCGACACCTTGGAATGACAAGAGATACGTGTCAAAACATTATATTTTTTACAGTACTAAAGAAAAGAAAAACAGACAAATTGGAACAATGCTTGACAGGACAAAAAAGCAACATAACTAAAAAGGGTAATGCCTGGTTTAGTGAAAACTGAATTATGAAAGAAACTTGTCTAAAAAGACTAAATGAAATGGGTTTAAAAATAAAAAGGCAGAAAGCCCATGAAGGGAGGTGGTCTCATAAACTAAGTAGTCTTATAATGGGAAATAACAGTCTCACAAGAGAGTATTGATCAGACACAGTATTCTCGCAAGAGAGTATCAGACACAGTGGTCTCAAAAGAGAGTATCCGACACAGTGGTCTCACAAGAGCGTATTGATCAGAAACAGTGGTCTCGCAAAAGAGTATCAGACACAGTTGTCTCGCAAGAGAGTATCAGATGCAGTGGACTCGCAAGAGAGTATCAGACACAGTGGTCTCGCAAGAGAGTATCAGAAACAGTGGTCTCGCAAGAGAGTATTGATCAGACCCAGTGGTCTCGCAAGAGAGTATTGATCAGACACAGTGGTCTCACAAGAGAGTATCAGACACAGTGTTCTCACAAGAGAGAATTGATCAGACGCAGTGGTCTCACAAGAGAGTATTGATCAGACACATTGGTCTCGCAAGACAGAATCAGACACAGTGGTCTCGCAAGAGAGTATCAGACACTGTGGTTTCACAAGAGAGTGTTGATCAGACACAGTGGTCTTGCAATAGAGTATCAATCACAGTGGTCTCGCAAGAGTATCAGACACAGAGGTCTCACAAGAGAGTATCAGTCAGTGGTCTCACAAGAGAGTATCGTACACAGTGGTCTCACAAGAGAGTATCAGACACAGTTGTCTTGCAAGACAGTATCAGACACAGTGGTCTCACAAGAGAGTATCAGATACAGTGGTCTCGCTAGAGAGTATTGGTCAGACACAGTGGTCTCACAAGAGAGTATTGATCAGAAACAGTGGTCTCACAAGAGAGTATCAGACAGTGGTCTCACAAGAGAGTATCAAACACAGTGGTCTCACACGAGAGTATCAGACACAGTGGTCTCTCGCAAGAGAGTATCAAACACAGTGGTCTTGCAAGAGAGTATCAAACACAGTGGTCTCGCAAGAGAGTATCAAACACAGTGGTCTCGCAAGAGAGCGTCAGACAAAGTGGTCTCACAAGAGAGTATCAGACAAAGTGGTCTCACAAGAGAGTATCATACACAGTGGTCTCACAAGAGAGTATCAGACACAGTGGTCTCACAACAGAGTATCAGACACAGTGGTCTCACAAGAGAGTATCATACACAGAGGTCTCACAAGAGAGTATCAGACACAGTGGTCTCGCAAGAGAGCATCAGACACAGTGGTCTCACAAGAGAGTATCTGACAAAGTGGTCTCACAAGAGAGTATCATACACAGTGGTCTCACAAGAGAGTATCAGACACAGTGGACTCACAAGAGAGTATCAGACACAGTGGTCTTGCAAGAGAGCGTCAGACACAGTGGTCTCACAATTTACAATTAAGATTGTCACAAAATGATCACAACACATAAAGACTATGATATGAAACATTGGGTAATATTTGTTGGCACTGTCCAAAGGTAATACATACGAAAGTGTACCTTGGCGTTGAAAGACAGCCTGGACACAGGAATGTTTTCTGGTCCGCTGTGCACATCAAAATGTTTGCAACCAGTGTTTGTGCGCAGATATCGTGGGTGGTGACCTTGCAGACCGTGGACATACTGCTTGGACAACTGACCGCTCAAGTAAGGGTCCTCACCATATGTCTCCTGAAAATTAATTTTGTAGTTCTACTTCTAGGCCATGGAGACTGTTGTTCACAGTATTAAATCTAACATTGTGAATATATAAACAAATCAACTAATCATAACAAATGAATAGTTTACTGAAGCTACTGATAACAATTCCACGAGTACAGGTTTATGGATATTGCTCTTGTTCATTTATCATTCAAAATCATTATATAATAAACTAGTTGATATATTTAACAACCATATAACTAACAGCCGAGAAGCATATATGTTGTAAGTTAGCAACTAGATTTGTTGTCAATTTAATGCTGCTGAGGTGAAAATGAATGCCCTGTCATGCTAACAGGTAAAGATTAGTTTTTAAAAGTAAAACAAGCCTAAAGTGTGGCTATATGATGAATGTCATAATATTACATACTTACATTCACCTATTAACCTACCCGAGTACACCCCCACAGAGAGTGGCAGCTAACCTACCTGAATGCGCCCCCACAGAGGGTGACGGGCGATGTTGACCACTGGGGAAAAACAGCTGAGACCATGCACCCCGTACTTCTGATGACGTACATCGTTGTTGTAGTAGGCCCGCACCTCCCGGGATATGGCTACACTCACATTGTACAGCAGTGCAGTGCTACACAAAGAAGATCATAATTTATTATATGACATGGCACAAACTACCATTAAACAGTGTTTTCTTTAAAATGTATATGTTGTGAGCTCCGGGCTTCGAATTAGAAACAACCAAAGGCAGATCCAGGATTTCAGTGTTATGAGCAGATTAATTAAGTTCCTTCTTTATCCAATTACCGGGTTTAATTATAACCACAAGGCAAGCACTTTTATCTACTACATTTTACATTTGTTTTTGTTATTCTGGTCAGATTCTATTAGATATCCCTCATGTGTGTAAGTGATTCCACAATGGAAATAAGTGCTTGAACTTTTTGTGTCAACCTGATATTATAAATTACTTTATAGTCATCTATACAATAACAAAAATTCAATTACAATTACTGCAATATGTTTTTTAATAACACCATTTAAAGTAAAACCAATTACGATAATATAATTACACTGTAATTGTAATTAATTACACAGTACACAATTATAACTGAACCAAACCCTGGCTGTGTTCCAAAGAATAATCAACAATGCAATTTAATTATGGCAAAATGGCAACAGTGAAAGAAGTCCTCTGAGCCTGAGGGCAGACTTGGGGGTCAATTACATTATCAATTTGAATTACAATTACTCACATATTATGCACAACAATTTAAATTACACCTAAAAAATACAAATTTCAAGTATCAATTCCATATCTAAATAACAGTATGTGAACAAAGCAACCATAGACATACTCAAGGCAAAAAAATCAGGGTTGAAAAAAATCAAGATTAAAAAAAATATATATTTTTTTTTAAATAGGATTTTTTAATTTATACCAGATACCAGAATACAAACTGGTACAGTATTACACAATTGTAGCCTAGACTGTCTCACATGAGTCAACATACTGAATTGGTAACAACTAGCACAAACTCTGAGTGGACTTTAACTCAGGGCTTCTGAATTGAAAAGATACTTCCTCTTGAAGCCAAGTTTGTGTGGCTTCACTGCATTCAGAAAGGGAATAGCTCAAACATACAGTGTCATAAAATATTTTACTATCAGGCTATCTGGTGACAATACAACTACACAAGTGTGCGCACATTGTGCTTTTGCATTAAAAAACACACAAAACAATTATCTGTGTTAAATTTATATAAATCAGCGACTAGAAAAATCATAAATAAAAAAAATCATAAATAAAAAAAATCATAAATCAATGATTTTTTTGAGTTATTTTAATCATGATTTAAATCAATGATTCAGATAAAATTATTTAAATCAAACAGCTCTGCCAAAAATAGCATCTATCTAGTACAAAATGACAAACAAATATGATGTATGCAACATATTATTAGATGACATGAATATAAATCATCTCATGTATGCAGATGACCTGGTTGTATTCTCCCCTTCCAGCGTAGGTTTGAGGGAGCTGCGATTTGTATGTGATGGTTATGGTCTAAACCATGAAATGATATTTAATCATAATAAAAGTGCAATACTCTTAAGTAGAGGAAAGTATATAAAAAATGTATGTCACCTTGCATTTAAGTTAAATGGAGAGGATATTAAAGAAGTGAATAGTGTAAAATACCTGGGTCATATTATATGCAGTGACTCTAAGCAGGGCTGGGTCCAATTTCACAAAATTATATCAATTACAAATACATTATGCGGAACCAAATATATTCAGCATTTGTTAATTATGTATTTTTGCACGTTTCGCTGAATATCAATATTTTATATGCAATTGATAAACAAATATAACGGTAATGTTTTGTACATTTTGTTGAATTATGACTTTGAATTATACTAAATAAAAGATAGCCGTTTAAAACATATTTTTATTATATAAAAATACATTGCAGTATCCAGACATAATCCTACAGGACATATTCCTTACAGACAAAATCACACAATATGAAAAGTGAACAAAATCCCACAGGACAAAAATACAACAATGTGAAAATTGGACAAAATCCCACAAAGCCGTAATACAATATTTATATGTAGTTCTTCTCTAAGCATCCGTTCTAGTTTTGCAGTGTACATTTCATAAATTTTTCTTCGGAAAATACTAATAATAGGGTATGATGTGTTTACTTTGAGGTTATAACCTCAAAGTAAACATTCTTAATTGGTCTGCCCTTTGCTTTGTGTGAGTTGGGAATGGGGAGAGAGGCAATATAAACGGTCCTTGCCACCTGACCTGTCTCCAGTCCACCACAACATAAGGGGTGTAATTGGCTTACTAACTCTGCAATGTTTCACTGAGCTGATATTATCTGAAGCAATATCAGGCTACAGGTCTTTCCATGTTGTTTAAATACCAGCTTAACTGGTATTCGTGAAGCAAAAACACTGAACACTTTCAAGAAGCTGCTAAAAACACATTTGTTCCTGATTCATTTTGGTGTAACTCTTTCTAGTAAATTTTTCTTTTTTTTATAACATTTTTAAAACAGTATATACACATATACATCTTATTATATCCAGTCTTCTATAATATTTCATTTTGCTATCATGTTATCGTTTTTATGCTTTGTTTTTACTATCTACGATTATTCTATTCATTGTGTAAAGTGCTTTTGAGCAGGCTTTTATGTATGAAAAGAGTGCTTTATAAGTTCGGTATAATAGTAATAATAAATAATCCACAGATTACGTGTATGTTACAATAATGTGTTTAGACGATTACTCAGACTACCCAAATACTGTGGTGCATCAAGTATGTTTGAGGAGAGACTGATTCTTGACTGTAAAGCTGTCTTACAAAACCTTGTATACAAATTCATGTCACGTCTAGATAAATCTAGAAACACACTGATAATTGCAGTACTTGGTACTGACATCAGATGGAAATCAAGGATAAGGAGACAATGGGTAAAGTCACTTTATGTACATACTGACCTTGATAATGTAATCATATTGTATGTATGTTTCATGTTTCACATGTTTTTTTTTACATTATTTTGTTAACTGTTGTGCATGAGTATTTGAACCTATATATGCATCATTATATGTGTATTTGTGTCTGAATTAAAGAATTGAGAAAAAAATATAATATTATAATTTATTGATTATTTGTAACAGTTATATGATGTAATTGATACCGTTTATTTAAAAAGTAATTGAAAATACTGATTACAATTTAACAAATTCCAATTCCGAAAATTTACCCCAAGTCAGCCTTGGGTAAGTTGTAGCTTCATATTTCACCGTCACGTATACCGAGATCAAGTCAGGTGTCATGTGCAGTCATGTGCGGTAATTAGTTGCACGTCTTGGACGTGCTTCTCCCTGGGCAGTCGTCGTATTTTTATTAGTTTAAACACCAAAGAAAACAAAATGATACCACCTGAAAGTTGCACTGAGTCCAAGAGCTTGCGGAAACGCAGTGGCGTTATGATCGGTGTATCCCCGCAAACATTCTGATATCCATTTATAGGATTTCACTCCGAGTCGATCGATTGAGGGCGTGCTCTGTTGATACAAAGCGACGCTTTGAGCGACAACTTCGTCCAACGTCAGACGCCCAACGAAGTCATCTACTCGTTTATTCCAAGGCAGGGAAGTATCCTCGAACGGCAGCAACGAAAACGTACAGCCCACATGAAGCAGTAGAAAAACAACATGCACTTTACAAGTTTTGTCGTTACAAATCATTGTGTCACACGTACGCTGTCAAACAACTTTTTCGCTGTCACCCGATAATTGCGGTGCGCGGTTGACGGTTCTGTGCGATTAGTCGATTGCGCTGCGTTAACGTCGGTTCTTATAATCTACGGTTGAGTGGTTTCAAGATTATTATTAAAGTTATACTTTTTGGCAGTATACATTTTGATATAGTAAAGATTTTCAGTTATAGTTTTTTTTAGTGAGTTATTGATTGAGTTACCAAGTCAAAAATGAAGACAAATTAAGGCCAGTTTACACCGGCGATTTTGTCCGAATATGTCGTATGATACAGTGTCGTACGATGACGTGCAAATAAATTACGTGCGGGTTTACACAAGTGACGTGTCAAGACATTGAGAGTGCGACGTATTGACTCGCCGTAATCCCCACTCGAGCTTCGATGAAAGGTAACGAAGACCTGTCGGTCGCTGATTGGCTACTGCACACAAATCAATTTAGAAACCACTCAACCATAACATACCCAACACACAGCGCAATCGACCCATCGCGCAGATCCGGTCACGCACCTGGATTCAGGAAGTTTTGTAAGGTAACGCGTTGTCGCCAAGAAAAACTTTTTTGTCGATCGAGAAAGATGGTTTACACCGACAAAACGTCTGCATTATTTGCGGTTATTTGCTGAATCATCTGAGCTGTACGCTTTCGTTTCTGCCGTTTATGAAACATAAAATAGCAACAGAAAACTTCCAGGGAAGAGCCACAAAAGAACCACCTTGTATGAGGGACTTATCATATATAGAAATACTAAATCTACCCACATCAGCATACCGAAGGCTAAGAGGAGACATGATAGAAGTCTATAAAATAATGCATGGAATGTACGATAATGAATGTGCACCAAACCTCCTGAAATGGGAGGATGTGTCACTAAGATCAGGAAATAAAGGACACTCTCTTAAATTATTTACCCAAAGAGCAAAAATAAATCTAAAAAAAAAATGCATTCCCTCTTAGAGCGGCTGAACCATGGAATAGTCTCCCAAACTCTGTAATACAAGCTAGATCAATACATTCATTTAAAAACCATCTAGACAAATTCTGGTCTACCCAGGCAATAATATATACGACTATGAATCTCCTTTAACAATAACTACAGGAACCGGAAATTATGGTATAAAAATATTTGATTCTGAAGAAGAAGAAGATATGATCATGGAGGAATCATCTGGATCCTGCGATCAGAATCGCCATAAGGCATCATAAGGTAAGGTTCGAGCGCCACTTGTTGGGGGGCGGCACTTTGGGGAGATTGTTTTACTTAAGCAACATTCATACATATTTATACGTTGTGGTGTACACAAATTCTGAACACATCACTGTTATATTACATAAATATTGAAGTAATAGCAGTTATAGTTGATCTGAAGGATTAAATCCGGGTTCCTTGTGCACAGGTTACTTTTTAATCCTTCAGAAGAGCATTATAACTACTAGTAATACTAGTAACCGGGACAAAGCATTGTACGGACAAAAGAAGGCGGACAGGAAACCCGGGACAAAGCAAATAGCAAAATGAAGGATGAATTATACAGACAATTAGACGAGGATTGCAGAAAGAAGTTGATATATCAGATGGCACTAGAGAGGGATGAGGATAAAAACTGGATCAGTAATCAAATAAAAGAATGGGAAGCTAGTCACGGACAGGGAAAATATGTTGCAGGTCTGGGAGGATTATTTCAAGGATCTGTTAAACCAAAGGGAAACAGCGAACTAGAACTATCGAGTTGGATGAGATCATGGATGCAGAGGTAGAGAGAGAGAGAGATAGAGGGGGGATAGAGAGATGTTGATATATATATATATATATATATATATATATATATATATATATATATATATATATATATATATATATATATATATATATATATATATATAAAAAGAGAGAGAGAGAGAGAGAGAGAGAGAGAGAGAGAGAGGGAGAGAGAGAGAGAGAGAGAGAGAGAGAGAGAGAGAGAGAGAGAGAGAGAGAGAGAGAGAGAGAGAGAGAGAGAGAGAGAGAGAGAGAGAGAGAGAGAGAGAGAGAGAGAGAGAGAGAGAGAGAGAGAGAGAGAGAGAGAGAGAGAGAGAGAGAGAGAGAGAGAGAGAGAGAGAGAGAGCTACATGTATTGGCGACGCGCGAGTGGACTTGCTAGTGAAGGCTGAGCGTATTGGGGTTAGGTGGACAAGGCGATTGTTAAATACCTGCACGAGAGAGGGGAAGATCTCAAAGGAGTGGCGGACGGGGTTGATAGTCCCTGTATGGAAAAGAAAAGGAGACATTCACGGCCCTGGAAAATACAGAGGCATCACGTTGCTGAGTTATGTTCTGAATATGTTAGAGAGGATTCTGGATGAAAGGTTAAGGAGGCTAGTGGAATGTGAAATGGGAGAAGAACAACAAGGTTTTAACAAGATTTAACAAGATTTACCATCTAAGTCAAAGGCCCAGATGGCAAGTGGACAAGGAAGTCATTGGCTTATCGAGAGTCCAACAATGTTCATCTACTTATAACCCGCCCTCCTGAGATATGTGTCAACCTTGTTTTTAAACATATTCACGCTGCTAGCAGTTACACAATCTGTAGACAATTTGTTCCATTCACTTATTGTCCTCTGTGAGAACGAGTGCTTCCTGATGTCCAATCTACATTGATCCTTTACTAATTTTACTTCATGTCCTCTAGTTCTGCTATCCTTCTTGAGAGAGAAAAACATGTTTCTATGAATATTTTCATACCCATTCAATATCTTAAAAACTTCAATCTGATCTCCTCTTAACCTCCTTGTCTCTAGAGTTGTTAAACCACATTCTTTCAGGCGTTCTTCATAACTAATGTCTCTCAATTCTGAAATCATTTTAGTTGCTCTCCTTTGTATGCATTCAAGCGTATCTATATCCTTCTTACGATATGGTCTCCATGCTTGTATACAGTATTCTAAATGAGGTCTAACTATTGCTTTATAAAGAGGTATATTAAATTTTTTCCCTTGTATATTATGTTTCTTCCAATCAATCCAAGACTTTGATTACCCTTTGAAGCTGCAATACCACACTGCTCTGAAACCTTCATATCAGCGCTTATTGTGACTCCTAAGTCATTTTAGTTTACAGTAGTACCCAGAACAGTATCTCCCATTTTATAGTTTACATCCAAGTTCCCATGTCCTGTATGTAGGCATTTACATTTCCCAAAATTGAACAACATCTGCCATTTCTCAGACTATTTCACTAATCTGTCTAGATCGTTTTGTAAATGTTTTTATCACCATCAGTATTAACCTTTCTAAACAGTTTTGTGTCATCCGCAAATTTCAGTACGTTACTTGTTATATTGTCGTCCAAATCATTGATATATATTAAGAATATTATAGGTCATAATACTGATCCTTGATGTACCCCACTCAAAACCGATTTCCAATTTGGAACTTCTCCATCTACTACAACCATCAACTACTTAATTTAAGTAGTAATCTTTGATGTGGCACTTTGTCGAAAGCTTTCTTAAAATCTAAGTAGATAATATCTACTGGCGATCCCACGTCTATCCACTTAGTGATTTCTTCCAAAAAACATAACATATTTGTTAAGCATGACCTCGCTTTAAGGAATCCATGTTGAGATGAATTTAATAATTTATGTTTAACGAGGAAGTCCACCATATTGTCTTTAATTAACCTTTCTAATAATTTACAAATTACTGACGTTAAACTCACTGGTCTGTAATTCTCTTACTTATTTCTCGAACCCTTTTTAAATAATGGTATGATGTTTGCTTCTTTCCATTCAAACGGAAAAACTCCCTCTTTTAATGACAAACTGAATACTCTTGCAAGTGGTATACTGATTTGTTCTACTATTTCCATTAGTAATTTTGGAGGAATCCCATCCACTCCCGGTGATTTATTATCCTTCATTGCCTTTATTTTCTTAGCTACCATTTCTGGAGTTACAACTAACGGTCCTAAATAGTCAGATTTAGCCTCCTGAAATTTAGCATCAGCAACTGGTAATGAACTAATATCTTCTTTGGTAAACACTGAACTGAAGTAACCATTTAGGTCTTCCGCCATTAAAAAAACCCTGTGATATTATATTTCCAGCACTGTCTTCTAGGGGTCCAACCTTGTCTTGTACGTTTTGTGTACTCCTGACATATGCATAAAACTCTTGCTGTCATTTCTTATGTTACATGCTAGTTTTTGCTCATAGCTTCTTTTAGATTGTCTTTAGATTTCAGTTGTAGCTGCATTAAGTGCCTCTTTGTAATTTGCATATTCTTCTTCCTTTCTGGTACGCGTATAAACCCTCCACATAGTTTGTTTTAACACTATTTTTCTAACAGCTTCTTTTGACAAGTGTTTCTTTCTACACCATTTTCCTTGTTTTTGGAATGGAACAAATTTATCGATGATACTCTCAATTTCATATTTTAGAGTATTCTAACATTGCCAAAATGTTTTTGATTTAGAAGAGTACGGGATGTTCACTCTGTTCACAACTTGTGGAAAAGAGACAGGAGGGACAGGGGAATACGCTCTGGGATTAATATACTTTGAAAAGTCATATGACACAATTCCGAGGTGGATAGGTATTCCAGAGGCGGAGGTGAGGATGGTCGAAGGCACATGTGAAGAGACAAAAGGTAGAGTAGTGTGTGGACCGGGAATATCGGGGGAATTCAGAGTGGACGCTAACCCCACTGTTGTTCTTCGCAGTAGTGGAGGTGATCAGCAGGACAGCGAATACAAGGGACATTCTCCGCAATTGATATATGCAGATAACATGGCAGTAGTAGTGAACAGTGAGGCAAGAAATCTTTGGCAAACATGGACTGAGAGTAAGTCTAGAGAAGACGGAGATGCTTTGGGCCGGGCAGCAGAAAAATATCTAGATATAAGACTGGCTGGGAAGAAACTGAACCAACGAGACAGCTTTGTATATTTGGGTGGAGCGGTTTGCGGGTACGGTGGCACGGAGACGGAAATTCGCAGAACACAAGCTGGGGCGAGTGCGTGGAGGGAAGTGGAAGTGGTGATGGGAGATAGACATCTATTTCGGAAGCTAAAAGGGAAGGTGCTTAGCTCATGCATAACACCAGCCCACTATACAGCATAGAGACCATAGCGATGAGGGAAAAACAACAACAGAAACGGCAAGCTTGCGAGAATAATCGGATGAGGAGAATTGCGGGAGTGAAAAGAATAGACAAGCGATGAATGGAGGAGCTGAAGGAGGAAGTTGGTGTGAGAGAGTCTCATGAGGAAGTTGGTGAGGAGCCGGCTAAAGTGGGCTGGACATGTGGAAAGAATGGAAGGGGTACGGTTGACGAAGAGAGCGGATGCGCTTAGAGTGGAGGGAGACAGCGTGAAAGGGATTTGGCGGGAGTGGGAGGGGAGTGGAAACTGAGAGCGAGGGTTGGGGGAGTTGAGACGGGTGGTGGAGACGGCAGTGAAACGGCACTAGTGATGAAGAAGATTTAACAGTATTTAACAAGATTGTCATCCAGGGCAAAGGCCCAAATGGTGGACAAGGAAGTATTTGGCTTATCGAGAGTGTGTAAAACGTCGTTTCCTCTTTTGTAATCAATCGATGAAATAATTCTTATTGATTTAGAATGTCGGTCTTCCAGGCAGTTTTCTTCACATTTTTTTCAACGTAGCATATTATGTGTTTGTTCATTATTCTGTTGTCCAAGTTTCATGTAACAAAGTTACTTTCAATTCACTAAATCTGGTACGGACCACCAGAAATTTTACAGGATCACCAGATTTCCAGAGCTGTTGGTCATGTGGTTCACTGCCCAGAAAAGTTAATTTCTACCGCTGAATGGGTATGAAAATATTGATAGAAATATTTTTTCTCACTCAAGAAAGATAATAGAACTAAAGGACATGAAATAACATTAGTAAAGGATCAGTGTAGATTAGATATCAGAAAGTACTCGTTCTCACAGAGGACACTCAATGAACGGAACAAGTTATCTACAGATTGTGTAAATGCTAGTAGCGCGAATATGTTTAAAAACGAGGTTGACACATATCTCAGGAGAGGTTACCCATAGATAAAACAAATGTTGGACGTGATTTTGGCGCATACCCGCTTGAAAAGTGTAAACATGTTGGGGCTTTTGTTTGTCGATATCTTTCATGTGGTGATTATTACGAATATTTGCGTCCATGTTCGTCCAAAGCAGTGAAATATATCGTATGTTTAAATTACATCAATAATATATGCGCTCTCCCCACAGAGCCTCGCTTCTGGTAACAAGGCAAGCTGTCCCCGTATGTCTAACGCGAGATCAGAGCTCTGAATCGAGATAAAGCGATATTTCAACATTTCGTTTTTATTGGTGAGCTGGCGCGTTTTCCATGTCATGCTACATCATAACTGATGGTGGTAAGTTTCCTCTCTTCATTGTTTTCTGAACTTGTTTCTTTCAAATTGTGCATAATCACGTTGCATTGTTTACGTTCTCTGTCTATGTTCATCTACGACTTTAGATACTTCTGCGCTGATTACTTCTGCTTGGCTGTTTGGGCTCAGGGGACGAGTGGTGGCAGTATTGTGCTATTTGACAGTCTTTCTACCTTATCTGACAATGCCGATGCCTCTAAGGTTAGTTTATCTACCGTCTTCTGATCCGCTTTTGTGTAAATTTTCGTGTTTACCCTGCTTTAGTCGTTCTGTGTATTTGATTAAGTAGTCGTCGCGTTCTTGTTGTACTGTCCTATAAATTCTGACAGTTGTTAATGCGTTGTTATCACATCCATCACATAACCAGTGTGTTTTTCTTCCTTATGTGCTGGTTCACTGTTTCATCCACGGCTATACCTGCTGCGCAGAACTACCCTTAACATCCTGCACACATCAATAATTTGTCATCGTTATCGGTAAAGTTATGACATTGCTCTGTTCGCTGACACGATACAAGAAGCAGAACGTTTACTTCATCAAGTGGAAAGTGCTTCCAAATCTACTGGACTATTTCTCTACCCAAGCAAAACAAAGTACATGCATATCAACCCGTCTGCTAATAATAGCGTTCACTCATCAGATGGGAGTCAAATTTAGAAAGTAGAGGATTTTAAATATCTCGGATCTTACACAAACTCACAGCATGACATCCAGTGCAGAAAAGCCCAGGCATGGGCAGCAATTCATGCCGTTGACAAAGTTTGGACAGCGTCCATCTGCACACTAACCAAATTGAAGATTTTCAGGACGACGGTTGAACCGATCCTGACATATGGATGCGATTTGTGGTCACTAACGCAATCAGTAGAAAATGCACTGGATGGCACCTACACAAGAATGCTGCAGAAAACTCAAAATGTGTCATGGCGCCACCACATGACCAACCAAGAACTGTACGGCTCCCTCCCACGGATCACCACCATCGTGAGACAACGGCGTCTGGCAGGTCATGTGATGCGCCATGACGAAGCAGCCAACAAAGTCCTGTTCTGGAAGCCGGGTGGCCCTTGGAGAAGAGGTTGACCAACAACTACTCAACAAAACATACTAGAGAAAGACACGAATCTGAGCGGGACCAATCTAATAGCGGAAATGAAGAACTGAGACCTCTGGAAGGAAATCATGACATAACGTAACGTAACAATTAAACAATGTCCTGCTTACAGAGCATATCTTTAAGCTACAATTACAGTAGTAACAGCTAGTGAAGCAGTGATCGACCGGCTTGGTACATTGGAAGCTGACATCTTTCTGAAGACAAAGTCAAGAGCTGGCCACATCATACAAATGCCCAAACTCGGCATACCAAAACAAATGTCCACGTGAAGGTTCTCCCAGGTATATCCTGATCATATTCAGCAGCATGTTGTGAATGTCACACGAATATAGCATCATTACAAATAACATAATAATTGAACTGCCTATTTATATTATTCTTTCTAGTATGTACTGTTCGACTTTTTTGCAGATGACACTACAATTTATAATTTCATAAGTGACAAGAAACACAGGCCGACTGTCAACTGTCAACACGGAAGTGGAGATGAATGTTTATCCACTAAAAATGTTTGACTAACTCAGCATTTAGCCCTGTATTAAAGAATCATTTCAAAAGGCACCATTCAAAGAACAGCGGCTTCGTTGTTATATAATTATATATATATATATATATATATATATATATATATATATATATATATATATATATATATATATATATATATATATATATATATATATATATATATATATATATATGTATATATATATATATATATATATATGTATATATATATATATGTATATATATATATATATATATATATATATATATATATATATATATATATATATATATATATATGTGTATATATATATGTATATATATATATATATATATATATATATATATATATATATATATATATATATATTGAGATGAAGGAATGAGAAGAATCCTGGCATCAGGTTTGTCTGACGATGAAAAGAAAGATCCAAATGAAATCTGGGTCCTCATTGAGGAACATGTTGATGCAACAGTCATGATAAATTTTCGCGTCCATCGTTTGGAGTTTGCACATATGCGCCAGAAAGCCGATGAAAATATAACGGACTTTGTATCAAGACTCCGTGAAAAGGCTATAAAGTGTAAATTTGAAAACAATGACCTGAATGAGAGATTGATCGAAATGATCATAGTATCTACTCCTGTAGAAGACTTGCGCAAAGAACTGTTATAAAAACCTAAAGGGTACTTGATCAAGGACGTCTTTGAAAGAGGCCGAGAACACGAGGCTGTACAAGCTTCACAGACATCTCTGAGAAATATGTCAGCTCCTGTGGCAACTACTGTCAATGTTGTGACACGATCGATTTGTTACAAGTGTGGTCTACACCATCCTCCCAAACCATGTCTTGCCTCCCAAATCATGTCAAATCGTGCCTAGCATGCGGATGTATGGGTCACTGGGAGAAGCTCTGTCGAAAATCAAGACACATTCCAGAAAGTAGAGTTGACGAAGACGGAAGACAGAAGAAAACAGCCAACATCAAAGATGGAAGCAAAGTCAAGGGGTCGGAAAGGAAGATTCGAAACAAAGGCACAGAAACAGAACCGGCGAGGAATATGAGATCTCAAAATGAAGTCCGTTTTAATCCAGACATTGACACTGACTCAGAGAGTGCTACAACACACACGCGAAAACACTCAATCCAGTCCAGATAAGCGACGTGTTAGTCAATGCTGTCCACCGAGAAGAAGCTTTCGCTTCAGTGATGATATATCACGATGAGCCCAAAGTCAAGGGACCTCTACGGATAAAGATAGACACTGGATGAGGAGGAAATGCCCTACCACTATGAAGATTTAAACAGATGTTTGGTAGTATTCCACCAGAGCAAATCCTACAGCGCGAACCAACTATCAAACGGTCTTGCTACACCGGTGACAACATCAAATGTTTTGGAACCATCGAGTTAAACATTTGACGAAACGACCAGAACGAGTACCACTGCTAGAAGTTGTGTGTTGTCGAAGTAACAGGACTTGCAATACTGGGGTTGCCATCATGCGAATTGTTGAAGTTCGTATCCCAAACCTAGAAAGAACATCGACAATATTGATGATCTGAAGTGATGGTTTCCAGACTGTTTCGGTGGAATAGGAAACTTCCATAGCGAAGAAAAGATAACCTCAAGCCAGATTCGATACCATTCGTAGATTCACCGCATCGCTGCTCGATACACCAACGTCCAAAACGGCAAGCTGAAATAAAGAAAATGGTCACGAGGCAGTCAGACTGGTGTTCTTCACTCACATATGTTGTGAAATCAGATGGAAGTTTGCATGTATGCCTGAACCCCCAGAAGCTGAACAAGGCACTGAAACGATGTCCTCACAAGATTCCAACTGTTGCGGAGATAACTCCAGCATTTTCCAAGAAAAAATACTTTCAAAGCTGGATGGAAAAGCGGGATACTGGAGTGTGTAGTTGGCACCGTCCTCTCAAGAGCTCACCACATTCAGAACCCGTTTTGGACGTTACTGTTTCCATGTCCTACCTTTTGGCCTTGGTATCAGTCTAGATTTGTTCCAACAACGCATGGATGCCATCATCGAACAGTGTGAAGGATGTGTTGGGATCAGTGATGATATCGCCATCTATGCAGAAACTGAGAAACAACACGATACGAGTGATTAACTTCTTCAAGATGGCCCGGAAAGAAGGATTGATGCTAAATTCACAAAAGTGCTTTGTCAAGACAAACAGCATGCCTTTCTTTGGAAGAGTATACACGGACAAAAGAGTCTTCCCTGAACTGGCCAACGTCGAGGACATTCTCAAGATGCCAACGCCACAAGACAAGGAGAACCTACAGAAATTCCTTGGTATGCTGACATTCCTGTCGATACACCTCCGAAGTGTTTCGAAGCACACATGTATTCTTCGAGACCTTATGAAGAAAGATACCCCATTCGAGTGGAGCGAAGATCACCAGAGGGCAAAAAAAAGCTCAAGGAACTTGTCGTAGCTTGTCGTAGCCAAAAAGTACTATGATCCAAACAGCGAAGCAGTCCTTGAGGTTAATGCCTCTATGAAAGATCTGCGCGTAGTGTTGATCTAGAATGGCACACCTGTGACATTTGCCAATAAAGCACTCACTCAAGCACAAGAAAATCCTTAGCAGTTATCCATGGAATACAGCGATTCCACCACTACATGTTCGGGAAAGCTTTCACCGTGATATCGGAACACAAGCCGTTCGAAATGATCTTCCAGAAACCCATCCATGCAGCACCCCCAAAGTTGCAACGCATGATGGTAAAGGTCCAAGGCTATGATTTCAACGTCCGATACCGCCCAGGTAGTGAAATGATATTGGCTGGCGTATTTTCACGACTTCCCAATGTGGACAAATCTAAAGCGATTCAATTAGACAGTCATGTGGATCAGATCCTTCTAGAAGGTACAGAGAACATCAATGTGGACATGATGAATTTTTCGTCAACCAAGCAAGGTCAGATCAGACACAAAACTGCCAGAGATTCCACTCCTAGCGGTCTGAGCCAAGTCATCTTCACTGATTGGCCAAACACAATACAAGAAGTACCAAACAATCTGCGTGAATTCTGCAACTATCGCGATGAGCTGGCAGTAGAAAATGGAGTCATCTTCAATGGAAAGCAAGTTTTGATACCTGAGCCCCTTCGAAGTGATATCCTCGCACTACTACACGAAGGACACCAAGGCATAGAGAAAATCAGACGTCTTGCCTGTAAAAGCGTTTTCTGGCCTCGCATCAACAAGGATATTGAGAATATCTACAAAAGTTGCCAGCTATGCCAGGAACTTCAATCTCGACATGTGAAGGAACCAATGATCACGCATGAGAGACCTGGAGCACCATGGATCAAAGTAGGCACAGGTCTATTTGAAAATGGTGATCGTAGCTACTTGATCATATCCGGTAGTTCTTATACCGATATGATGACTACTGTTCACAGTAGAACATCAAGCACACAACGTCAAGTCCACGATATCCCCAATCAAATGGCTTTATCGAAAGACAAATTCGTTACATCAAACCAATCATCAATAAATGCCTTTCAGCAGGAGGAGACGTCAACAGAGCGTTACTCAGCGTCAGCGCGACACCACTGGATACTGTGTTACCGAGTCCAGCCGAACTGATATTTCGACGACCAATGACAACACCTCTTCCATGTCATGTTCAGATGGTACCCGACGAGTACCGTACTCACATCAATCAGTCAGTTGCACGAGAGAAAATGTATGCCAATCAACACAACAGAGAAATGGCTCCATTGTTAAACGGACAGCAAGTGCGTGTACTAAATCACGAGAAGAAAGAGTGGTTTTCTGCCAAGGTGATCTCACAAAACGGTGACCGGTCGTACTGTGTACAGACAGAAAGTGGTCGACAGATTCGTCTAAACAGGAGCCAGCTGCGTGAAATAATTCAAACAACTGGACAAATCACCACTTCACCAACTGTCGTATTCAGTGCAGATACGGACCAAGCAGGCAGTGGTTGAGAAGATAGTGCGACCAGAAGCCGTACCAGCCGACACTGTTCCAGTTGAATATCATGAGAATGTCCAGACCATGACGCACACGAGACCAGTGAACACGTAGGACGGTGTAGCTAGTCCTACGGCTAATGCATGTGAAGCAGGAAGAAAGGAGTCTGTTGTGACTACACGATCGGGTCGTGTGGTTTGTCGGCCACATCGATTTGAACTGTAATGCATGGATGTGACAATGGGGACTCTGTGTGAAGACATGTACACAAGTACTTTGATTAACAGTTAGTTAAGCATTCGAGCTAATGGCATCCAGTGTAGTGTTGAGCCAGTTACAGTGAATATAATAATTTGTGAAGACAGGGGCATGTGAACACATACTTGATGAACAGTTAGTTAAGGTTTAGAGCCATTACGTTCAGTTAGTTAAGCATTGTAACCATATACTGTTACGGTAACACAATGAACTTTATGGAAGTGAGAAGGGGGATGTAATGATACGTGCTGCCATCTGGTGCGGTTTGCAATACGAAGGCACGATGTAAGTTAGCTATATTAAAACATGTATAACCATCATATGAGCATCGATGCATCTTATTAAAATAGTCACCTCACCTTACCTCACATATTGTACATTGTTGGTGAAGTAATAAATGTGTGTATAGTCATCGGCGTAAAATTCGAGCTATTCCTGAATTCGACCCATTTTGAGATTCTCACTGGATATCGCATTACAGACGTCACTTGTCGGAAATATCGCCCATTATCGGTCAATGGGAATGTAAATGTCAGCATTCTTTGTTATGTAGCGCATCCCCGCTTGTCTTGCATATGTATAGCCCATATTTTACCAAGCATGTTGACACCCATTTTTCAAGCGCACGCAGTTGTGCCGCCGCTTTCGATATTACGATTTCCTGCAAAATATTTTCTCCTACAATGGTACGGAAGTTGCCACCCAGCGATGATCGTCTTCCAGTAGCGCAGGGCGTCCGTGTACCTGGCCAACCGCTCATCTCTAGGCAGAGTCATCCGCCTCACTCTTGAGCTAGCCTAGGGGCGGAGATCTTCACCGGCATATGCTAAAGCGCCGATTTGGGAGTTCCGTAGCCAAATGGCTACGGAACTAATAACTTAAGTTTTAAAACCAATACGTACTAACCGTTTCACGTGTGTATTCTGTGACATACAACCGACAATTGGGCGTCAATAAACTGAAGAAATGTGTTCCGAATAATTACTTATGAGTACTTTTATCGGTGACATAGAAAACATTTCACAATTAGCCGCCATACTGTGCACGTGATGTTGCCTTTGGGTCACATGATCAAACGCGATTTCGTGTAGAATGAGGCCAGAATGGGCCAGCAGCACAGACATAAATAAAACACCTGTTAGTAAGTTACTAGTTTATAGGGGCATTATTAATGATGTAACTCTATGGCCAGCAGACGGCAATTCTTAGCGTGACCTTATATAGATCTATGGAAATCCCTCGTGCTGTTCTCGCTCACAACAACATCCGGTTATATACAAACCTTGACAAGCACATGCGTTCTGACAAAAAGGTAATAATTTCACACTTTTTCATGGTTATTGTCAGGTAACTTTAGTGATATACATATAAGAATGCATACAGACACGAAAGACGTGTTTATTGCTCTGTTTAAGGCGTTTTTGTAAGGTTTCACGTTTCATGAAAATACTTACGTTTCGGCCGAGCGAGATCTTCGCCGTACTAGTAGCAACAGCCAGATAGAAAAACATTGTAGGGCGATTGACTTTGCCTACTCATCTCTCGCCCACTCCTTATCGTGTGGCAGCCGCTCACACAAGTTCAACATGATAATGTTCAAGTAGTAGCAACAGAATACACGTGGCTCCTCCTTGCGAGTCTTGTAGAAGTCTTGTGAGTCTTGTAGAAGATTCTTCTCGGCGGCAGAAAACGAGAAACGCCACAGACGGCACTGACCCGGCTACTTCGTACGTTTTGTAAACAAAGAAGGAAGAGTTGGAACTTAGAAAACTACGATTTGCGAAGCAGTAACACGTCGGACAAATAAAGGCATTAAGACTATACACGTGTAACATGTCAGTTCATAACTCAAAATCATCAGACTTCAGGGTATTTTATAATATTTTCCATCTTTTTGGTTTTTTGATTTCTCTGAACGAACGATTTGCGATTCGAACTACCAGCAATGGCAAACGTTAATAATAATTAATTACTAATACATAATTACTAATACATGTAATGTATGACGAAGTCAACAAACGTTAGTGGTCACCATTGCATTAATAAGTACTAATTCATCACATGAATGGCGACGTCAACAAGATTGACAGCTGCACTGATTCCGCCATCCATTCCACCAAGGTCTACACTAACTGCAACAGAACAAACAAAAGACGCTCAAACTTACCCGGCCGACTATATTTTGGTGACAACGTGGAACTGGCGAATTTCCCCTACGTTTTCTGTATCAACGAACAACGCCAGTCTTTGGACGGCTCCGGGAGGTGGTCGAACTCGATGGCGGGCACTAGGTCAGTGGAATAGGGTGTCTTATCATAGCTCTTGTACTCCAGGGTAACAGCTGGACTTGCTCCGCTGTAGGAAAGTGACTCAATGTGCATACTTGGTTACCTGGACACATTTTACACGAGTACGAGGATTTTATCTGGTGTAACCATAATACTATTTCATGCATAACAATTGCAGTGTCAATTGTATACATCTTTTCCAGCAACAAAACGCGGAAAGATTATAAAACGTCTACTCACCTTTAGAATGTTTTAATGCGAGCCAGATTTGAGAGCTTTCCCGTTTTCGCTGGTGGCGTTCAGCTTGGTCAATATGACGTCTTTTTATCAATGGTGCCTTTCACCGAATAATCTGGCTGTCTTTGCTTTGCGCAGCCGTTCATCAAGCTCACCTACGATGAATTCCCGACGATATTCGTCGCTGTCTTAATTTTTGCAGTGGGGCAGATGTTTATTCAGACATCCGAATGGCTTCGCACAATAAGGAAATTGTTCCATTTTGTTAGAATCCATCTTCTGATGACAATTGTCACCTACTTCGTCAAGTTCCTTCATTTTGTAATATGGCAGATGTTTATTCATATATCGTTCCATTTCGGTAGAATAGCTTCGCATAGTGAGGACGGTTTGTGTTTTTTTCAGAATCCTCCTTCCGACAACAATTGTGCCTTTCTTCATCAGCGTTCTTAATTGTGCAGTGGGGCAGATGTTTATTCACACATAGTTCTCACAGGAAGGACATTTTATCTTGTTGTAAAATCCTCTTTTCAGCCACAACCGTCATTGTATTCATCAACTTTCTACTCTTTGCAATAGAACAGCTGTTTATTCACATATTTGAGTAACTTCTCATATTGCGGCCATTTCTTCTTTTGGCTAAAATCCTCGTTGCTTTGTCATATTCTTCATCAACTTTCTTTTTTACAATAAGGCAGATGTTTATGCACACATGTGAATGACTTCATAGAGTGTGGACATTGTTCCATGTTGCTACAAGCCTAATCCGTCCACTTACTCTTTGTTTTCAACGGGATAATTTGTGTTTTACTTGCTAATTTGCTCTGTCGATCACTGAGAATGTCGTTTTTAACAGCAAGAATGTTTATTTGACCCCAAATTAAATTATACAGTGTGCAGTATACAAGTATATTGCTATATTTTATATATATTTATGTATTTATGTATTGTATATATACTTCAACTGTAATTAACCTAAACTCATAATAATAAAAATAAAAAAGGCGTTAGTGACTTCTATTAAGACAATTAAGTTGCTGTCACATAAGCCTCTCATTATATCAAATTATATTTGGCCTCTCTTCATATATATAAAACATCTTTTTTTTAATTATGATTATTTTAATTAGTTTTGCAGGTTTTGCTGACATATATAACAATTTGATGTTGTACATTTTTAATAATAAGATAATTTTTGAAATAGTACGCAAAACCACGTAAACTGTGAGTGAATAAGGTTTCTATAGCTAATTCTGGAGTATTTACATTTATAACATGTGGCAAATTGTGTTTTACAAATTCATGTCTTGTCCTAGATGTATGTATATTTGTAACGTTGCGAGTATTATTACTGTGCATAATGTAAGTTAGGATAATTTTACAGTTTAATAACTAAACTGGCAAGTTACTGTGAATATATTTATAGTAAAATGTTTGTTCTTGTAACTTTAGCTGATCTTCTATTTTAATTATTCTACTGCCTTTCCATCCCCGTGCCATAATGCAATAGTTAATATGTGATAATATTAAATAAATTCTTTATTTCTAGAAGTAGTACATGTTTCTACGTGCTTTTCCAGCTTAGATTTGTGTCCAGAGTTTAAGTTGGTTAATTTATAATTCTGAAAAACGAAACAAATCTGTATTGAGTGATGAGGTTTCAATGCGAAAACCCTGCATTAGATCGAGATGAAATGCTTTGTTGAGTGGCGTGAACTTTACGTTCGCCTGAAGTTAACGGCTTGCCAGCCTGGAGTAAAACCAATTAGTTGCCGCTAGGTGTCATCACTAGGTCGAACACATAAGTAGTTTGGCTATATCAGTAAAAAGACTGAATTTTCCAATAAGTAACAATTAAGAAACTATTATGTGTCCATATTCAAAGTTCGGTTGGTCTACGTTTCCTTACTGGACAAACCTTGACGATTATATATAATATAATATTATTCCCTCGTAGTAGAAACACTGACATATCGCCAAAATAATGTCGTTTGGTAGAATCGTCACTGGCCGCGCTCGATGGCTCGTTGACCCAAACTATTTGAACACTTAACGAACATTTAATATACATACAGTTTTAGTAAGTAACTTCTGGAGTACAACAATATCTGAAAGTCACCAAATCAATAAAGTGGCCAGGTTTCGTGAACCATAAACACTTTTAGTAAGTAACTTCTGGAATCAAGTTCTCGATTGTTCTATAACCTTCGACCCACGGACCGAGCTTTCGATGTTGTTTACTGTTCGTACCCTGAAATCAACAAGGTATGTTTTGCAAATCCGCGTCGATTTCTTGGAAAGCCATTCAGGATGGGAAAGTATATATTACACAAAGACATTCCCTGTTATCGCTTCGGAGAATTTACGTAGTCTACACAACAATTCTCCAAGCCAAGATCACAACCAGAACCAGCTGTGCACAGCGAAATCAAACGCTCAAACTAACATTCTCTCTCGCTCCGTTGCGTGACTTGCCTATTTCTGATGGAAAGTGTATTATCTCACGCTACTTCAATAAGCGGGGAATTGCTTACATTTGCTACTCGAACATTTCATAACAAGATGGACAGATCGGCACGTAATTGACTGAAACTTTCTAGAACCGAAAGATGTGTTCACAACACTGTCCCCTCCTTAAGACTGGTCCAGAAGTCCTCTCCAGTTTACAACATTTTCCATTTGAATAAATATCTAATCGGCAAGCCATGAATACAATCAACTAATAATAGGTATAAACTGCATGGGCGGATCAAAGGGGTGCCCATCAGGTTCCCAGGCATCCCCCTTTATTTCGGCTGGATTTTTTATTCATCACGTCATAATTAGTTGCCGGGACACCGCGAGGTGGCACTCTCCAGCACTTGTTCCTCAGATTTCGTCAGCGTACTTTTTTAGTACTCGAGAAGCCACAGCGATGACGCCACCCATGTCGACACTGCTGAGAATCACGGCGATGTGGTTCTGGAAACTCATTTGGCGAAATAAAACAATAACCCAGTGTAGGCATCGAAGACAATACTTACTTACTTACTTACTTACTTACTTACTTACTTACTTATACTTACTTACTTACTTACTTACTTACTTGGCCTGTTTGCTCGCTGGGAGCATAGTCCACCGACCATGGTCCTCCACTCTTGCATGTTTCTTTCCATCCAGTCGGTATTTCTTCTTTGTCCCATGTCTTCCCCATCATGTCATGCAGCATCTCGTTCGAAGCTTTCCCCCTCTTCAGGTGATGAATGGCTTTTTCGATCTCTGCCTTGTTTGGTATTTCGCAGTTGACCTGGAGTATTTCTTCTGCCGGTGGGATGTCTGGTAGGTTCTCTGGTGCTGGTCGGTTGAGCAGTTTTTCAAAATGTTCCCTCCATCTCTTCAGCTGATCTCCATCACTGGTGAGTATGTCCCCTTTCTTGTCATTGGTAGGCCCGTCTGTCTGCTTGTACTTTCCCGCTAACTTTCTTGTTGTGTCGTACAGTTGTTTCATGTTTCCTTGGGATGCGGCATCCTCTGCAGCCTTGGCAAGGCTGTCAATGAAGTTTTCTTTGTCTGTTTTTACGCTTTTCTTGACTGCTCTGTTTGCCTCTGCTCTGGGCTGCATACTGTTTATCGGCTGTTGCTTTAGTTAGGCTGTTGTTTATTTCACATTTCTTTTCCTTCATCACTTGCACTTTGCTGATAGTGTCAGTGATGCCACTCCTTATTTTGGCCCTTTTTCTTTCCCAGGGTTTCCTTGCATGTTCTGGTCCAAGTCTCCTTTATATGTTGCCACTGGGTGTCGATGTCGATGTTTTCTTCCTCGAAAAGGTCTTGTAGTAACAAATGTGATGACATGTGTTGCTGATTGTGGGTCGGAATGTCTCTTTTAACTCTGTGTCCTTTAGGAAATCCACGTTGTATATTGTTCTGGTGCTCCTCTTTATATATATATATATATATATATATATATATATATATATATATATATATATATATATATATATATATATATATATATATATATATATTATCTTCTTCTACTTCATCTTCATTCTAACCAGCAATAGATGGTGGTCTGAGGCTGTGTCTGCTCCTCTCTGTACTCTCCGTACGTCCTGCATTGATCTGTCCTATATAGATATGGTCGTTCTGGTTCTAGGTTATATGGTCTGGTCTGGTCTGGTCTGGTGGTATCCAGGTCGATTTGTGCATTCTTCTGTGTGGAAATACACTACCTCCAATTATCAATAAAAATTAAGTTGAATGCACAAAGGTCTGCAAAAATCTTGTCATTCTCGTTCATCGTGCCGAGTCCGTGTCTGCCCATGACTTATTCATATCCTGTGTTATTTTCTACGATTTTCGCATTGAAGTCTCATTAGTATTAGTACCCATTAGTATTGTCATATTCTTCTCCTTAATTTGTCAAGCACTGTCTGCAGTCTGTTATAAGATATCTCCTTTGTTTCTTCATCCTTCTCATTTGTTGGTACGTAGCACTGTATGATGTTTAGCTTGATTTTTCTTCTTCTTTGTTTTGAATGAGGCATTGCTGATCCTTGATCCTACTGCTTCCCAGCAGATGAAGGCGCTCTGTGCCTCTTGTGTCAACATGAGTGCCACTCCTTCTATATGATAGGCATCTTCCTCTTCATGACCTGAGTACAGTATCATATCTCCTGTATTCAATCTGATTTGTCCTGCTTGTGTCCACCTTGTTTCCTAGTACCGTGATGTTGTAGGTGGGTTATTCCCTTGCTATTTAGGATGCTTTGTTTGTTTCGTACATTGTTCTCACATTCCATGTTCCGATTGTTGACATTTTCTTGGAAGATAAGAAGGACATCGGCGATGTAACTTCCTTTCGGATTTCACTACAGGGCCTCCCATGGAGAGTATCTCCATGGGAGGCCCTCCCTCTCCCAAGTTCAGTAGAGTTCCTTTGGTCGATATTTTCATATCGATCTGTTTTTTTTACAGGAAAGGGTCGTTAGCCCTTTGCCCAACCCTCCTCTTGTCATATCCGGGCTTGGGACTGGCAATGGCATAGTTCATCGAAGACAATACAGAACGAAATTATTGCCATCATCGGGGAGCAGATCCAGCAGAAGATCATCGGAGAGCAGATCCTGTAGAAGATCATCGGGGAGCAGATCCAGCAGAAGGTCATGCCATAATTGCGAAAGTTTTTTTTTATTCCGTCACATGCCTCGTCAATGCTGAGGAGGCATGTGATATATCAAAGAAAGAAGTTAAGGTTTGTCATGAAAGATGAAAAGCAGAAGATCCGTGATGAATTATTGGAGTTTCTCTTGTGTTACTAAGCGGTTCCGAGCATACGATGGTGCTATGAATATGGCTGGGAAGACGAATGGTGCAGCTACTTTGATGCAGATCCATAACCCCAAAAGCTGTGCAAACAATCGTGTATTGAACGTATGCATCGGGAAGAGATGTGTGTGTGTGTGCGTGCGTGCGTGTGCGTGCGCGTGCACGTGCTTGTTCGTGTGCGTGTTCGTGTATTACTATTTTCGCTTGATTATGTGTGTTTGCAGTTTAGGCGCATTTTAGTATAAGGTGACAGGTCCTTTTTCGTTATGAAAGTTTCAGTGTAAAAACGAAAAAGACACACAATGTTCTTCTTTCCTTTTTCCATTTAATGTAAGAAATACGAAAAACCAATACAAACTGCTATGTGAGGTTTTATTGATATTACTTAGAAAAACAACACAAAGGTACAGCAAACCTTTTTTCGTTTTCATTGCATCAGAACGAAAAACGAAAAGCGACTGCAGCGCCACTCGTTTTTCGTTTTCGGCATCTTTTTTGTTTTATGTGCTAAGCGGCCACGCACGATTGGCGCAATTTAACAAGATTTAACAAGATTTGCCATCCAAGCCAAAGGCCCAGATGGCAAGTGGACAAGGAAGCCATTGGCTTATCGAGAGTCCAACAATGTTCACCTACTTATAACCTGCCCTCCTGATATATGTGTCAACCTTGTTTTTAAACATATTCACGCTGCTAGCAGTTACACAATCTGTAGACAATTTGTTCTATTCATTTATTGTCCTCTGTGAGAACGAGTGCTTCCTGATGTCCAATCTACATTGATCCTTTACTAATTTTACCTCATGTCCTCTAGTTCTGCTATCCTTCTTGAGTGAGAAAACCATATTTCTATCAATATTTTCATACCAATTCAATATCTTAAAAACTTCAATCTGATCTCCTCTTAACCTCCTTGTCTCTAGAGTTGTTAAACCACATTCTTTCAGGCGTTCTTCATAACTAAGGTCTCTAAGTTCTGGAATCATTTTAGATGCTCTCCTTTGTATGCGTTCAAGCGTATCTATATCCTTCTTACGATATGGTCTCCATGCTTGTATACAGTATTCTAAATGAGGTCTAATTATTGCTTTATAAAGAGGTACAATTAACTTTTTTCCCTTGTATGTTATGTTTCTTCTAATCAATCCAAGAATTTGATTACCCTTTGAAGCTGCAATACCACACTGCTCTGAAACTTTCATATCAGCGCTTATAGTAACTCCTAAGTCCTTTTCTTTTACAGTAGTACCCAGAGCAGTATCTCCCATTTTATAGTTTACATTCAAGTTCCCATGTCCTGTATGTAGGCATTTACATTTCCCAAAATTGAACAGCATCTGCCATTTCTCAGACCATTTCACTAATCTGTCTAGACCGTTTTGTAAATGTTGTTTATCACCATCAGTATTAACCTTTCTAAACAGTTTTGTGTCATCCGCAAATTTCAGTACGTTACTTGTTATACTGTCGTCCAAGTCATTGATATAAATTAAGAATAATATAGGTCCTAATACTGATCCTTGAGGTACCCCACTCAAAACCGATTTCCAATTTGAAAGTTCTCCATCTGCTACAACTCGTTGTCTTCTGTCATTCAGCCATTGTTCTATCCAGTCAGTTATGCTATCCCCGATACCATGGGCTTTTAATTTAAGTAGCAATCTTTGATGTGGCACTTTGTCAAAAGCTTTCTGAAAATCTAAGTAGATAATATCTACTGGCGAGTCTATCCACTTAGTGATTTCTTCCAAAAAACATAACATATTTGTTAAGCATGACCTCGCTTTAAGGAATCCATGTTGAGATGAATTTAATAGTTTATGCTTAACGAGGAAGTCCACCATATGGTCTTTAATTAACCTTTCTAATAATTTACAAATCACTGACGTTAAACTCACTGGTCTGTAATTCTCTGACTTATTTATCGAACCCTTTTTAAATAATGGTATGATGTTTGCTTCTTTCCATTCAAACGGAACAACTCCCTCTTTTAATGACAAGTTGAATACTCTTGCAAGTGGTATACTGATTTGATCTACTGTTTCCATTAGTAATTTTGGAGGAATCCCATCCACTCCCGGTGATTTGTTATCCTTCATTGCCTTTATTTTCTTAGCTACCAATTCTGGAGTTACAACTAACGGTCCTAAATATTCAGATTTAGCCCCCTGAAATTTAGCATCAGCAACTGGTAATGAACTAATATCTTCTTTGGTAAACACTGAACTGAAGTAACCATTTAGGTCTTCCGCCATTAAAAACCCCTGTGATATTATATTTCCAGCACTGTCTTCTAGAGGTCCAACCTTGTCTTGTACGTTTTGTTTACTCCTGACATATGCATAAAAACTCTTGCTGTCATTTTTTATGTTACATGCCAGTTTTTGCTCATAGCTTCTTTTAGATTGTCTGATTTCAGTTGTAGCTGCATTGAGTGTCTCTTTGTATTTTGCATAGTCTTCTTCCTTTCTGCTACGCCTATAAACCCTCCACATAGATTGTTTTAACACTATTTTTCTAACAGCCTCTTTTGACAAGTGTTTCTTTCTACACCATTTTCCTTGTTTTCGGAAGGGAACAAATTTATCGATGATACTCTCAATTTCATATTTTAGAATATTAATTCCAACATTCAATTGCGGTCTTATTCATCAGCATGTTATTCCAATCTAGCTGTGCTAAGTATTTTCTCATATCTTTGTAGTTACCTTTGTGGAAGTTTCTCTTGTACGTTTTCTTATTTTTACCTTCTGATTTTACATTGATGTCAAAATGTATTTGATTATGGTCACTATTACCCAATGGTTCAAATATTTTTACATTGTCCACTAATTCTTTTTGTGATGACAAAACTATATCTAATACATTTTCTCCCCTGGTTGGTTCTAGTACGTGCTGAGTAAGAAAGCTATCCTGGATTAAACATAGAAATTGTTGATCCTCAATCCCTGTGCTCTCTAGAGAATTCCATTGTATGTGTCCATGGTTAAAATCTCCCATTATGATACATTCCCCTTTACTAACATCCTTTATAGCGTTTTTTATTTTTGTGTTGTCCTCTTCGTTTATGTTTGGACTTCGGTAAACTAATCCAATAGTTAATTTTGAATTTCCTGAAACAATTTTGCACCAAACAGCTTCATCGCAATCTGCTTCCCTTTCTAGTTTTATTTCATAAGCCTGAATAGATTCTTTAACATATAAAATAACTCCCCCGCCCCTTCTTCCTATTCGATCTTTCCTAAACATTACGTTTCCTGTCAGTCCTAATTCAGCATCTGTTATATCTATGTTGGCCCATGATTCAGTTATACCAATTATGTGAGGGTCAATATCTTCTACCATAATGTTTAATTCGTTTTTCTTATTTACTATGCTCCTTGCATTTAAACATACGCATCCATAACCTTTTTCAGAGATGTTTTTCGGATGATTTGATATTGGTTTATCTGTGCTAGTGGCCTCTTGTTCTGCTTGAGACACCTCTAGGTAACCCCCTGCACTTCTAGTTTAAAGAATGTTTACTTCCAAAAATATTTGTCATTGTACCCAAGTCGCTATCTACTGCTGCTGAAAGTTTGTCCGCGAATACTGCCGCCCCCTTTCCACTTAAATGAAGCCCATCCTTCATGTACATATCTGCCCTCCCAACAAAACTTCCCCATAAATCCACAAATCCAACTTCCTCTTCCCTACACAGCCTCTGGACTAACATGTTAATTGCCATCCCCCGACAATTTCGATATTTGTGACCCCTCCTGCCCATTACAGGTAAAATCCCTGACAGTATTACCTGCTCAACCCGCGTCTGTTTTAGTGTTCTGACCAACTGCCTATATTTCCTAACTATGGCAGTTGTACCCTCCCTCTCTGCGTTATTTGTCCCTACGTGTACTAAAACAGATCCACCCTTACCCGAGCCTACGATGTTTTTACCCTCTCAGTTATCGCCTCTATTTTGGCTCCAGGCAAGCAGACCACCACATCATCTCCCTTGTTTAAGACTCTGTCGGTCTTCCTAACTATCGAATCCCCCACAAACACCCTCGCTCTCTTCCTCACCCCCTCTACCACTGCTGCAGAATAACTCTTCCTTTCGATCCCCTCCATCACATTCTGTCCTGACCCCTTCCCTCCTGTCTCCCCCACTTCCCACTCTTTTGCTCTTGTCTCTCCCACTCCCCTCTCCTTCACTCCGGTTGTTTTCCCTTCCGTCTCCCCCACTCCCTTCTCCTTCCCTCCTGTCTCCCCTACTCCCCTCTCCTTCACTCTGGTTGTTTTCCCTCCCGTCTCTGCCACTCCCTTCTCCTTCCCTCCTGTCTCCGCTACTCCCCTCTCCTTCGCTCTGGTTGTCTTCCCTCCCGTCTCCCCCACTCCCTTCTCCTTCCCTCCTGTCTCCCCTACTCCCCTCTCCTTCACTCTGGTTGTCTTCCCTCCCGTTCCTTTCCTTTTCCGTTCCATATGTATATATATATTATATATATATATACATATATATATATAATATATATATATACATATATACACACACACACATATATATAATTTATATATATATATATATATATTATAGCGAGGTCTCAAAAGGATTGTTTACTACGTCGTTGCAGAATCATGTAAAGTACTCCCATGAACCATATACCCATTCTTAACTAAAATAATATCTTCTTGGCCATTTTACCTTCCAGTAGCCTTCTTTTTTAATAAGAAATATTCTGCCAAGCCTCAACGACAACATGCTAATTAAGGATCTGCTTGCCTAAACTTAGTTATAAATATAACCCGCAATATTAATTATTATTATAATTATTAATTTTAGCAAGATTATGCATTTTGTTTTTATCGAATTTGTATTCCACTACGTTTCTCAAAAAAATAGACCAACTGTTTGACTTTAATCTACTATCTACTAGGAATGTAATAGTTTGAAATCAATTTCCAGAGAAAGCAATCGCAGCATTACTTCTACCATTGCAAAGTCATATAACGACACTAATACTCCAACTCCAATCAGAAAACACTACTCGTTAATGAATAATATGTAGTTATGCTACACACACTAAATGTGAGATGCAAATGTTACCAGCACACTTATACTGATTATTTATTACAGACAGGCCCATCATATGGTCGGAAGATGATGACAGGCTACCTGACTTCAAAGGGTCTCACGGTTGCCGAGACAAGAGTAGGAAGAGTGTTGCGAGAAACACATCGTCAATACCATGAAGCCAGGCAACATGTAAGGAACAGTGCTGTAAAATACTTTAAAAAATTCATAAATAGTTTCTTTAAAATATTTACTTCCTACAATTTACTTTATACACTATTACAAAGTTATTGATCAGTTATAATGATTCTAACAAATGATGTGTGTGCAGCAGGAAATAATATATTATGTGTTTGTATTTGTATTAATTAATGTGTTGATCTTGCTCCCTCGTCATTCACCAATGCTTGCCAAACTGAATATAGCAGTAAGGGCTGTTTTGTGTGATACAAATGATCACTATTAGTATAAATTAACCTGGAATATTACATACGAAATATTTGTTGTTCTGTACAGGGTGCGAGAAACATAAACCCCATTCCGTATTTTGCGGAGTGTTTTGGGCACAAGGTGCACATGGACCAGAACGAGAAGCTTGCTATGTTTGGCATCACACATGTCCTCGCCATTGATGGCTACAGCGGAAAAATTGTGGGGTCAAGTAGCATGCCTGTCAAGAACAACCTTCTCATATACGAGAATGTGTATCGGTGAGCAAGTAACAATTTACAGCAACTTTTGAAATATCATGTAAAATACTACTTAAGATTATATTAATTGTAGAGGTATAATGTAAAGAGGTATAATGGTGCTTCATCAATTACCTAGTATCTATTGCAACATGCTAGCTCGTTTGTGCAACTTTTGTTTGTAGTTTATGTGAAATCATAAGATAAACTGTTAAATTACTTAAAAATTTAATTATGCTTGTTCACGCATTAAGTGAAGGGAGTATCGAAATGCTGAAAAATCATGATTTTTTTTTATTTTGTCGTGATCGGCGAGAGGATGGAAGTCACGCCCATTAACAGCATTGACCCACACAGTGTTTACCATTTTGGATATCCACTATTTGGATCCTTACTATCTAATGACTGAAGTCAATTGTTTTGATGATTAAAAAAAATAGGCTTAGGCAAATGTTACATAAACTGTTCACACACTACATATTTGGACACCAATTATTTGTGATAGGCTAAATACGTTGAGGAAGCCGTTTTTAAAATCCATCTATTTAATAAAAACTTGCATATATTTTTTCCAAAACATCAAAAGAATTTACTTTAGTCATTAGATCTGGCAAGGCTCAAAATAATAAAATGGTACACACTGTGGGGTCAAGGTTGATCACTGGTGTGACTTCTACCCTTGTATGATACAAAAGGTCAAATATAAGTTACATTTTAGGTCAGCCATACTGGCACATGGCATGTGGGATCAAGTTCGGGTGGATCACGGGACAGAGTTCTTCTTGACCCTGTACATGCAGGAGAGGAACTCAGATTTGAGAGTGAACCCTAACCGCCAGCCGTATATCCAAACATAATCCAAGAGGGTAAGTAGACAGTCAACTTTTAATTGTAAACCAACAGCTTACTGTTAATATATGCAAAATGTGTAACAACCAATGAGCATATTTTAAAAACTAGTATTACCAGTCATCTTGTCAAACTACTGTTGATGTCACCAAGATATGTTTGAGCATTCTGTGAAGTTTACACATGCATGACCATTATGCACTCAATCTGCAGATTTTTATAACTAAATTAATGTGTTGTAATAGAAAAGAATTATAATTAACAGGTGCTACTTAACAGTGTGACATATTGGTTCAGTCTCATATATATCATTGCAGACAACCCATGTGTTAACAACTATCTTGATAAACCACCTTGTTACACATACTCTTTGTGTTTATTATAAAAATGTTCTATCATCTGTAAAAAAGTACTTTTTCATATAATTGAGATGCATACTATGTTATTATATTTTATGCATGGTCATTTATTTTCTTCAGAATCACAGGATTGAACGCATTTGGCCGGAAATCAACCAACGGGTGAATTATCCCATTAAGGGGGCCTTGGTGGAACTTGTAGATGCAGGCTACAAATACAAATAATTTTAATTCTTATTTTATACATGTACCTGGTATGTAAATATGCAGATGGAAAGTAATCTGCCAGAATTAATCTCTGGGATTTTATTTCCCACTTTTAACCAATTATTTTTGTATAAATACCCATATATGTACATTTAACACTTAATGGAACTGTTTCCATGTTATCAAGGAATATATTGCTGAATGTACATAAATGTAAGTATTGTCATTACAGCCAGAATACAAACCTTTGCAAATGCAGCATGTAAATGCATCTTTCAATGCACCAACATCGCTTTTTTTTAAGTTTTATCAGCACATGATCTTGTGTGGCTGACTCGATGGTTTTGAAAGTTTCTTCCAACACCCTCACTTTTTCATGTATTAAATCTACCACGCGGGCTTCCACTGGTAAGGGCCCTGCATCGGTACGTCTGCAACATTTCAACTTGGTTTAAATGCATGGCTGATTTGATGAGGTTCTCTGGCTGATAGCACAATGTACAAAGTTAATTCTAAAACAGACATGCAGGGATTTTGCATGTACAGGTAAAACTCTGTGATGTTTGTCATACATAATCTTTGTTGTTGCTAGGACTAAATTGTACAATGACTTAGAAACTTATAAACAGTATATCTAACAGACTTGCCTTACAGTGGTCCATGCTTAATTTGGCCATAAGTTTACATCCTACACATTTACTTATACATAACACTAGCATCTCCATATATCATATTGTGTGTGTGTGTGCGTGCGTGCGTGCGTGCGTGCGTGCGTGCGCGCGTTTGCAACATAATCGTATATTAAGAACCCACCTAAGCTTCCTTGTCCTGCCTGACTGGAAGTCTCTGTGCACACTCTCTGTCATGCACAGAATTTTTCTGGTCTGGGGTTTCCAGAAATCTGATCCTAGAAAACAGCACTACATTGTTATGAAGTATGAAGGCACAACATCAAGCATTGTTGCTTCATGGTCTTTCCAAAGAAGTATTCAACATTAAAAGTAATTTCTATATTATGGTTATTAATACAACATTTTATACTACATATAAGGGTCACAGTTATTAGTTGATGTCTTGGATGATGAAGTGTTATGGTCGATAACACTAATTTGGTTATTTTAAAGTATGCCAACAAGATTACTGAACATATTTATAATTCACTATAAAAAGGTAATGAGTATTGTAGCTACTTGAAGCCAGTATCACTACTATTTTGTGGGTTACTAATAATCTTCTCATTATTTATTACTACCAACTTCATTAATATATTCAATGGAACAAGTACAATTGAAGTGTGCATGCATGTATGCAGTGCACATACCATATAAGAAGTACATATTTGTATATAAAGAGTTGTACAAACCTTGTGTGCCAGGTGACTCGTGAATCTCCATGCTTTTGGAGTCTACCAGGACCACGGCCTCCTGGGAATCAAGCTGCTCCTGCAGCTTCTCGCTCAGACACAACGTTGGCGTCTGCATCTGTGAGCCGCAGGTAGATTGTCTGCACTGGGTGGAGGTTCGCCTCCACAAGCTGAACAGCTCTGCACAGTCAAGATAGAAACATGTACTTCACATAATTACAGACTCATTAGTTATGCAGTTGAAAAAAAATACATAAAATCCATGAACAATTTAAACACTAAAAATTGTTCATTCAAAAAGATGAATTTGTTGAATTTCTATGCACACAACTTATTACGTGTTTTGTGCATGGGGAAGAACCGAATGGCAACTATTCTTCATGGAAGGTGTCTGGTGATAAATTTTAGTTAATTTATTACCGTGGGAACGTTTTGACCATAGGTCGTCTAAAGGCCGGTGTTACTGCGGGTGATGTTCTGGCCGCAAACAGAAACCGTCCTTGTTGACTTGACCCTGGTGTGGCAGCAGCTGGCGGTGTGGCTTGCGACATCCCTGGTTGTGGAGGGGTGTCATATGTGGGAGTGTGCATTGTCACAGACGACTCTCCTTTCACTTCAAAATGCGCTCTGTGCGCCATGTCTTCCACTGGAAAATGTCCATTCTCCAGTGGAAACACAGCAGTGTTACTGTCGTCAATTTTTTAATGATGAACACAGCTAAACAAACCTTTAGACAGCTTGATGTGTATGATGTATGCCAAATATTTGGGTAAAGTTAGTGTAATTATATAAATAATATTGTTCTAGCTGCTCATAGTCAGTAGTCTATTATTCTGTCAATTATAATGATGAGAGTTCATAATAATAATTATGGCCAAATTTCAGGGGCCAGCCAGACCTCCAGATTCGGAACTATTGGGGGTCCAGCAGTGAATGTAGGGCCCATGGACACCCACTAAATTTGAACCCTGGAGATATGTTTCAACTTTGACACGTCATTTTATCCAGGCCAGGGCAGGGAAAACATAATTAATGATGTCGTTTTATATAAGTGGGTTGGTCGTGTCTTGTGATAAACATTTCCGTGCGTACTGACTACCCTAGCCCTAGGCTAGGGCCTAGGAAGGCTGCTACTACTGCTAGCCGAACGAACAACCTGATCGAGGCTAACTTTACCCTACAATGTCAATGACATTGTCACCGTCATTGACATTGTGATATTCGGATTATCGCTAGCGGCTAGGTACTGTCTACTGAAACATTCTTGTTTCAAGATAAAACTGAACTTAAAATTAAGAACACGGAACGTTGCAGACGTTTTCAACTCTTACCTGAAAAATTCTGGTTATTTTGGCAGTATTCACATCCGCTTCCCTCATCGTAATTCTTTTGCTGCCGCGGAATAAAACAAATGTTGCCATCTTGAATTCTTGTTAAATGACGCGCGGGAAGAATGATGAATTTCATCTGTCATCTGCAGCGGGCGTTCGAAGAAACGGCGCCAAACGTGCGTGGCCGCTTAGCACATAAAACAAAAAAGATGCCGAAAACGAAAAACGAGTGGCGCTGCAGTCGCTTTTCGTTTTTCGTTCTGATGCAGTGAAAACGAAAAAAGGTTTGCTGTAATATCAGTAAAACCTCACATAGCAGTTTGTATTGGTTTTTCGTTTTTCTTACATTAAATAGAAAAAGGAAGGAGGAACATGTGTGTCTTTTTCGTTTTTACACTGACAATTTCATAACGAAAAAGGAAAAGACGGCACATACACGTGGTTGTATTTTTTAATGTTGCATACATATATAACAATTTTGCTTTGTGCATGAATCTTGATAATTTTGTAAAAAAATAAAGTTTTGCATACTGAGCAAATCCTTGTAAGCTGTGTGTATTAAGCTTTTCCTTAACTATAGTAGGAATATTATTAAGTAAAAATGGTAGATTATGCCGAATATATTTCTTTGCAAATTCGTGTTTAGTTTTATAAGTATATATTTCATTCTTGATTCGTGTATCATAATTATGTATATCATAGTTGAAGATTATCCTCAAGTTTTGTAAATAAAGTGGTAAATTGTTATGTAAATATTTATAATAAAATTGTAATTGTTGTAATTTAAGAATGTCATCGACTTTTAACATGCTGGGTTTTTTTATGGAGTGGCTCTGTGTGGGAATTATAATTACTTAAGGTAATAATTCTCAATGCTTTCTTTTGAAGTGTTATTATTCTATTTGTTTGAAAACCCCAAGCCATGATGCAATAATTAATGTGTGGTACAATTAATGAATTATATAATAACGTTTTAATTTGTTGTGATAACACGTTTTAATTTATTTAAAATACCAATCTTTTTAGAAAATGCGTTTGAAATTTGTTCGGTATGTCTTTTCCATTTCACATTTGTATCAATAATTAAACCTAAGAAATTTAATTCCTTAACTTGTTCAATATTTATATTATCTATCTTCAGAGTAATTAAGCGTCTGTACATTTTTATTTGTCCTTTGGAATGTCATATATTTAGATTTTGCAATGTTTACTGATAATTTATTCTCAAAATTGAATAACATCTGCCATTTTTCAGACCATTCAACTAAAGTGTCTAGATCGTTTTGTAAATGCTGTTTGTCACCATCGTATTGTTAACCTTCATAAACACTTTTGTGTCATCCGCAAATTTCAGTACGTTTCTTGTTATATTGTCGTCAAAATCATTGATACATATTAAGAACAATAAAGGCTAATACTGATCCAATTGTGATACCCCACTCAAAACTGATTTCCAGTTTGAAACCTCCCCATCTACTTACAACACGTCTTCTGTCAGTCAGCCATTGTTTTATCCAATCGATTATGCCGTCCCCGATACCATGGGCTTTTAATTTAAGTAGTAATCTTTGATGTGGCACTTTGTCGAAAGCTTTCTGGAAATCTAAAGTAGATAGTATCTATACTGGTGATCCCTCGTCTATCCACTTTTCTTCCAAAAAAACATACCGTTTGTTAAGCATAAGCTCGATTTTAGGAAACCATGTTGATCGAGATGGGTTTAATAAATTATGCCCATCAAGGAAGTACACCATATGGTCTTTATTATTAACCTTAGCCAAGTAGGTGAGCTCTCGCAACACGACATGAACCAAGACGTCATGGGTACTAGAATTCATACCATTTGGGATATATAATTTTATAATAAATTATATTCAATTCTGACCTTGCCGCTTTAAAGCGAGCAGAATGGGCAGCAATAGCTGAACATTTAGCATAGCCCGCAAGTTGTGTTTCAGATGTAACTGCTAAGTTTCGGTTTAATTACGCGCTGCTGGATCTGGGTTGGGTGAGTCAAGTCGTTTTCTCGGAAACTAGGTCGAGCTACTTTGCTGCGTGTGATCAAAACGTCCATTGCCATTATCAGAACGGCGTCGAAGGAAGAGGACGCATGCAAATAACGAACCCTGCTCTGTCTTTGAGTAGCGACGGGTAAGTAAATTAAGTTATGTGTCATTGAAATGTGGGTACGTAATTATATCTGAAGGTCGAGACAATGGCTCAAACAACAGGGTGAACTTGGGAAGATAATTGCTTGGCTCCACTGCAGGGCCTATGTGCAGACCATAGACATAAATAGAACACCCGTCCATGCATACATGCATACATCCACAGATACATACATACATACATACATACTTACGTACATGAGAATATATAACTTCCGGAATCGTGGTGCAGCAGCGACTTCAAATTGGTGTAGATTACTGTATTAGATACAGTTTTATCATCACAAAAAGAATTAGTGGACAATGTAAAAACACATGAACCCAAAAATATTCTTTTTCCAACACATTCCCCAGCAGCTCCATCACAGCCATTTCCACCTGCAGATCAAGATCTTTCTCGAATGTTATCTGGCCAACTTGCAAAGTCATGTAAAGAAATGTGCTCTCTCATCTCATTTAAGCTGTCATTTGTTTTAGTAGGCAATCTTTCACATAGTTTGTCAAACAAATGCATAGAATGAATGTGAATGTTGCAATGTGTACATAATGAGTTACATGATAGTGGTTCATACAACGAAGAAAAGGCAAACGACGATCAAAAAGGGGAGAGCCTTATTAAATGCTTAATAAAGAAAAAAATCTTATTAATGAGCTGACATCTAGTGGAGTTTTAAATATGAGTTACAAATATGCATACAAGCATGCACACATTATTTATAAAACTGAATCCTACCCCTATAACATGTTATGTTGCACCCAATCAATGTGACTACTGGGAAACACTTAATATACGCTCCCCCAAGAAAAACAAACGTATCTGTAATATATTGATATTTCAGAACATTTTCGAAACTTTTACATTCATTCACATATACACTAACACAGCACAAACATTTGCGACATAAATAACCTGAAAATAACAAGATGTTAGATCCTGTCTTCTGTCGATTCGTACAGCTGTAAGCTACAGGAAATAACCATATTCGTTGTCCCACAACTTTCTCCAGCAAGCCTCCAAAATGTTTGTCTTGGAGAGTTTAACACTAATGCACAATGCTCACTCCAATGTGAACAACCCAACTGCCCACACTTATAACACAACTGCTGGGAAATTAGTAATCAGTCTGGTGGCCATGCCCCATTAAGAACAAATGACATTGACTAATCTTCAAGTTAATTGGTTCCTGGTGTCATCGTCACTGGCTACTAGCCCGATAAGTTTATAGTTCTCTGGTAGCCACCTCATCTTCATTGCTTTTGTTTACCTTATATTGTACATGATGATGGTGAGGAGGAATTAAATTAACTTACTTACTCACTTACATATGTTAGACAACTATTTGTAACATGCTATGTTCACACTATAAACAGTACTACCCTATGTGTCATGCAGTGGATGCAACTGTTTCTGCCTTGCAATGAAATGCCGGCCAGTGGTCCACCACCGCTTCACTGCAGTGAGCTGGCTTGTCGCTCTTGTTTATAGGGGGGTGATTAATGATGTAACTCTATGAAATGTATACACATAGGACATGGAAACATGGATGAAGAATATAAAATGAGGGATGCTGTACTTAGTAGAACCACACAAGAAAAGGACTTAAGAGTAACATTTAGTGCTGACATGAAAGTTTCAGAGCAATGTGGGATTGCTGCTTCAAAAAGAAATCAAATTCTATTCATGTATAAGGAGAAACAGCTAATTGTACCCCTGTACAAAGCAATAGTTAGACCACATATGGAATATTGTATTCAAGCATGAAGGCTGTTTCGTAAAAAGGACATAGACAAGCTAGAAAGAATACAACGAAGAGCAACTAAAATGATTCCAGAATTGAGAGACCTTAGTTACGAAAGTTGCTTATCACAATGTGGTTTGACAACGCTAGAGACCAGGAGAATAAGAGGAGACAAAATAGAAGTGTTTAAAATAGTGAACGGTTATGAGGATGTTGATAGGAATATGTTCTTCAAAATAAAAGAAGGCAGTAGAACCAGAGGACATAAAGCAGCATTAGTTAATTAAGGAGCAGTGTAGGTTGGACATGAGAAAGTACTCTTTCTCACAGAGGTTGATAAATGAATGGAACAAACTGCCAAATGATTGTGTTAATGCTAGTAGTGTGAATATGTTTAAAAATAGTATTTACAGGTATTTGATAAGGGCGGGCTACACATAGATGAGAAAATTGTTGGTCTCTTGATAAGCCAATGGCTTCCTTGTCCACTTGCCATTTGGAACTTGTTGTTTGGGATGGCAATCTTGTTAAATTATATATATAATATATATATATATATATACATATAATATATATATATATATATATATATATATATATATATATATATATATATATATATATATATATATATATATATATATATATATATATATATATATATATATATATATATATATATATATATATATATATATATATATATATATATATATATATATATATACATAATTATTATACAGGTTTGAAAAAATCTGGGTTGGGTGAGTCAAGTTGTTTTCTCGGAAACTAGGTCGAGCTATTTTCTGTGTGTGACCATGACATCCATTGCCATTATTAGAACGGCGTGGGAGGAGAAGAACGCGTGCTAATAACAAACACTGCTCTGTCTCTGAGTAGGACGGGTAAGTAAATAAGTTATGTGTCATTGAAATATGGGTACATAGTTCAAGATAATTGCTTGGCTACACTGTAGGGCCTATGTGCAGACTGAAACCGAAAATAAAATCTTTGAGTGGAGAAATGATCAGTAGGCTATATAACAAGAGTGTGATACAACCATAGAGTTACATCATTAATCATCCCCCTGTATTGCCTAAGGCATTGCTTGTCTAGCCTATATATATATATATATATATATATATATATATATATATATATATTTATATATTATTATATATAGTATATTAACTCAACAGTCAATGTTGTTTATTACAATGCTAGTCAAGCACTATATATACATATATATATATATATATATACATTGTTGACTGCTGAGTTTATGCTATTAGGGGTGGTTTATACATATAGATTACTAGTTTTACGTTAACTTTTAATGTTTTACATTACTTATTAACAAATTACAATATTGTGAACAGCACCAATGTGTTGGAACTGTGGTATTTAATAGATGTTTATGTATCATCTTATCTTACACTGGACGCTATGATATGCAAATAACTTACTTGTTATTAATCATAATTACCTCTCAAGAAACTTGCAGTTTGTTTTGGATATTTCGACTGCATCTCGCAGTCTTCTTCAGCAGACTGAAGTTACGGATGTGTCACATGACCAATGTCATGTGACACAAGCTGGAGTAGGACTGGTGGGAGCTCCTGGCTGACGTCTCGGTTCAGCGTAGGTTTGTTTCTGTGGATGTTAATCGCCTCCTTTATTTTTCTCCTGTGCCAGTTCTCCTCGTGGTCTAGAATATTGACGTCCTTCATAGAGCACTGATGACCTGTGTTCAGTTTGTGTTCACTTATAGCTGATAGGGGTTGGCGACAAGATAGATATTCTTTGATTCTTGTGCCAAGTGTTCTGGCTGTTTCTCCTATAAAGTGTTGGTCACATTCTGGGCATTGTATGTCATATACTACCCCACACTTTGCTGCCTTTGCTGTTCTGTCTTTTGGGTGTACCAACAGTGACCTCAGGGTGTTGATAGGTTTGTGGTAAACCGGGATGTTATAGGACTTGAAAATCCTTGCTACTTGTTCTGATAGTTTACTAATGTAGGGCAGACCTATGGCATGTTGTCTTCTGCTGGTTTCTGTGGTAGTGTTCTCCTTCCTTCTCTTTGGTTGCGTGGTGTTAAACATCCAGGTTTTGTAACCGTTTGCTTTCAGCACTTTCTTGATGTGGTCCACCTCTGTGTTCTTGTCTTCTCCTTCCGTTATCAGGTTTTCTGCCCTTTGGAGGAGTGTCCTGACTACTGAGCGTTTGTGTTCTAGGTGGTGATTAGAATCCCAGTTCAAATATTGGTCCGTGTGGGTTGCTTTCCGATATATCTTGACCTTGGTTGATCCATCATCATTCAGGCATACACACGTGTCTAGAAAAGCTAACGTATTGTCCTGTTCTGGTTCTACCGTGAACTTAATGTTCTCGTCCATTGAATTCATATGGTGTGTGAAATGTTCTACTTCGCTCTCTTGTAATACTATGAATGTGTCATCTACATACCTCAACCAGATGTCTGGAGGATGAGGTGCTTCTCTGATGGCTCTTTCCTCAAAATGTTCCATGTATAGGTTTGCCACTATCGGAGAGACCGGTGAACCCATGGCTGCTCCCTTCTTCTGTTTGTAGAATACTCCATCATAAATTAAATATGTGGTGTTCAGACAGATTTCTAACAGTGTGATGATCTGATTTACTGATAGTTCACATCTGTCTTTCAGTGTTGTATCCTGGTTTAGTCGGTTCTTTATCACTGATACCACCTCTGTCACAGGGATACTCGTGAACAGGGCTGTCACATCAAAAGACACCATTTTCCTCCCTGGTGGAACTTCCAACTCTTTGATCTTCTTTACAAATTGTGTGCTGTTTTTCACAAAATGTTCTGTTTTTCCAACTAATGGGCTCAAAATGTTGGCTAGGAACTTTGCTGTCTTGTATGTGATGCTACCTATACTTGATACTATAGGTCTTAATGGTACATTGTTCTTGTGGACCTTAGGCTTAGGCAATCCATAGAATTTTGGGACTGTTTCTGATGTAGGGTAGATCCTGTAGTATAGGGCATCTGAGAATGTCTTGGTTCTTTTCCACTCTTTCATGGTGTTGACTAGTTTACTTTTGTAAACTTTGGTGGGGTCCCTTTCCAATTTCTTGTAGGTGGTGTCGTCTACTAATAGTCCAGCAATCTTTGCGTCATAATCTGTGGCCTTCATAATCACAGTTGCTCTACCCTTGTCTGCTGGTAGAATCTTGATCGTCTTGTCGCTACGTAAAGTTTGAAGTGCTTTCCTCTCTTCCAGTGATACGTTAGATCTCTTTTTTTGGCTTTGTGTTTCATCACGGCTTTAGCTACCTCACATCTCAACCCATCGGCCCTGTGTTTTTCTTTGATGTTCTTACATGCTAGTTGTGTTGTCGTTATCAGATCGTCTATGCCAGGTTCTGTGGGGTAACCGCAAAATTTAAACCTTTCTTCAATAGGCTGACTTCGTCACTGTCTAAATGTCTGTTCGCTAGATTAATGACCCACCTCTCTGTGATGTTGTCCGGGTCATCTAGTTGTGGACTGTCTGCTCCGTGTTGTTGTTTGGATAACAGTTGATCATATTTTTGTTGTTGTCTTTCCCGCGTTTCCCGGAAGCGAAATTTTTTTCCCCATAATTGGTCATGGCAAGCAGCGCCTTAGGCGGACATGATTGGCTGCTGAGAATAGTTGACCTCCGAACTCTCTAATTCATAACAGCAATACACGTGTTCAATTGAACCTATGTCAACAATGACACGTGGCTTGAACTTGACCTGTTGAAAATAACGGTAATTTCACTTGCACTTGTTTTGATAAATCAAACAGTTTTTTGTAATTGTACAAAATATAACAAACACATGAAATCAACGTGGATTACTCTTAGAATTGTGCCGCCATAAAAGCAGGGACAAACTTTCAGTCAATCAATAATTATTTATTACAATCATATAAAACAAACAAAACAAGCCATGAGAACAATATGAGAAGGTATAACAAACATTATTGCTACCAATATCACTCGATTAAAAAGATTATGTGCCGTGAAAGCTTAGACAACAAGTATTGATTACTTTGAGAAAACAAATAATAGAACATATGGCAAAAAGGCATTCCATGTTTTAATGCCTGTAAAGCTAATTAGAGAAAAACGTGGTCTATGTCAACCAAATATTTACAAGAACTTTTCCAAATTATTTTACAGTTCGGGTTAATAAAATGACTGATCAATTCACTTTTCTGCAACAAAAATAACGAATATTTTACTCGTATTGAACATGAACATTATAAACAAATCAACAAGTCTGGTAGCACCAATCTTAAAGACAACCTATATGCACTACACGTTTGTCTTAAAATTTATTCACATTTAAAGACAAACCAATAAGGATATAACTAATGTTATTGACCATCTTCATGCAAAATGTAGTTGTGGTCAAATGGCATGTTCACAAAATTATTAAACACTGCAAAATTTGAATTAACTGAACAACTAAGAATAATAATAAACCAAACTCAATGACAATGATCAAGAAATTATAAGTCAATGCTGAGTTATGGCAGACTAATTTACCTATAAACGTAAAAAAATTAATGCTCCATTGGTGCCATAATGTAACATAAATGAAGAAAATATCAAAAAAGGAAAAAGTAAAATTCGGACCCACAAAGCTTCCAACGCGAAACTCTACAACTGAAGTCAGGCGTTCTACTACTGCACCACACAATCTACCCCGAATAAAAGTGACAACTTCATGATATACATTCATCAAATTGTTTGCTAAGATTAGTATACAATATAGTATATCAATGATTTTCAATACTTGCACATATGGAAAACATTCAGAAAAAGGGCCAACACTCACCTGTAGTGCAGTTATTTCTTAAACATTTAGTTTCAAGCAACGCGCTATTTTTTATTTTTCCACCACAAACGCTGGCAAGAGTTCAGAGGTCAGCAATTCTCCATAGCCAATCACGACCACGCGAGGCGCTGCTTGCCAGGACCAATTATGGTAAAAAAAAATTTTGCTTCCCGGAAAGTAGTTTCGTGCGCATGCTCGATGAACGCTGTCACTTCCTCCATTTCCGTTTCTATTAGTTTCGTACGTAGGTTCGCTTCTAGCAATTCTTTTTCATCTTGTAATTTGTTCACCGTAAAGTGGCACTGAGAAATTCTGATGTTTAACAATTTCTTCTCTGCTTTTCTCAGGATTGTTGACGCTTTTATTCCCTTCACCGTCGATCGTATATGTAGGCTCTTTGGAATTACGTTGTCATGGAGACAACGTGTATTGAAATGGCGGTGGTTCTTCCAGCAAGCTAACTTCCTCGTCGTGCCTGCATTACTGCATCATGTGTCAACTGACAAAGGCTCAGCTGTCTTGTTTTACTAACGGGTGTACTATTTATGTCTGACTGAAGCTAAGGCGAAAAGTGTTCGTCGTTTGCTTCCGGTTTGCTTCCAGTGAATCATTCAAGTACGCCTATTAAAAAGCAAACATGCATTAGTAAGGCCCACCCTGACTATAAGAGGGCATGCGTTGTTATAATACTGTATGTATTAGGTGCCGATGGACGATGATTATGGCACAAGATATGATTTGTATGAGTCATGATGAGACGAGGCTTCTATAGCGAGGTACAGGCTTCTATAGCGAGGAATGTAGACAAGTATTTTATTAAGTCGTTCAGGGGGGATCACTGCGAACTGCGGGTGTCACTCCGAACTGCAGGTGTCACTCCAATCACTCCGAACATTATCTAGGCTAAAACATCACATCCCGCTTGTCAACAAAGAGGCGATTTACATAAACCCTGTCAATTCGACAGTTCGGTTATATGTCACATATACCTTCTAATTATAAAATTTGGTTAAATGTCTCTCATGTGCTGATGCTTGACGACCGTTTTAGACTCTGGGTCGTTGGGTTGAAATAGCTTCCACTCTAGAGTTCCACAGTCCAGTCATTGGGACAACATGAAATCTTTTATAAAACTATTAGCCATAACACCATAAATGATAAGCAAAATTGGTCCTCCTAAAATATTGCTCATTAATGAGACATTTATTATGGGACCAAAACGTAAATTTTTTATATCTTATACTATGGCATCGTGGTTGGTATAAATTTATTTAAAGCTTATGATCTAATGAGCAGAGCTGGCTATGAAATGTGTCCCGAGTGTTGCACTTACGTGGGTCAGAGTTGACATACCTCTGTCAAAATTCCAATTTTAACTCAATTATGTAGTATTAAGTTAAATAAGCATAAGCATTTTGTTAGATGTTGCACACACATTTATTCATTAAATCATACCACAGACCAAAACAAAGGTTCAATTGTTTTCGTAAATCATTTGCATCAGCTGAACGTGGTTACTAGGAGCATTATCAATATTCCCTATATGTTTTTAACCCTTTTCTGTATCGTTATCTTCATCTTGTTCTGCGTCATACTCAGCATAATGGTCAGTAAGTGGGCTTACATTTACACATACCCCGCATTGGCAAATAGTAGTACAATTTAGTTCAAGATATGCACAACAGTTATCATCTGCTATGGAAGCTTGGTGTTTCTTCTTTGTTCTACTTACGAAATGCCCCCGCCTGCATTCAGTGAAGCATTAATCTCAATGTAATGCAGGGTTTTCGTATTGAAACCTTATTACTCAACATATATTTATTTCGTCTTTCAGAATTATAAATTTAACCAACGTGCAAACGATATTCTCAAAACAAGACTGGAAATGAACAACAATTGCCCCATTGGCAACAAAGAACAAGTGGATGGAGTAGGATTCTAAAGAAATGGAGCCATGTCCTCACTGCGGGGTGTCATTCAAACGCCTGGATGTCCATTTACGAAACTGCAAAATGAAGAAAGCTGATGAAGAAAGTGACAATTGTTGTCAGAAAGAGGATTCTAAAGAAATGGAGCAATGTCCTCATTGCGAGGTGTTGTTCAAACGCCTGGATGTCCATTTACGAAACTGCAAAATGAAGAAAGCTGATGAAGAAAGTGACGATTGTTGTCAGAAAGAGGATTCTAAAGAAATGGAGCAATGTCCTCATTGCGAGGTGTTGTTCAAACGCCTGGATGTCCATTTACGAAACTGCAAAATGAAGAAAGCTGATGAAGAAAGTGACGATTGTTGTCAGAAAGAGGATTCTAAAGAAATGGAGCAATGTCCTCATTGCGAGGTGTTGTTCAAACGTTTGGATGTCCATTTACGCAACTGCAAAATGAAGAAAGCTGATGAAGAAAGTGACGATTGTTGTCAGAAAGAGGATTCTAAAGAAATGGAGCAATGTCCTCACTGCGAGGTGTTGTTCAAACGTCTGGATGTCCATTTACGCAACTGCAAAATGAAGAACGCTGATGAAGAAAGTGACGATTTTCGTCAGAAAGAGGATTCTAAAGAAATGGAGCAATGTCCTCACTGCGGGGTGTCATTCAAACGTCTGGATGTCCATTTACGCAACTGCAAAATGAAGAACGCTGATGAAGAAAGTGACGATTTTCGTCAGAAAGAGGATTCTAAAGAAATGGAGCAATGTCCTCACTGCGGAGTGTCATTCAAACGTCTGGATGTCCATTTACGCAGCTGCAAAATGAAGAAAGTTGATGAAAAAAGTGATGATTGTCGCCGGGAAGATGATTCAAACCAAAAGGAACAATGTCCTTACTGTGCGGTTTCATTCAAACGTCTCGACAAACATCTGCCCTACTGCAAAATGAAGAAAGTCGTTGTGGAAAATGATGATTGCCGTCCGAAGGAGCAATCCAATGAAATGGAACAATGTCCTCATTGTGAGAAGGCAGTCAGATGTCTGAGTGAACATCTGCACCACTGCAAAATGAAGAAAATTGATGAAGAAAGTGGCGGTTGTCATCGGAAAGAGTATTCTTCCAATGAAACGGGACAGTGTCATTACTGTAAAGAGCCATTCAGACGTCTCGATGTGCACTTACGCAGTTGCAAAGTGAAGAAATTTGGTAGTAAAGACAGCGACGAATATCATCAGGACGTCATCGAAGGTGAGCTTGATAAACGGCTACGCAAAGCAAAGGTCAATATAAGACAGCCAGATGGTTTGGTGAAAGACACAATTGATAAAATAAAAGCCATCATGTTGACCAAGCTGAACACCAGCGAAGACGGCTCGTTGAGGTGGAAAGCCCTCAGCTCTGGCTCGTATTACGAAATTCTAAAGGTGAGTAGATCGACATTTTACTATCTTTCCGCGAGTTATTGCTGGAAGTGCAAGAAGCAGAGCTCTGTGCCGGTGTCAGTAATTATCTCTACTAGATTTCACTTGAGTTGTGAGAACTGTAAGCTCTACTTTGTGGGTTACTAATCACCGGCATATTTAGAGGGTTGAGGGGGGGCAGTATTTTTTACATAGGTGATATTGGTAATAATAACGATCCATCCCCACTAAAACGTTGCCTGCCAGTGCAAAAATAGAGGTATATAACCACCTGGTGGCAAAGTGCCGTACTTTAACAAGATTTTGATTTAACAAGATTGCCATCCCAAACAACAAGTCCAGATGGCAAGTGGACAAGGAAGCCAAATTTTATCATCTATGTGTAGCCCGCTCTTATCATATATCTGTCAATTCTATTTTTAAACATATTCGCACTACTAGCATTAACACAATCGTTTGGTAGTTTGTTCCATTCATTTATCACCCTCTTTGAGAAAGAGTACTTTCTCATGTCCAACCTACACTGTTCCTTAACTAATGCTGCTTTCTTTCCTCTGGTTCTACTGCCTTCTTTACGTTTGAAGAACATATTCCTATCAACATCCTCATAACCGTTCACTATTTTAAATACTTCTATTTGGTCTCCTCTTAGTCTCCTGGTCTCTAGTGTTGTCAAACCACATTGTAATAAGCGACTTTCATAACTAAGGTCTCTTAATTCTGGAATCATCTTAGTTGCTCTTCGTTGTATTCTTTCTAACTTATCTATGTCTTTTTTACGATATGGCCTCCATGCTTGTATACAATATTCCAAATGTGGTCTAACTATTGCTTTGTACAGGGGTACAATTAGCTGTTTCAATGTGATTGTTCTCCTAATTAGCCCTAGAATTTGATTTCCTTTCGAAGCAGCAATCCCACATTGCTCTGAAACTTTCATGTCAGCACTAAATGTTACACCCAAGTCCTTTTCTTGTGAGGTTCTACCTAGTATAGCATCCCTCATTTTATATTCTCCGTCCATGTTTCCATGTCCTATGTGTATGCATTTACACTTCCCAAAATTTAATAACATTTGCCATTTTTCTGACCATTTAACTAATTTATCTAGATCATCCTGTAAACTTTGTTTATCTGTATCATTAGTAACCTTTCTGAATACTTTTGTGTCATCTGCAATCTTCTGTGTGTAAGCCACTTTTCTATCCAGTTGATTACATCATTGCCTATACCATGGGCTTTTAGTTTAAGTAACAATCTTTTAGTTTAAGTAACAATCTTTTAGTTTAAGTAACAATCTTGGTGAATGTATGTTTCGGAAACACCGTTTCGGAAACACCGTTTCCATCATAGCTAGTGTTAAAAAAATGTCCCTCAATAAAAAAATCTGGTTAAGCCCCTGTTACTAATACGAGATCTTAGGACGTAGTACAAAATAGTTCATTTTAGTTGAGTAACACTTCTATACTATTTTTCGGAAATTGACATGTTAGAAAATCAGTATTAACTAATAATATAACATTTAATACAGAATACAGCCAATTTGACCGTTAAAGACCTTTCGATGGTCAGTCACACTGAACAGATTTCCCGATGAATGAACTAATTGCGTTATATGTTCAGTTGTCGCAAACAACGTTACATGTACACACCTGGCACTGCAGTTTGCATGCACTGTTATAACATTATGGTTGCACCATATAACACACACTTCGCACGAACACCTCAACAGTATCCAGTGTGTTGTTGTCATCGTCCATTACAGATCGACAGAGCGGATGAGTTTGACTTGATGTTCACTTGGAAGATAGATTGTGATATCAACTACAATCCAGAACACGGTGTTTCACAAATGTACTGTGCGCTGAAACCAAAACCAGGTCAAGTGCCGTCAGTACTTGTTGGCGACGACGGCTGGTTATGTCCTATGGCTTTCCTCAGATACTTCCAAGACAGAGTCGACGAAAGTATGCGTGAACTTGGAAGGCTTGAAGATGGACGTACTTCGGTACAAAGGCATTTGAGTGAGTGTGAATCTGATTTGTAGCATTGGTGAAATGACCTGGGGATACAGCGCTACAGTTTACGTATTTGAACAATACCGGCCAACACGTTTATGTCTTGGTTGGTTACGCTTAATAACAATCAAACAACATGACTGAAAGGGTATGGTTTGCATTATCTATTGTATTGTGACCACATCACATCTTGACGTTATGTAGCACTTGTGGTCAGTAAGCCTATTACGTTGTTGTCTTTGGAATATAACTCCGCTGTATCAAAATCCATTTAGGCCTATGCTCATGCCAAAGGTGTTCAGGTAACCAACAATACAGCGCTTCCCTTTATCGAAGGTGGAAAATAGGACAAAACTGTTTTATCAAATGGTGCCTGTTTAATCAGTAGCCGTTATTCATGTATGCGCATGCAGAAACTTTGTAATAAATCATATTTAATCATTATACTTGATAATAACGATTTTAGTGTGTACCTTTGTTAGTTTAATCCTTATGTATTATGATCATTGAATTTATGATCAATTGAAGTTTTTGTATGAAAAATTGTGCCTATATGCATATCATTTTCTTGTAGGGCCTACTTAATATATTGTTTATTCAATCTTACGATTACAAATGATTTATTGTTGTTATTATTATTGCTATTATATGGTGCCACTTTCCTACAGCGGTGAGCTACAGCGGTGCTAGTCCAGCTGTTACCCTGGAGTATAAGAGCTATGATAAAACACCCTACTCCATTGACCTAGTGCCTGCCATTGAGTTTGACTACTTTCCGGAGCCGTCCGAAGACTGGCGTTGTTCGTGGATACCGAAAAAAACCGTCAACAAAATCCGCCAGACTTTCCACGTTGTCGCCAAAACACACCCAACTGGTGAGTTTGAACCTATTTTGTTTGTTCTGTTGCATGTAGTAAGTGTAGACCTTGGTGGAACCAACGACGGAATCAATGCAAGTATCAATCTTCTTGGCTCGGGTGTATAACAAACCAATTTCGCCATACGTGAGTTTTGAATACTAATGTTATTTAAACACATAGATATTTTAGTTTTGACAGAGACATGGCTATCAGCCTGTCTTGCTGACATTTGTCCATATGGTTTGTGCCTATACCATTACCCCCGCCATTCAGGAAGGGGTGGCGGAGTTACATTTCTTGTACCTGAAACATATTAAGTAGAAATTATTCATACACCTCAATACCAAAGCTTTGTATTGTTATAAAACATTCATCCATATCTGCTAATTTTACAATTCCAAGAAGACCTTTACATGTTTGGAGATTTCAATATCCACCTTGATTTACCAAGTCTAAATACTAGATCATTCATGGATGTCCTTCAAACATATGCATTACACCAACACATTTCATTTTCTATTCATGTACAAGGTCGTTGGCTCAACATGTTTATTACTAGATCTGCTTGCATTAACACCAAGATAATATTTCCTACTGGTGGTTTATCAGATCACCATTGTGTCATTATTGATTTGTGGTTGCAAGTAAAAAAAATTATCACATTTCAACCAATAAATAAAATTAACATAAATACCCTTCATGATGATCTTGCAAATTCCGATCTATTGATCCAACCTAAATCTACATTATGCGAACTTGTTAATCAGTACAATGAAACATTAAATAAACTACTGGATAAACATGTGTACAAGTTCGCCCTCCATCGCCATGGATGTCACTAGAAATAGTTGTAGCAAAACGTCATCGTCGATATCTTGAAAGAATTTGGCGACGAACTCGTTCTTCACTCCATCATGTTATACTAAACAGCTACATATTACATGACGTCAAAAGTAAAGTCCGATTAATATACAAATTTTATCTCAAGAAATTCTGAAAACCCTCGCCAGATGTGGAAATACGTAAACACAATTCTACATCGGCAGAAATTAAAAACATTACATGAACACTCTTCATTGGATATATCGTGTAGTTCTTTTTCAACATACTTCACATATAAGATTGCTCGCATTCAACCGAATTTTTTCATTAATGATAATGACTATGACTATGGCATTTCTGGCACGGCTCTTCGGTGGTTCAAATCATGTTTTTCACACAGATACCAAAGCATTAACATATCTGGTACACTATCTTGTCCACAACACCTTCTATTCGGTGTGCTGCAAGGATCCGTCCTTGGCCCTGTTCTGTTTAGCTTATATACTACATCTCTCAGCCAAGTCATTACTAATCATAATCTCGGTCATCACCTGTATGCTGATGACACACATGTTTACATATCCCATTCACAGTCAAATGCACAATAATCTGTTTTGACTTTAAAGCTGCTTCCTCAAATGGTTCAGCCCATCGCAAATCCAGTTCATTTATGTTCAGATGTGACTATTTTAAGTAATGTGCGCAGTCTGTTTAATAAAAATTGCATACTTTTTTTTAATCATCGAAAGAATTTACGATAGTCGTTAGATTTGGTAAGGATCAAAATAATGGATATCCAAAATGGTAAAAATTGTGCAAGTCAATGCTGATCATGGGCGTGAGTTCAATCCTCTCACCGATCACATGACAAAGATACGAAATTTCACCAAGGGTAAACATCAGGATTATTCAGCATTTCGATTTTTACTTCACTTAATGTTTGAACAAGCATTAAGTAATTTAGTAGTTTGTCTGATGATGACGAAATCCTTCCACCTACTGGAATCATCTAAAAATCCACTGTTACACTGTCAACATGCAAACTTGCAAATGTGCCTGCTCATATGCAGTTATGTCAGATGAATTGATTTTTAAAAAATTACACATCTAAAATTACTGTGCCCTACATTCATGTGTAATACACCAGGAAGTTTAACTGAGGTGTGATCCTATTTGTCATTGTGGTCGTGACACTGGGGGCCGCCATGTTTGCAATGATGTCTGCAGTCACGCTTCCTATTGGTCGCTAATCGCGCGAGCCCCAACAATTTGTCGGAGTCTGCAGCACACTGGCCGACAAGGCCCATCAATACGTCCTGAGATCTGCACTGTCAGATATTATCCGACAAGCCCTGATCTTGTCGAAATTCGCAGCACACTAGCTGACAACTGAAGATTATTTGTCCCCCAACGAAAAATCTGCTAGTGTGCTGCGGGCTTAAAGCTTAATCCAGGTAAAACAGACCTTATTATTACTGACACTAAGCAACAACGAAATAGGGTCGTCATCAGCCATTTTCCAGTTAAACTGCTTGGCAATGATACATTCCCATCAGATACTGTCCGTAATCTAGGTGTTGTCTTTGATAGTGATTTCAACTTTCGCCAGCATATTTCTCAAGTATGTAAATCCTGTTTCTGTCATATAGTAAGTAAGTATGTAAGTAAGTGAGTAATTTATTAGATCCAAAATGTACACACATTAAATAATAATAATATATCATATAATTGTACGTAATAAAATATTACTGTATAAACAGAGGATTATGGAGACTGCCACAAAGACTTATTAAAAGTTGCTACCATAGGAGCCACCCATCGTATTCTTTTATTTTAGTTTCTGAGGAAAGCAAAGAATATAGATATAAAGTTATTAACATTAAAATGTAGTAAAGTCCACCGTCCGTTTTATTATGCTGCTGTGGTGTGTGTCATAGCAAGTAGTGAGGTGAGAAAGTGAAAATGTATTTATAGCGTTTGAGTGTAGCTAACATCATTGAAGTTGATTGCGCAAGTATGTACAGGTATAACAGTAGATGATTGTGCACGTGTTTTTATAATTTTGAATGATATGGTACTTTGCATAATTTATGAAACCATGTAAACTGTGTGTATAAAATTTGTCTTTCACACTTTGAGAGGTATTGTTGATAGTATTTGGTAAACTGTATTTAAGACATTGTTTTGCAAAAGTATGCTTTGTACCATAAATGTGAATTTTATTTTGGTTGCATGTATTATGACCATGTATCTTGGAGTTTGTTGATATCTGCCAATGTTGTAGGTATGTTGGTAATTTATTATGTATAAATTTATTATAAAATTAAAATTTTTGAAGGGCTAGCATATCATTAACTTTTAGTAAGTTTAATTTTTTAAATAGCGGGTCAGTATGTGAATTGAAATTACTCAACGGTATTATTCGTATATCCCTTTTCTGAAGTTGATTACCGGTAATTCTTTGACATTGGAACTCCCAAGTCATTAAACAATAGTTTATATGTGGTACTAATAACATGTTATATATATATTCTCATTGGCAGTACTAGTTTAAGCCTATTTAGTGTACCGATTATTCTAGAACATTTGTTTGATATATTTTCGGAGTGTTTTTTCCAATTTTGTTGGGTATCCAAAGTTAATTCCAAGAAATTAAAATCGTCAACCTTTGTTATTATTATATTATTTATTTTAGGAACAGGTGTTTTGAATTTTTTTTGGCATGTGGAAAACCATGAATTTGGATTTGGTAACGTTAAGGGAAAGTTTATTTATTTCTAGCCATTCATTAATTTTGTAGAGTTCTTCATTTATTAGTATATCAACATCATCATTATGTGCATTTGTGAAATTGCTCATTGTACTTAACAAAGTGGTATCATCTGCATAGGATATGAAGTTGAAAATTTGGCTGGCTTGTGAAAAATCATTAATATAAATAATAAAGAGAATTGGTCCAAGAATGGAGCCCAGGGGTACACCAGTTGCTATTGATAAGGTTTCTGATTTTACATCAGCAGATTCTACATATTGTGTTCTGTTTGATAAATAGCTTTCATATAGTTTCAGAGGTACCCCTTCAATACCATAATGGTTTAATTTACATAGTAATGTGTTATGGTATAAAGTATCAAATGCTTTGGAGAGATCAAGGAATATACTGAACAGTACCTCATTATTATTCAATTTGGTTGTTATTCTGTCTATCAATTCTAAGGCTGCGAATTCAGTCAAGTGACCAGAGCGAAAGCTATATTGATTTTTTTTGAAGTTTTTTACTTTCAAAATAGGAGGATAGTTGATTGCCCATGATTTTTTCCAATACTTTTGATATGGCTGGTAGAAGGGAAATTGGTCTGTAGTTGTTAATTATTGTCGGCTCGCCCTTTTTAAACAGTGGAATGACTTTAATTTTTCGGGGAATATCCCTGTGCGAAAAACTTGATTTATAAATAGCGTTAAAGATTTTATTATTTTTGGTGCAATTTGTTTGAGCAAATTAGTTGAAATGCCATCAATCACTGTACTATTTTTAGACGAAAGATTGTCTATTGTTTTTTGTACAATTAGTTCGTCAACGTTATTAAGTGTGAATTTACAGTTAAAATTTTCTTTGAGGTAGTCCCGAGTAGGTTATATTATTGACAAGATTGGTACCGATGTTTGTAAAAACATTAAATGCATTGGCTATCTCTAGTGTGTTTGTAGTTTCTTTGTTATTTATATTGAAAGATTTGGGAAAATATTTGTTGTTGTTTTTTCTTGAATAATTTCTTTTATAGTTTTCCATGTGTTTCTGATGTCAGATTTATATTTAGCGAAGGTGGACGCAAAATAATGTTGTTTGGATGCACGTATGCTTCTCTTTAGTATAGTATTATGTGTTTTTAAGTTTATACACATTATTTCGTATTCCCGTGATCTCGAAATTTTATGGATTTTAGTAGACCCATTTGGATTTTATATGTTTATATTTATCAAATTTCACTAATTTGCTCAACGTATGATTATTCTTGGCATTTTCAATTACTTCATATATAATATTGTAACTTAAATTAGGGTCTGTGGTCAAACTTTAGTTTAGTTTGTTGTACAAGTTGGATGCACTAATATCATTTATTGTATTTTGAATAGCTTTCATGTTTTGTGTGTTTATTTTAAACCATTTAGGATTTGGTGGATTGAATAAAAAATTCTAAGAGAATAAAGCAAGGGAGGTTATATGATAAGTTGTTTATTAATATACCAGATGTAGCTGTGGATGTTGAACTCTGAAATTTACAGAATATATTATCAACCAGGGAACCATTGGAGTGGGATAATCTTGTTGGAAGTGTGATTTGTGGAAATAGACTATGGGATGTCAAAAGATCAAAGAATTCGCTGCATATTGCAGTTTTGTTTTTCTTCAGGAGATTAAGATTGTAGTCTCCGGGTAAGTTAATAGTTATGTTCGATTTATCTATGGATAAGATTATTGTAGTGAAATCATTAGTAAAATGCCTAATATGTTCTCTTACCATACTCGATATGTTACCAATAGTAATTGCTTTTGATAATCCACCCCTTGTTACCTTAATTATCCCTCCCAGTATTTGTACGTGTTTATATTTAATTGTACTTCATATTGGAATCTGTTATCTACATATATTAGCCTCCATTCTTACTACTGTTCTTTCCTTGCGCAATGCAGTCATACCCAGGTAATTGTATATTTGATAAATCGGTCAGGTTGGATATCCAGCATTCGTGCAGGCAAATCACGTTAAATTTATAATGTATGTCCTGTAGTGAACTAACGAATGCTGATAATTCATAAATTTTAGCATTTACAGATTGAATATTTAAACTGAGTACTGAAAAGTATTTACTTTTCGGCCACTAGCATCTTAAAGTGGTCTATGTCGTTGTTGTTTTCAACGCCACCCAAGTGTGAAAGAAAAATGCGATCAAAGTGTTCTGTCATTAATTAGCTCTTTAAGAGGTATGAATGACAAGTTTATGCATATTTGTTTAATGTTAATCCAATGTATGATGAAGGTGTATGCGTTACAGGGGTAAATGATGTATAGGTGATCGCAAAAAGCATTATGTTGTTTGGAGTATTTGTGTAATTTTTTGTCTGTATCATTTCTTAGATGATGCTCCCAAACAAAACAAAATAATATGACGATGGACATGTGTCTGAACAGTATGCATAGTCAACAAAAAGAAACAGAAACAGATAAAACGTTAGTGGCTTTGCTGGCTGCATAAAAAGATATAACCATGCCATAACTCACACAATGAGGTGTGCTATTTTAGGATAAACACTACATGGTGTTTAAATGAACGAAAATGAAAGGTAGCAACTTAAGTTAAATAAAATCACATTACCGGCATAAGATATAAAAAAACATAACATCTTAAGTTGAACAAATTGAGAAAATTATTGTACCAAACATTCTAAACAATTAAACCAAATTATGTGTCCCAATAATTATGGGGAATGCGATGTTTATCCAAACATTGCCTTAGCTTTAAATGAACATAAATGAAAAATATATATGTTAAAGTTAAAGGTGACAATTTAGGTTTATCACCATTACATCACATACATAACATATTGAAGAACATTACTAGACCATATGATGCATTCCTAAACAACTGGGTGTGCAATGTTTGTCTAAACACTACAAGGGATTTAAATGAACGAAGATAAATATAATAAAAGTGAACAACTTAGGTTTGTAAAAAATTCATCACACCCTGCAATTATTCTGTTCAACTTGATTTGAATGAACGGAAATGAAATATATATATATATATATATATATATATATATATATATATATATATATATAATTACATTGCATAATTATAAATGAAGGCAAATTCAGATAATAAGGCATGACACTGAATTATTATTGTCGTTGTTTTGCATAGTCTACGCACACTTGAAAATGACTTTGAAGCTCGTGCCTTGGTGTGAGGTCTTCATTGACGAAGATGCAGTTTTCAGTAGAGCTAGTTTTATGAAGTCTTTCAGTCCTCCCCTGGCACAATACACAGAGTCCATACAGCGCTCGCTGCGTTATATAGTCTACGCATATTTGAGAATGTCTTTGAAGCTCGTTATTTCACAGATCATGTTGCAGTTGTTTTTGATTACAATCTTGCCACTGGCCGTCCAGCAATTCATTAATTGTGTTAGCCTTTTCCAGTTTTCGAGTTTCGAACGCAAATATACGTGATCTCCATCAAATTTGGCATCACATATCTATTGCTAAAACAATATCAGCGGCCGCTTTGACTATTGTAATCCACTACTAATTAGCACTGCTAAAAGAGACTTGGTTAAAATCCAACGAGTGCAAAATTGTCTGGCATGTGTGATTATCAGGGCGCCTCGGTTTTCACCATTACTTAGACACTGGCTTCCTGTTACTTACCGAATTCATTTTAAGCTGTCCACTCTTACATATCATGCTCTATATCTACACGACAACCACCCTACTTGGCTAGTCTCCTGCATCTTTCAAATATCCCTAGGCAGCTCAGATCATCAATTTCACAACTTATTGTGCCTAAAACAAAACTTAACTTGGGCAAACATACTTTCTCTGTCGCTACGCCTAGGGTCTGGAATGAACTCCCCATCACTTTGAAAACATCTGAAACTATAGCTATCTTCCGGAAAAAACACAAGACATATTTATTCCAAACTGCATTTCCACCATAAATCTTCGGTTGTCCCTCGTTCGTACGCCCCTGTTCACGATTTTGCTTAATGATTCTGTTTTGTTGCGTCTCTGAGCTCAGGTTCCTGAAGATATAGGTGCTATAGAAGTTAATTATTATTATTATTAATGGTGACTGTCCTATGTATAAATACTTTGGCTATTGTTGCTAATTTATATCACAAATCCTTTGTTAGTAGAACTCACCACATTAAAAAAGACTTCAATTTAGAATACGCTGAAGTGATATAATTAGATTTAACAAGATTGCCATCCAAAGCAAAAACTCCAAATGGCAAGTATAGACAAGGAAACCTGTTGACTCATCGAGAGTCCAACGATTATTTGCCTGTGTAACGCACCCTTCTGATCTATTCATATACTGACTTCTGTGATAATGAATACTTTCTGTTATCAAATCTACACTGTTCTTTCCCATGATCTTGCGTTAGGAAGCGAATTGTCACTTGTGTAGAATTAATGCATTTACTTTTCTGGCAGGATACCACGTCATAGCACTGTTCTTTGCCAAATGCAACTCTTCCTTCTTTTCCTATGTTGTCTACAGAACGCATGAAGAAGCCAGATCAGTGCCGTCTGTGGCGTCTCTCATTCTCTGCCGCCGAGAAGGAGCTGTATGTTGGTGCTGACGGTAAGCATGCTCCCCTCAACGAGACATGCCGCAAGGACGTCCTAATTCTCCTGAAGCTGGACCTATTCGACTTCTACAAGACTCGCAAGGAGGAGCCACATGTATTCTGTTCGTACTACCTGAAAATCCTCATGTTGAACTTGTACGAGCAGCTGCCAAACGTCATGGAGTGGACGAAAGATAAGCGATTGGTCAGATACATGGATGCCCTGCACTACTGGAAGATGGTCATCACTGACAGACAACTTCCGTACTATTTCATCAAAGGAGAAAACATGTTGCAGGAAGTCGGGAAGTCGGAAGAAGAGGCACAGCTTCGTGCGCTTGAAGAATGGGTGTCAGTGTGCTTGGCAAAATACGTGCTATGCAAACCAAGCATGGACAAACTACATAGCAGAGAATGCTGACGATTAAGCATGGGTACATTCAACAAAGGTGCACACAGAATGGTAGTTGCAGTGATATGTCAATACGAGCACTACCAACTAAAGCTTGGTTTTTTACTGTATCTTTTTCATAAATTGCTGTAGCCATCACTAGTCTCATAAATATGCTTATTATTATTGTTAGTTACATGTGTCAATCTCTGGTTTTGTTTCGGGTGTGGTTATCGTGATAGAAAGTTTGTTTTTTGTTAAATCAACTCATTGTATAGTTGTTGGTTTAATTTCTTGTTTGGTAGCCTGTATGTTTTTTGTAACAGGTTGGCTACACTCATCTAGCCACATATTCACAACGATTCTAACCCTAGATGATTAAACTACTGCAACTAAACTATAACAAGATTAACAAATTGTACTCAAGAGCTCACGTGAACTGAACATTTATATTACCAAAAACGGAAACACGCGAGGTGTGTGAGAAAGTGTTACTCCAATTTTGCAATGTCTTTTGTAGTTCATCTTTGATATTGATCTAGGGCAGTGGTTCCCAACCTGGGGTACACGTACCCCCAGGGGTACGCCAGTGGTTTTCCAGCGGGTACGCGGAGGGTTGACTGAAACTAAGGCTACGTGAAACGGTGCAATAATGCTGTCACTTTGTGTGATCTACAAAGGAGAACATCCAATTCAAAGAAAACAATCTTTTCAAGCAAACATTCAACGTTATTATTCGTAAATTACTGCCTAACTGGTAAATCAAGTCCAGCGCCTTCAATACCCAGTTCTTCCACCTCTTGTGTCAACAGTTTAATGAAGACCAACAGGCACTGCTCTTCCACATTTAGGTCTGTTGGTTCTCACAGGGGACGTCGGCAAGGAGCAGTCTCGAGAATTCATAGGAAAACTCTCGGACAAATGTGGCTCTTGGAGCTGGCATGCTTGAACGACATTGTTTTCTACCAACAAGTCACTCCAATGCCGATTCACCAGCGTCATTGATTTCATGGACAGCATACAAGCATTCATCCTGAAGCTAGAGCTGGTGGGACGACAAAATCAAGGAAGGAACCTTCAACACGTTTGACTACCAAAGCGTGGCACTTCAGGATGAAGAAACGGGACATGGAAACATGGGACAACTTGTGTAGGCGCACCTGCCTATTCCATGCTGAAGAAATTTCAGACATGCTTCCCGGATTTGAATGCGCTGGATTCGAATTCCATCCATTCAAGTTCGAGCGATCTCTCAGACGTAACGTAATGCATTTGAAGCTCTTGTCCTGCCAAAGTTCTTGTCTAAGATGAGTAAACAGTATCCATATGTGGCTGGTGTGCCTGTGAGGGTATTGTTGATGTTTCTATCCACCTATCTCTGTGAGCAAGGATTCTCAACAATGTTCAGTATGAAAATTACATTTCGTGCCCAGTTGTGTCTGAAGGGTGACCTCCGTGTCTCCTTATCCAAAACTGTTAATAAAACGTGTATCACTAAACTCAGTGTTGAATGTTGTTTCGTCTATAATTCTATGTAACTATTTTGGGGTACCCAGCCTATTGTCTGATGACATGGGGTACACAGCCTATTGTCTGATGACACAGGGGGTACCCAGCCTGTTGTCTGGTGACACAAAGGGTACCCATTCTATTGTCTGGTGACACAGAGGGTATCCAGCCTATTGTCTGATGACACAGGGGGTACCCAGCCTATTGTCTGATGACACAGGGGGTACCCAGCCTATTGTCTCGTGACACAGGGGGTACCCAGCCTATTGTCTGATGACACAGGGGGTACCAGCCTATTGTCTGGTGACACAGGGGGTACCTAGCCTATTGCCTATTGTCTGGTGACACAGGGGGTACCCAGCCTATTGTCTGATGACACAGGGGGTACCCAGCCTATTGTCTGGTGACACAGGGGGTACCCAGCCTATTGCCTATTGTCTGGTGACACGGGGTACCCAGCCTATTGTCTGATGACACGGGGTACCCAGCCTATTGTCTGGGGAGGAAAGGTTGGAAACCGCTGAACTTGGGAAAGGAAAGTCCGGAAGACAAACCCACTACATGGGTCAGCAAGGGCAGTGCTACGTAGTACACCATATGACCCAATTTTGTGTTGTTCTACTTACAAATGCATAACCAGGACATTTGCGTTTGAATGCGACCACAACATATTTTCATCTGCATTTGAATCTAACCCAGAGAAATGGTATTTGTATTTGAATAATTTGATGCATTTGTATTGAAATGCGTTGACATGCGTGAACAAGCCTGCTTCCACGTCGACAGTAGGCTTGTGTTTTTTATTACTTAATCAGAGTTGTTTGATTAAAATCATTGATTTAAGTCACCCCAAAACATAATTGTTTTTAATGTCTGGTTTATATGAATACTACTTACTTATTTATTTCGGAGAATAGGTGCAATTTTTAACTGCTGAGCCTGTTTAATTAATGTGATACGAATGATGTAGCCACGAGAACGACATGAGGCATGCCATTCCCTCATAAATTAGAGTCGGCTAGTCAGCCTAGCTACGAGATGCTGTCTCGGAAATAAAAACACACTAGCAGTAGCGACGCCCCGTAGCATTAGCTAGACGAAAACATATGAATATAATATTTAATTTTTGTACATGCATCAACGCAAGTTAACAAGCAGCTACTTTAATACAATTACATCATCATATTTTGGAGTTATTTAGATCATGATTTAAGGTAGGCGGCTACATTGAAATCTAGCTTACTGCGCGTCGTATTCGTAGCATGAAACCAACGCAAAAGTTATACTGTTGATTGAAACTACATCCTTTCTGACAAGAATAAACACGAATGATGCATTTTTAAAAAAAGAACTTTAATATTAAGAACGAAAACAGTATAAAGTAAAACGTAGTATCAGTGAAGCCCCCGGCGGATAACGGGCGTTGTAAATTCGTTACATAATTTCTTTTATGAACTAGTCTCGCTTATCCGACTCTCACTCGGCTTCATGAACTCGCCAAGAAGAGAGTCTAGCCTCAGTGGCGTGGTCTCGTTGTTACCCACTGTCATCACTCCATTTTGTGTAGGCTTCCCGTGAAGCGCCAACAGCCAATCAGCGTCATTATCGAAATTCGATATACACTGAACATTCTGACAATTGTGTGAATATAATCAAAGTTAATTCAAATTGCATCGTATAAACTGATAAAAGTTCACTCTAATTTGATGAATTAGCCAAATTCCTGGATGACATCGTAATTAGCTAATTATGTATGCAACCGGAATCTGGGTGCAGTGAAAAAGTTTTTTTTTGAGGACATCACAAACTATGACATTTATACTTCCCATGAATACCTCCTAGGCTAGTTCTACTGCTGTTACATTGAGTCACAGGTGTCCCACTACTGTTATATTGAGCCACATGTGTCCCACTGCTGTTACATTGAGTCACATGTGTCCCACTGTTGTTACATTGAGCCATATGTGTCTCAGTGCTGTTAGATTTAGCCACATGTGTCCTATTGTTGTTACATTGAGCCACATGTGTCCAACTGCTGTTACATTGAGTCACAGGTGTCCCACTGCTGTTATATTGAGCCACATGTGTCCCATTGCTGCCACATGTGTCCCACTGTTGTTACATTGAGCCACATGTGTCCCACTGCTGTTATATTGAGCCACATGTGTCCCACTGTTGTTATATTGAGCTACATGTGTCCCACTGCTATTATATTGAGCCACATGTGTCCCAATGCTGCTACATTGAGCCACATGTGTCCCACTTCTGTTAGATTTAGCCACATGTGTCCCATTGTTGTTACATTGAGCCACATGTGTCCCATTGTTGTTACATTGAGTCACATGTGTCCCACTGTTGTTACATTGAGCCACGTGTCCCACTGCTGTTAGATTTAGCCACATGTGTCCCATTGTTGTTACATTGAGCCACATGTGTTCCACTGCTGTTACATTGAGTCACATGTGTCCCACTGCTGTTACATTGAGTCGCATGTGTCCCATTGCTGTTACATTGAATCACAGGTGTCGCATTGCTGCAACATTGAATCACAGGTGCCCCACTGCTGTTACATTGAATCACAGGTGTCCCATTGCTGCTACATTGAGTCACACGTGTCCCATTGCTGCTACATTGAGTCACAGGTGTCCCACTGCTGTTACATTGAGTCACAGGTGTCCCACTGCTGTTACATTGAATCACAGGTGTCCCATTGCTGCTACACTGAGTCACACGTGTCCCATTGCTGCTGCATTGAGTCACAGTTGTCCCACTGCTGTTACATTGAGCCACATGTGTGCCACAGCTGCTGCATTGAGCCACATGTGTCCCACTGTTGTTACATTGAGCCACATGTGTCCCACTGTTGTTACATTGAGCCACATGTGTCCCACTGTTGCTACATTGAGCCACATGTGTCCCACTGTTGCTACATTGAGCCACATGTGTCCCACTGTTGCTACATTGAGCCACATGTGTCCCACTGTTGTTACATTGAGCCACATGTGTCCCACTGTTGTTACATTGAGCCACATGTGTCCCACTGTTGCTACATTGAGCCACATGTGTCCCACTGTTGTTACATTGAGCCACATGTGTCCCACTGTTGCTACATTGAGCCACATGTGTCCCACTGTTGCTACATTGAGTGTTGTTACATTGAGCCACATGTGTCCCACTGCTGTTACATTGAGCCACGTGTCCCACTGCTGTTAGGTTTAGCCACGTGTGTCCAATTGTTGTTACATTGAGCCACATGTGTCCCACTGCTGTTACATTGAGTCACAGGTGTCCCACTGTTGCTACATTGAGCCACATGTGTCCCACTGCTGTTACATTGAATCACAGGTGTCCCACTGCTGCTATATTAAGTCACACATGTCCTATTGCTGCTACATTGAGTCACAGGTGTTCCACTGCTGCTACATTGAGTCACAGGTGTCCCAGTGTTGTTACATTGAGTCACAGGTGTCCCAATGCTGTTATGTTGAGCCACATGTGTCCCACTGCTGTTACATTGAATCACAGGTGTCCCACTGTTGTTACATTGAGCCACATGTGTCCCACTGCTGTTACATTGAATCGCAGGTGTCCCACTGCTGCTATACTAAGTCACACGTGTCCCATTGCTGCTACATTGAGTCACAGGTGTCCCACTGCTGTTACCTTGAGTCACAGGTGTTCCACTGCTGTTACGTTGAGTCAATGGTGTCCCACTGCTGTTACATTGAGTCACAGGTGTTCCACTGATGCTACATTGAGTCACAGGTGTCCCACTGCTGTTACATTGAGCCACATGTGTCCCACCGATGTTACTTTGAGTCACAGGTGTTCCACTGCTGCTACATTGAGTCACAGGTGTCCCACTGTTGTTACATTGAGTCACAAGTGTCCCACTGCTGTTACATTGAGTCACAGGTGTCCCACTGCTGTTACATTGAGCCACAGGTGTCCCACTGCTGTTACATTGAGCCACAGGTGCCCCACTACTGCTACATTGGCTTATGCAATGAATCTACCTCACAGTGAGGCCAAAAATATTGGAATCCGCAAATGTTAAACACACATATTTGTGATTCCCTTCCCCTACCCCCAAAACGCGAAAGTCGATCTAAATATAAGAATTGATCAAGTTCAAGTTTGACTACGTCTCCATTTTATTTTAGAATATGTGTATGTTAAGGAATAACAGGACATAGAGAATGTATTGTCATCATACAGACTGGCGGTACACACGTGGAAGCGCCCGTACGCGGTTGCGGTATCAATTATGCAGTACACGGATGATCCATTGAGTCACAGGTGTTCCACTGCTGCTACATTGAGTCACAGGTGTCCCAGTGTTGTTACATTGAGTCACAGGTGTCCCAATGCTGTTACATTGAGCCACATGTGTCCCACTGTTGTTACATTGAGCCACGTGTCCCACTGCTGTTAGATTTAGCCACATGTGTCCCATTGTTGTTACATTGAGCCACATGTGTTCCACTGCTGTTACGTTGAGTCACATGTGTCCCACTGCTGTTACATTGAGTCGCATGTGTCCCGTTGCTGTTACATTGAATCACAGGTGTCGCATTGCTGCAACATTGAATCACAGGTGTCCCACTGCTGTTACATTGAATCACAGGTGTCCCATTGCTGCTACATTGAATCATACGTGTCCCATTGCTGCTACATTGAGTCACATGTGTCCCATTGCTGCTGCATTGAGTCACAGTTGTCCCACTGCTGTTACATTGAGCCACATGTGTGCCACTGCTTCTGCATTGAGCCACATGTTGTTACATTGAGCCACATGTGTCCCACTGTTGTTACATTGAGCCACATGTGTCCCACTGTTGCTACATTGAGCCACATGTGTCCCACTGTTGTTACATTGAGCCACATGTGTCCCACTGTTGCTACATTGAGCCACATGTGTCCCACTGTTGCTACATTGAGTGTTGTTACATTGAGCCACATGTGTCCCACTGCTGTTACATTGAGCCACGTGTCCCACTGCTGTTAGGTTTAGCCACGTGTGTCCAATTGTTGTTACATTGAGCCACATGTGTCCCACTGCTGTTACATTGAGTCACAGGTGTCCCACTGTTGCTACATTGAGCCACATGTGTCCCAGTGTTGTTACATTGAGTCACAGGTGTCCCAATGCTGTTACATTGAGCCACATGTGTCCCACTGCTGTTACATTGAATCACAGGTGTCCCACTGTTGTTACATTGAGCCACATGTGTCCCACTGCTGTTACATTGAATCGCAGGTGTCCCACTGCTGCTATACTAAGTCACACGTGTCCCATTGCTGCTACATTGAGTCACAGGTGTCCCACTGCTGTTACATTGAGTCACAGGTGTTCCACTGCTGTTACGTTGAGTCACAGGTGTCCCACTGCTGTTACATTGAGTCACAGGTGTTCCACTGATGCTACATTGAGTCACATGTGTCCCACTGCTGTTACATTGAGCCACATGTGTCCCACTGATGTTACATTGAGTCACAGGTGTTCCACTGCTGCTACATTGAGTCACAGGTGTCCCACTGTTGTTACATTGAGTCACAAGTGTCCCACTGCTGTTACATTGAGTCACAGGTGTCCCACTGCTGTTACATTGAGCCACAGGTGTCCCACTGCTGTTACATTGAGCCACAGGTGTCCCACTGCTGTTACATTGAGCTACAGGTGCCCCACTACTACACTACATTGGCTTATGCAATGAATCTACCTCACAGTGAGGCCAAAAAATATTGGAATCCGCAAATGTTAAACACACATATATGTGATTCCCTTCCCCTACCCCCAAAACGCGAAAGTCGATCTAAATATAAGAATTGATCAAGTTCAAGTTTGACTACGTCTCCATTTTATTTTAGAATATGTGTATGTTAAGGAATAACAGGACATAGAGAATGTATTGTCATCATACAGACTGGCAGTACACGCGCGGAAGCGCCCGTACGCGGCTGCGGTATCAATTATGCAGTACACGGATGATCCATTGAGTCACAGGTGTTCCACTGCTGCTACATTGAGTCACAGGTGTCCCAGTGTTGTTACATTGAGTCACAGGTGTCCCAATGCTGTTACATTGAGCCACATGTGTCCCACTGTTGTTACATTGAGCCACGTGTCCTACTGCTGTTAGATTTAGCCATGTGTCCCATTGTTGTTACATTGAGCCACATGTGTTCCACTGCTGTTACATTGAGTCACATGTGTCCCACTGCTGTTACATTGAGTCGCATGTGTCCCATTGCTGTTACATTGAATCACAGGTGTCGCATTGCTGCTACATTGAGTCACAGGTGTCCCACTGCTGTTACATTGAGTCACAGGTGTCCCACTGCTGTTACATTGAATCACAGGTGTCCCATTGCTGCTACATTGAGTCACACGTGTCCCATTGCTGCTGCATTGAGTCACAGTTGTCCCACTGCTGTTACATTGAGCCACATGTGTGCCACTGCTGCTGCATTGAGCCACATGTGTCCCACTGTTGTTACATTGAGCCACATGTGTCCCACTGTTGTTACATTGAGCCACATGTGTCCCACTGTTGCAACATTGAGCCACATGTGTCCCACTGTTGTTACATTGAACCACATGTGTCCCACTGTTGCTACATTGAGCCACATGTGTCCCACTGTTGCTACATTGAGTGTTGTTACATTGAGCCACATGTGTCCCACTGCTGTTACATTGAGCCACGTGTCCCACTGCTGTTAGGTTTAGCCACGTGTGTCCAATTGTTGTAACATTGAGCCACATGTGTCCCACTGTTGTTACATTGAGCCACATGTGTCCCACTGTTGCTACATTGAGCCACATGTGTCCCACTGTTGCTACATTGAGTGTTGTTACATTGAGCCACATGTGTCCCACTGCTGTTACATTGAGTCACAGGTGTTCCACTGCTGCTACATTGAGTCACAGGTGTCCCAGTGTTGTTACATTGAGTCACAGGTGTCCCAATGCTGTTACATTGAGCCACATGTGTCCCACTGCTGTTACATTGAATCACAGGTGTCCCACTGTTGTTACATTGAGCCACATGTGTCCCACTGCTGTTACATTGAATCGCAGGTGTCCCACTGCTGCTATACTAAGTCACACGTGTCCCATTGCTGCTACATTGAGTCACAGGTGTCCCACTGCTGTTACATTGAGTCACAGGTGTTCCACTGCTGTTATGTTGAGTCACAGGTGTCCCACTGCTGTTACATTGAGTCACAGGTGTTCCACTGATGCTACATTGAGTCACAGGTGTCCCACTGCTGTTACATTGAGCCACATGTGTCCCACTGATGTTACATTGAGTCACAGGTGTTCCACTGCTGCTACATTGAGTCACAGGTGTCCCACTGTTGTTACATTGAGTCACAAGTGTCCCACTGCTGTTACATTGAGTCACAGGTGTCCCACTGCTGTTACATTGAGCCACAGGTGTCCCACTGCTGTTACATTGAGCCACAGGTGCCCCACTACTGCTACATTGGCTTATGCAATGAATCTACCTCACAGTGAGGCCAAAAATATTGGAATCCGCAAATGTTAAACACACATATTTGTGATTTCCTTCCCCTACCCCCAAAACGCGAAAGTCGATCTAAATATAAGAATTGATCAAGTTCAAGTTTGACTACGTCTCCATTTTATTTTAGAATATGTGTATGTTAAGGAATAACAGGACATAGAGAATGTATTGTCATCATACAGACTGGCGGTACACGCGCGGAAGCGCCCGTACGCGGCTGCGGTATCAATTATGCAGTACACGGATGATCCCGGACCGGCACCGTAACATTTGCCACGCATTTTTTTGGCAGAGTTTAGGTGGAACATCGACTTTAGTTGTGAGGACCACGCTCATCCTTGGCAACAGCATTGTATGTCTGCTCTAGAAGCATGTGACTCCGTTGTGGTGTCCATCTGCTCTCCGTCCAACAAGTGCTCCATCCATCAGGGCATTGTGTACTTCTGAGGACGTTTCAGGCAACTTGTTTCGTCTCACACAAGTACAGAGGCAGATATTGCTGATCGTTCTTGTAGTGTCCAGCAGCTGTCAGACAGGGAAGTATCCTTGCCAAATCACGCAGATGTCCCAGTCGATTACCTTCGCGCTGATGGTAGACAAATCGGTGAAGCAAGTCGGACATCTCCAGAAAGGTCAACCAGAATGCCGCTGTTGGGAGATCCTTCGGGGATTTCTGGAATTCTGACATCTGGTCCTGAAGAACCACAAGTTGTGGGTGGGATGTTCGGATTGATTTCAGCTGTTCTGTTACACCAATGATGTTCTCAATCAGTATTTTCAAGACAGCTTCAATGGTATTTGTCACTGCTTAGTGTATTTATCTGATTCCCGCATTTCAAATGCCTCCCGGAGCAGACACCACTCTGCCTCACTCAGGATTCTAACACCAACACCATAAACAACTATCCAAATTAATTTACAGTTATTACAATTCGTAATAGTCGTCCCAGAAAATTTAACGACGGCCCTGTTATGTATGTGTATTCTATGCGTTTCGTCTTGTCGTACACTATAGTTAAGATACAGTGAGGCTTACGAACATGCGTAGCATTTTGTGCCGTTGCGCCTTCTTGCGAAACGTTTTTTTTTGTCACTTGATAATCACAAGACAATTAGTATTTAACTCCAAGCAACAGTTCTAATGATTTGTTTGCACTCAATTAATGATATAATTGCTAGTGATTGAGATTGTTGATCTCTTGGGCAACTGTGTCTTCAGATGTTTGTAAAGATTATACATTCTATCAAGTTTACCAAAAATGGCATAAACCAGTACACTACTACACATCTGTTCGGCGGAACCTCGGTTTCCATGCGACGATTATCCAATTTATGGTGAATCTAAGTATTTACTGCACTAATATACTGCGCTTTACTTTTGCTTTTGGGGTGTTTGTAACACTAACCAACCCATTTTAGTGCGTAGACAAACAAGGTTGTCCATACAGATTGTGATATATATATATATATATATATATATATATATATATATATATATATATATATATGTGAATATATAGGATCACACACGCGCGCGCACGCACGCACGCACGCACACACACACACATGCATATAGACGGACGGACGGACGGACCCTCTAAGGGTCTAGTAATTTTTATTACCATAAACGTGTGGTACATATTCTGCACGTTATTTAACAGACCTTATACTAAAATATTACATTCATGCTTTTACTGCACATGCATGTTATTCCGCTTCTTGGGAAAAATCTATTTCAACGAATGTTTGCAATTATTTCCAATTATGTAAAACTAAGTGATACGTTTACTTACCACCAGCCTACCTACAACATATTGACTATCAAATATCTTCCTAGTTTTTATTGTAGCTTTTCAGGTTTACTTGAAACCACTTAATTCCTGCAATTCTCACCGGTTTTGGAAACACTACATTGCCACTACTGGCACATAAAGGAGGATCTCGACACCAGGTTTGCCACCCATAACTCCTCATTCTGAGGGGGATAACAAATGTTAGCAATTACTTTTCGAGGAGCTGCCTTCGGGTATGGCCAAAGGTCCTCAGGCGTGTGCCTCTCAGATGACTCATGTGATCCTTTACGGGTTGATGCTGCTGCTGGTGATCCTTGACTACTAGATGCTGCTTGTGATCCTTGACTACTAGATGTTGCTGGTGATCCTTCACTAGTAGATGCTGCTGGTGATCCTTGACTGGTCGATGGTGCTGGTTCTGTCGAAGGTGTATTCACATCAATGCATCTGTCAGTGACAGCCGCCGACAGTAACGCATCGGCGGGGAATATATTCCTGTTTATGGGATAGATGCTGGTTGCTTCGAATGATGAGGTTATGTCGCAGTGTGAGAACGCTTTACCCAACTCTTCCCCACTCAGTTCTGCAACATCATAAAATTAAATGGTGATTATCTTAGCTGGGTGTGAGAGCATCCAAGAGTCGCATGCCATGTTGAAGTACTGTTTAAAGAGCTCATATACTCCTACATCTAAGGGCTGCATTCGATGACTGTAGTGTGTGTGTGAGGGGGGGGACGTGACAATAGACAACCCCTTTTCTCGCGCCATTTCCACCACCTCTACAGAAATGTGACTTTCATGATTATCCATGACTAGAACTCCACGTTTCGTTACAGATGCATCCATGTGTCAATGAGGTGCTCTAGTACTTTAGGGAACAATTCAGAATTCATCCATCCAAACTGGGTGGTAAGACCCAGACTTCCATTTGGAGCCCCGTTTATCGTGTGATCGCGGAAGTTTACACGTGGAAATATATAGGCGAGGGCAACGCATGTCCAACAGCATTTATGCAGCAACAAAGGGTGACAAAGGTGCCGCGTACAGCGGAAGTTATCTGACCTTTTGGGTCAATACTTTGCGAAGTTTCTGAACGGTTGTCAAACCAGTTTCATCTAAGTTCCATATCTGGCGCGGTTCATAGGCATGCCTACAGATAACGGTTTCAAAATTATCAAAGAACTTAGACACATTTGTTACGTTGAAGCTAGTAGCACGCGAAAAAATAGTTGCACCTGGCATCCACAGACCGAGTTCGTTTCTGCGCTTAAGGAAACCATGCAACCAATCAACTCTCGCCATTTTATTGGCATGCCATGAAGATGGGCATACGTACGTAGGTACGCACACATGTACGTACACATGTAGACCATACGTACGTAGGGTTATATAAATATCTAAACACAACATTTATTCACTCTAAATATATAATTTATACCTAGACCTACCTGTTTAGTAACAAACTTGTAGCATCGGTCTTCAGTATCTACACTCCTCGTGGCGTCTTTCCCATAACGACCAAGTGTACATCGGTCTTCAGTATCTACACTCCTCGTGGCATCTTTCACATAACGACCAAGTGTACATCGTTCTTCAATATCTACACTCCTCGTGGCGTCTTTCACATAACGACCAAGTGTACATCGGTCTTCAGTATCTACACTCCTCGTGGCATCTTTCACATAACGACCAAGTATACATCGTTCTTCAATATCTACACTCCTCGTGGCGTCTTTCACATAACGACCAAGTGTACATCGGTCTTCAGTATCTACACTCCTCGTGGCATCTTTCACATAACGACCAAGTATACATCGTTCTTCAATATCTACACTCCTCGTGGCGTCTTTCACATAACGACCAAGTGTACATCGGTCTTCAGTATCTACACTCCTCGTGGCGTCTTTCACATAAAGACCAAGTGTACATCGTTCTTCAGTATCTACACTCCTCGTGGCGTCTTTCACATAACGACCAAGTATACATCGTTCTTCAATATCTACACTCCTCGTGGCGTCTTTCACATAACGACCAAGTGTACATCGGTCTTCAGTATCTACACTCCTCGTGGCGTCTTTCACACAACGACCAAGTGTACATCGGTCTTCAGTATCTACACTCCTCGTGGCGTCTTTCACACAACGACCAAGTGTACATCGGTCTTCAGTATCTACACTCCTCGTGGCGTCTTTCAAATAACGACCAAGTGTACATCGGTCTTCAGTATCTACACTCCTCGTGGCGTCTTTCACATAACGACCAAGTGTACATCGTTCTTCAGTATCTACACTCCTCATGGCATCTTTCACATAACGACCAAGTGTACATCGGTCTTCAGTATCTACACTCCTCGTGGCATCTGTCACATAACGACCAAGTATACATCACATAGGCGGATCCAGAGATTTAACAAGATTTAACAAGATTTGCCATCCAAGCCAAAGGCCCAGATGGCAAGTGAACAAGCAAGCCATTGGCTTAGCGAGAGTCCAACAATGTTCATCTACTTATAACCCGCCCTTCTGAGATATGTGTCAACCTTGTTTTTAAACATATTCACGCTGCTCGCAGTTACACAATCTGTAGAAAATTTGTTCCATTCATTTATTGTCCTCTGTGAGAACGAGTGCTTCCTGATGTCCAATCTACATTGATCCTTTACTAATTTTACCTCATGTCCTCTAGTTCTGCTATCCTTCTTCAGTGAGAAAAACATATTTCTATGAATATTTTCAATATCTTAAAAACTTCAATCTAATCTCCTCTTAACCTCCTTGTCTCTAGAGTTGTTAAACCACATTCTTTCATGCGTTCTTCATAACTAAGGTCTCTAATTTCTGGAATCATTTTAGTTGCTCTCCTTTGTATGCGTCCAAGCGTACCTATATCCTTCTTACGATATGGTCTCCATGCTTGTATACAGTATTCTAAATGAGGTCTAACTATTGCTTTATAAAGAGGTATAATTAACTTTTTTCCCTTGTATGTTATGTTTCTTCTAATGAATCCAAGAATTTGATTACCCTTTGAAGCTGCAATACCACACTGCTCTGAAACTTTCATATCAGCGCTTATTGTAACTCTTAAGTCCTTTTCTTTTACAGTAGTACCCAGAACTGTATCTCCCATTTTATAGTTTACATTCAAGTTCCCATGTCCTGTACGTAGGCATTTACATTTCCCAAAATTGAACAGCATCTGCCATTTCTCAGACCATTTCACTAATCTGTCTAGATCGTTTTGTAAATGTCGTTTATCACCATCAATATTAACCTTTCTAAACAGTTTTGTGTCATCCGCAAATTTCAGTACGTTACTTGTTATACTGTCGTCCAAGTCATTGATATAAATTAAGAATAATATAGGTCCTAATACTGATCCTTGAGGTACCCCACTCAAAACCGATTTCCATTTTGAAACTTCTCCATCTACTACAACTCGTTGTCTTCTGTCAGTCAGCCATTGTTCTATCCAGTCAGTTATGCTATCCCCGATACCATGGGCTTTTAATTTAAGTAGTAATCTTTGATGTGGCACTTTGTCAAAAGCTTTCTGAAAATCTAAGTAGATAATATCTACTGGCGATCCCACGTCTATCCACTTAGTGATTTCTTCGAACATAACATATTTGTTAAGCATGACCTCGCTTTAAGGAATCCATGTTGAGATGAATTTAATAATTTATGCTTAACGAGGAAGTCCACCATATGGTCTTTAATTAACCTTTCTAATAATTTACAAATCACTGACGTTAAACTCACTGGTCTGTAATTCTCTTACTTATTTCTCGAACCCTTTTTAAATAATGGTATGATGTTTGCTTCTTTCCATTCAAACGGAACAACTCCCTCTTTTAATGACAAGTTGAATACTCTTGCAAGTGGTATACTGATTTGTTCTACTGTTTCCATTAGTAATTTTGGAGGAATCCCATCCGCTCCCGGTGATTTGTTATCCTTCATTGCCTTTATTTTCTTAGCTACCAATTCTGGAGTTACAACTAACGGACCTAAATAGTCAGATTTAGCCCCCTGAAATTTAGCATCAGCAACTGGTAATGAACTAATATCTTCTTTGGTAAACACTGAACTGAAGTAACCATTTAGGTCTTCCGCCATTAAAAACCCCTGTGATATTATATTTCCAGCACTGTCTTCTATAGGTCCAACCTTGTCTTGTACGTTTTGTTTACTCCTGACATATGCATAAAAACTCTTGCTGTCATTTTTTATGTTCCATGCCAGTTTTTGCTCATAGCTTCTTTTAGGTTGTCTGATTTCAGTTGTAGCTGCATTTAGTGCCTCTTTGTATTTTGCATAGTCTTCTTCCTTTCTGGTACGCCTATAAACCCTCCACATAGTTTGTTTTAGCATTATTTTTCTAATTGCCTCTTTTGACAAGTGTTTCTTTCTACACCGTTTTCCTTGGTTTTGGAAGGGAACAAATTTATCGATGATACTCTCAATTTCATATTTTAGAATATTCCAACATTCAGTTGCGGTCTTATTCATCAGCATGTTATTCCAATCTAGCTTTGCTAAGTATTTTCTCATATCTTTGTAGTTACCTTTGTGGAAGTTTCTCTTGTACGTTTTCTTATTTTTACTTTCTGATTTTACATTGATGTCAAAATGTATTTGATTATGGTCACTATTACTCAATGGTTCAAATATTTTTACATTGTCCACTAATTCTTTTTGTGATGACAAAACTATATATAATACATTTTCTCCCCTGGTTGGTTCTAGTACGTGCTGAGTAAGAAAGCTATCCTGGATTAAACATAGAAATTGTTGATCCTCAATCCCTGTGCTCTCTAGAGAATTCCATTGTATGTGTCCATGGTTAAAATCTCCCATTATGATACATTCCCCTTTACTAACTTCCTTTATAGCGTTTTTTTATTTTTGTGTTGTCCTCGTCGTTTATGTTTGGACTTCGGTAAACTAATCCAATAGTTAATTTTGAATTTCAGTACATGGGGTCCGGACCCCCCTTTTTGAGTACCCATTGCAATTGCATGTCCACGGGGGACAAAGGCATTGTCAAGAAACAACACAATATCAAAATTGTCACTTACAACGTACGAAGTCTTTAGTAGCAGTCAGACGTTTTCAGACACTGATCTAGCACAGGCGATATACGTGGCGTCCAGGGATCCCCAAAGCTATTCTTAGCATTATCGGTGACGTCGTTCATATATTCATTGCACACGCACACCACAAGCGCGTGTATACACACACGCCCACCTCTAGGCAAAGTTAATCGCCATACAATTTTTTCTATCTGGCTGTTGCTGTTGTAAGACGAAGGCTAAAAGGTAAGTATTTTATGAAACGTGAAACCTTACAAAAACGCCATAAACAGAGCAATAAACACGTCTTTCGTGTCTGTATGCATTCTTACATGTATATCACTAAAGTTACCGGGCAATAACCATGTAAAAGTGTGAAATTATTACCTTTTTGTCAGAATGCATGTGCTTGTCAACATTTGTATATAACCGGATGTTGTTGTGAGCGAGATTACCAAACGGGATTCTCGTATATCTATATAAGGTCACCCTAAGAATTGCCGTCTGCTGGCCATAGAGTTACATCATTAATCATCCCCCTATAAACTACTAACTAACTAACGGGTGTTTTATTTATGTCTGTGCTGCTGGCCCACTCTGGCCTCATTCTACACGAAATCGCGTTTGACCATGTGACCCAAACGCAACATCACGTGCACAGTATGGCGGCTAATTATGAAATGTTTTCTATGTCACCGATAAAAGTACTCATAAATAATTATTTGGAGCACATTTCTTTAGTTTCTTGAATCCCAAGTGTTTGTTGTATGTCACAGAATACACATGTGAAACGGTTAGTGCGTATCGGTTTTAAAACTTAAGTTATTAGTTCCGTAGCCATTTGGCTAAATCAGCGCTTACGTAAATCCCGCCGCGGACGCCCGCCCCAGAGACCAAGAGTGGGGCGGACGAGCCTGCCTAGCCCACCTCATGTTTGACCATGTCTCTCCGCGAAAGATTGAACATACTATGCGAATGTTTGGCGCTTATAGACTTGTTGGGCACAGTTGCTGGATCTGCACAATGTGCAGATTGCACTCGATTGCGCTGCGCAATCATCGGGTACTCGAAAATCTGCAGATTGTACACCCACCTGCAGATCTAACAAATGCGCCCAACAGACGCGCTCGTCGTTTGATGAAAATCGTCTGCATCAGTTCTTCCGACCGGACTTTCAAGATAACAATTGGCATTTTTACAGGTAACAATTTAAACTATCCGATCGTATCGTCAACGTCTTTAAATATCTTTATCATTATAACAAGTAATACACGTTTTAAAATCACATTTCGCTGTTAGTGAGTTCATTTTAACACAAAATCAAGAGGAGTGATATATATTTTTAATGACATGATTAGGCTTAGCTATTTTCAAAATGGCTGTCGACCGTATTTAAAAAAACTATGCTGTCTGTTTGGTATTATGGAAGTAGACCCTACTAAATATTTCATTTAAGCCAGGCTTATGCTAGAAGTTACATGTCTACATCATCCGTTTAAGCCAGACTTATGCTGTATTTATACAAGGAAAGGAAACTCCATGAGCTTAATCCATTAATTAATTGAGCTAGTCCAACAAGAAGATATACAAGAAAAACGTTCACGTCCTGAAGATCATTGTAGAAACAGTTATATTTTGTGGAAAACAAAACTTGCCACTTCGAGGCCACAGGGATGATCGGACATGTACATCGTCCAACAGGGAAAACTTCTGGGCAATTCTGGAGATGATGGCTAAACGCGACGACACACTCCGAGAACATCTTGAGGCCGGCTGCTAACCAATCTCACTTGGTCACGTACCATTATCGCATTCATCATCACCAAGGACTTTCTTGGAGAATGTCAGACTCATGGCCTCCAAGCTTCAAAAGAGGGACGTACAGTATGATCGACCAAACCAGGGAACGAATGATAACGATGATACAGGAGATAGAAGAGGAGTACAGTGTATGGTATAAAGATGTTACACGTTGTAATATCGTGACCGTCAGGTGCTGCCACCTATAGTAAGGTTTCAATAAATATTACCGGGACGACTATTGGAGTAAGACACTCGGGCATGGACAGAATGGATGTGTTGACAGCGTAATACAGAATATTACATTGGCGACGAGTAAAACGAACAAAACACTGGTCAAACAATGGCAGTGTCACTAAACGTAAGTGCAGTACAACCGTTCGATGCACACGGTGACGCAAACAGTTTGTGTCAGCGTTGGGAGCGTTGGATTCGTTCATTCGAATTGTATGTAGGCGCGTCGGGTGTTCAAGATGACAACCAAAAACGGCAGCTATTGCTACACTGCGCTGGTGAAGGGGTTCAAGACATCTTCTATACGCTGTCAGAAACCGGCACAACGTACGAAACAGCTAAGGCTAAAGTAACAGATTATTTTACGCCTCGCAAAAACACGTCGTACAACCGTCATATGTTCCGCAAGGCCGTACAAAGCGACAGTGAAAGCGTAGGACAATTCGTAACGCGATTGCGTCAACTGGCCAGTCTGTGCGAGTTCGGTGATCAGATTCACGACTTCATACGAGATCAAGTCATCGACAACTGCAAATCAAAGCGTCTACGGACGAAGTTGCTGGCAGAAAGAGACTTGAAACTAGAGCGCGTCCTTGACCTCGCAGCTGCAATGGAGGCCTCAGAGCGGCAAGCAGCACAGATGTCAGAAGGGGGTGAACGTTCCTACATGATTGTGGAGCCGAGAAGGGGCAACAGGCCCAAGCTACACATGCAGCAGAAGGAGACGAGACGTCCACCAGTGCACTCGGACAACAGATCTCAGCAACAGAACTGTACAAAGTGTGGTCGACGTGGGCACGCAGCTGAGTCCTGTCGAAGTGTTTCAAGTGTGGAAGAATCGGGCATTTCAGCAAAGTCTGCCGAAACAATAACGCACAGTCACGTGCACCGCAACGTCACGAGAGTCGTACACAGAAGCATGCTGTCAGACACGTCAGTGAGTCGGCGAGTGGCTCTGAGGGGGAGTACGAAGATGAATACACGTTCTCAACTGCGCGTGGTGAGACAGTAGAGGTGACAATCGGTGGTGTGAAGACAACGATGATAATCGATTCTGGATCGACGTGCGACATCATAAACTCAACCTGCAAAGAACAGCTGGTGCAACAGGGTGTCAGACTAATCCAATGTCGTCGAAAGATTCATCCATACAGTTCACCACCAATTAACGTCCGACAGTCCGTCAAGGCTGACATCACTCTAGATGACGGGCGAACAGCTCGCAGCGAGTTCCTGATCGTCGAGGGAGAAGCAACTCCACTGCTAGGCAAAGCCACATCAGAGTCGCTGGGTCTTCTGCAAATCGGAGTCAATCGTGCCATCAGCTCCGATGACTATGGCCAGAAGGTAATCGATCAGTTTCCGAAACTGTGGACAGGCATTGGTCGTTTGAAGGGTGTGCAAGTGAAACTTCACATTGACAAGTCAGTGCCACCTGTCGCAGTGCGGCACAATCGTGTTCCGTTCCACCAACAGCAGAAAGTCGCGAAAGAAATCAACAAGCTTGAAGCCGCAGATATAATAGAGAAGGTGTCGGGTCCAACGGAGTGGGTGTCCAGAATCGTCACGCCACCAAAGCCGAAGAAGCCGGACGAAATCAGGCTGTGTGTCGACATGAGAGCGGCTAACAAGGCCATTCTGCGCACGCGACACGTCACGCCAACCCTCGATGAGCTGATCACACAATTCAACGGCGCAACGATCTTCAGTAAGATTGATCTGCGATCCGGCTATCATCAGCTGGTCCTACACCCATCCAGTCGTTACATCACGACATTCTCTACGCACGTTGGACTGTACCAGTACAAGAGGCTGTCGTTCGGAATAAACGCAGCTGCCGAGGTATTCCAACATGAAATCCAGACGGTCATCCAAGGAGTCTCAGGCGCCATCAACATCAGCGATGACATCGCAATCTTTGGAGTCGACAAGGCGTCTCACGACGAAGCATTGAAGAGCGTGCTCGAGAGACTTCAGAACGCTGGGCTGACGGCTAATCTCGAGAAGTGCGAGTTTGCAAAGAAGAAAATCGAGTTCTTTGGACTCGTATTCTCCAGTGAGGGAGTCTCGCCTGATCCGAAAAAGGTAGCTGACCTTCACGCAGCCAACGAGCCACAGAATCCATCTGAAGTTCGCTCATTCCTGGGCATGGCTCAATACAGTGCCAGATTCATCGAGAACTTCGCAACAATCACCGAACCATTGCGGTATCTCACGAAGCAAACATCTGAGTGGAGCTGGGGTGCGAAGGAGGCTGCATCCTTCCAAAAGGTGAAAGCCAGTCTCGAGGAGTCTGCAACAAACGCGTACTTCGACATGAAGAAGGACGTAGAGATCGTGGTGGATGCAAGTCCAGTCGGCTTGGCGGCACTGCTGGTGCAAGAAGAACGTGTTGTCACATACGCCAGCAGAGCTCTGACAGGTGTCGAGGCACGCTACAGTCAGACTGAACGCGAGGCGCTAGCAGTGGTCTGGGCGTGTGAGCACTTCAATCGATTCATCAAGGGTGCACCTCGCTTCACGGTCATCAGCGATCACAAGCCATTGGAGTCCATCTGGCAGAAGGCAAGACCTCCTCTGCGGATCGAGCGATGGGGACTACGTCTGCAACCATACAACATGATCGTCAAGTATCGGCCAGGTACCAGTAATCCTGCCGACTACATGTCTCGTCACCCGGCCAGGTTGAACATCAAACGGAGCCGTGAACAGCAGATGGCGGAACACTACGTGAACGCCCTCGCATCGGTCGCGACACCGATGGCAATGTCTGTTGAAGAGGTGAAACGAGAAACAGCCAACGACGAAACACTGCAGGCTGTAATCAAATTGATCCAGAAGAACAAGTGGCATGACGTGACGCAGTATGGTGGTCTAGGCGTCGACTACGACTCTCTCTGCAGCTTCAACAGAGTGAAAGATGTCTTAACCGTCAACGAGAGTTCCGATCTCGTCATGAAAGACTACCAGATCGTCATCCCCACTAATCTACAGAAACGCGTCGTCGAGCTTGCACACGACGGACATCAGGGATGTCCAAGACGAAGGCACTTTTACGCTCGAAGGTGTGGTTCCCCGGTGTCGACGTGGCGGTAGAAGAGGCGGTGAGGAGCTGCATCCCATGTCAAGCAAACAGCACACGTCGAGACACGCAGCCACTGACGATGTCGGCGTTACCAAGAGGTCCGTGGTTGGAGATTAGCATCGACTTCTGCGGTCCACTTCCAACGGGAGAGTACCTACTCGTGATGGTCGATGAGTTCTCACGCTTCCCGGTGGTTGAGGTGGTGAGAAGCACGTCAGCAGAGACAGTGATCCCGGTGGTCGACGGCGTCTTTAGCCTGTTGGGCTACCCCGAAGTAGTGAAGTCCGACAACGGTCCGCCATTCAGCGGCCACGTATGGCAGTCGTACATGCAAGAGAACAACGTCAGACATCGCAAGATAACGCCACTTTGGCCACAGGCAAATGCTCAAGCAGAAGCATTCAACAAACCGCTAATGAAAGCTCTGAAATCAGCAAACATCAGTGGCAAAGCTTGGAGGAAGGAGATGCGACAGTTTCTAAGAGCCTATCGCTGTACACCTCATGTGACGACAGCGTTCACGCCACACCGTCTGCTCTTCGCACGAGATCCTCGAACCAAGCTGCCAGAAGTCAAGCGACATCACTCTGCCGAGGAGAAGATCGTGCGGCAGAACGACGCAGTCGCAAAGCTGCGCATGAAGGCACAGGCCGAGAAGAGAGTACGAGTCGAGTCGACGATCGGCAAAGGGGACATTGTCCTCGTGAGGCAGCGGAGAACCAACAAGCTCTCCACTCCGTTCGACCCACGTCCGCTAGTGGTGGTCGAGCGCAAGGCCTCTATGCTCACAGCGAGGCGTTCGTGCGGGTCGAAAGTGACGCGCAACGTGTCCATGTTTCGCCACCTGCCGTACGCATCAAAGAGAGATCTTCCGCCTGTCGAAGAAGACACCGACAGCGAGATGGAGACGGCGGCTCCCGACACGGCTCCAGTCGTACCGCTCAACGACGAGCCGACTCAGCAGCGACCTGTCGAGACGGCCGGTCCGAGAAGATCGTCACGTATCTCGAAGCCTCCTGGTCGCCTGGTCGAGCAGATGTAGCCGCGATGAAGTCAACGAACGCGACTATAAACTTGTTTAAGTTTGGACTCTTAGCTTAGAGTGCCATATTAGCTTAGAGCGTCATATTAGCTTAGAGCGCCATTATATTTTAGTTGAAGTTTAATTCTAATTAAGGGGTGGATGTAATATCGTGACCGTCAGGTGCTGCCACCTATAGTAAGGTTTCAATAAATATTACCGGGACGACTATTGGAGTAAGACACTCGGGCATGGACAGAATGGATGTGTTGACAGCGTAATACAGAATATTACACACGTTTAGTCACACTTCTTGGTACATCCATCTCAGCACCAAGGACACCCCGATCGTCCCGGCAGATGTAAAGAACCAATGCCCCCAGCACATCAACAACTACCTGCGCAATCTGGCAATTATGTTTTGTGACCATCTATCTCCGAATTCCACAATCGATTTAACCCAGAAAGCATATAGAAATTCTTCCTCTTCTCCCCGGGATCATCACAGAGACGGGAAATGTACAACATGTTGTGGATGGATTGATGTTCTGGGAGTCAGACATGCCAAACGTCTCTTCGCTTCAAGCTGAGATGAAGGAATGACAGTGCTATTGAATAATCACAGAGCCCACACAGTCATCGTCCTCGCCTAACATGGCTGAATGTCTCAAGCACGCAGATGAAGACGTTGAGGATCGGTTGCAATCTTCCTGTTGGATGTTGTGAGGCAGAGCGTTCATTCTCCAGCCTGCGACGGGTCAAAACCTACCTACGCAAAAAGTATGGAAGAAGATCGGCTCTCTGGGTTCACCCTGATGAACATGAACCACGGCATAGAGATTGAGCTGGAAACAGTTTGTCAAATGTTCATAGAAAAGATCAAACGGAAAATGTTCTCAACCTAACTACTGTATAAATAACCAGCGTGACTCAAATCAGTAGTGCTAATATTATCACAATGGAAAAACCAACGAGTAGTTAAGCTTGTTGTGTAATGATTAACAGATCTGCTGATGAACTACAGTTATTAAGACATAGCTGAAGTAATGTTCTGGACTACATTATATTACTTTGGCCAATGATACATGCTACGGACTTGTGAGTAAACAGGCCGTGAGTGTTGCGTGAAACTCGAGAGTACGAAGCGGCGTGCTTCAATAAACATAATCATGTTCGTTGCAAGTTAACCACGACTTCGGTGTGTCTTCATATTATTACAGCTGATACAAACAGTTTCTAGTATCTAGTTGTTTCCAGCACCCGGAAACATTCTATTAACTGACTATAGTATTTATAATTATATTATGGTTAGAATGTTAGTTTTTTTGAGGTCTCATTTAACTAGTTAGCCTTTTCAGAATTTTATCGTCAATCTGACCTCAGTGATTCTTTAACGTCCCAAATTGAGACGGGATCGAAATTAACGCGATCGTCGAGTTACGAGGGCCACACAGTCAACAATGTTGAGAGCCAGGTTTATACACCACATCTACCATGTCCAGTTGGCGTCTTGAATTCAGAACTTTGGCATAAAAGGCGGATGTGCCATTCACTACATTTACATTTTTGGGTTTGTAATATAAGTATACAACGTCAATTAGTTATGTCAAACAGTTCCTCTTTCTATGGTGTATGTATCTTCGTTGGAACAGGCCTACCGACAGGTGTAAATGAAACAAAATCCGTTGCGTTTTGCCGAAACTCTAGACTCAAAAGTAATTGCACCTCGTCTACTGTAAATTTGACATTCGAAGTTATACTTATGTGACGAATACAAAAAAAATCGCTATTGTATACGGACAATTCGTCCGATGTCTCACGTCTGAATTTTGGGTTGATTACATTAGGCCATAACTCGCTTAAAACCAGATTTTGGGTGTCCCAAATTACACCATTTCAAGTGTTTTGTCCTTCATCTTTTCTTCAGGGAACACATCCTCTTCACTGCTGGCCGATTCCGCGTGATTGTAGCCATGCCGGCGACCTGTAAGCGCTGACACACTAACACCTCTGAACATAGCCATAGGTTTGCCAATAATATTTTTTTACAGTTGAGCGTGATAAATAACGACCGCTCCCATATTGGCCCTAAACTATACACTAACCCTAATGGATCACACAATTTCAGAATGCCATATTTAACACAAACAAATATGGGAGAATGTTGCGCCAGTCAATACGGGGACCCATGTATCCCGGCTCATGGGTGCCTGATCACAATTATACACACAAAATGAGTTTTACTAAACAGTAGACCAGATTGTGGCAAAATAGGTTTCAGGCATTTACATAACTACTATCCGTTATTGACAATATATTAGTATTGATAACATTGCACTACGTATAGTAAACCTAGAACGAAAACAACAAAGCACGCTAGATTTACTCAAAAATATTCTATAGGTAAAAACACACACCTTCGAGATTTTGCGCGCCTTTTGTCATCTGCCATTAGTCAAAAGGCCGTAACGTCGTAGGTAGCATGACGTGACGTCGTAGGTAGCAGAACGTGACGTCGTAGGTAGCAGGACGTGCATCTATAAAACTCGACAGCTGGATCAACTGATCGTTATTAACGAAGTTACAAGGGGTGGAACAAAGCTATGATCATGGGTCCCAACCTTCCCCTAGGCGTCCCCTTGTAGCGCCATCAGCCAACAGGCGTCATTGACGAGAATCTACACAAAACATGTTGTGCCTGATTGAACTTTTTCAGTTAGACAGTTGTGTCAATATAATCAAAGTTTAAAGTTAATTCGAATTGCATCGGATAAACTGTAGAAGTTAACTGTTACCCATACACGCGCATGCGCATGCACACGCACACACATACACACACATCCTTGCGAATGTATGTATGTATGTATGTATGTATGTATGTATGTATGTATGTATGTATGGATGGATGGATGGATGGATGGATGGGTGGGTAGATGCATGCATGCATGCATGCATGCATGCATGCATGCATGCATACATGTACTAAAACCGCACATCATGCAGTTGCAGTTTGTATTCGTTTTTCGTTTTTCCTATGGCAAATGTAACAACTAAAAACCAATATTGTGTACCATTTTCGTTTTTACATTGCAAATTTGATAACGAAAAAGAAAAAGGCTAATAGCCATGCAGACTCGTGTCCAGTCTTCCAGGGTCGTTGAACGAATCTGCACGAAATAAAGTGCTGACACCTATCGGGCATGGGTGTAATGAGACATTTCTCATTTGGGACAGGGCACAGTTTCGGAGGAGCTGCGATCGCACGACTTTGTTAGCGCAACACACTATTTAGCAATTTTTTTAACCTGATAGTCAAATACGAACATTTGTTGCCGCTGATTCTCCCCCACATAATTATGTGTCTCAAACATACGTTTTCCGCCTAGTGGAGGGGCTGCGAACCAGCCCGTCAACATCTTATAAATGTAACCTGCCGTGTGATTGGCCAATCGCGGCGGCCTCGACAAACGAGAGTGGTCACGGTAATATATGCATAGCAATACTGCTACAGTTCGACTTCCGCAGTGTTGAGCGTTACAATGATACGGGTTCATGCATGTGACATCGCCTGTGGTGACATCAGTGTATATGGACGTGTGCATCATACGTAAACACATGTCGTGCGTGAATGCGGGTAGCGATACGCTGCCACGACTGTGACAGGACCGTCGACGCCAGGCTAGCGAGGATCACACCGGCGTCACTGCTGGCATCATGTCGTTTCTACCTAGTGGAAATATTTTTCGTGAATTGCAAGTCGTTCACGACACCGGCTATTTTTCGTCGCAACCCTCGCTGGAAGACCGATGGCAGCAGGTATGTGAGGGCTTCTACTTCATATTTATGCCATGTTTTACACGTTCATCGATTTCTCCAGACAGACCTGGGCCCAGGCACCTGTCATTGCCTTGATAGCTATACTATGTCTATACATAATACAGTGCAGTCAGTCGTAGGGTACATGGGCGTCCGGAGGGGGGGGCAGGGGGCACAGACTCAGGTTAATGTTCGTAGGTTTGCCGTTATATACTAGTCAGTCTACTGCTCTATGAACCAACAATGGGGCACACATTTATATATGGGATAAAAGATCAGTGTTTATTGACATTATCATTGACAGCTAGTGTGGATGTGGATAATGACAATTATTTTACCCTTTATTTTATCTGGCGTTATTTTACAAAGGAAGACTGAGTCAGCGACAGCTGATATACATACTCCAGTGCAAACAATCATATCGAGGACTGATGAAAGAATAAGCTTTTTGGGTTAACAAGGTATTAAAACTATTATGTATTTATTGCAACGGACAGTAAAATGCTGATATTTGGTAGACTAGTAAATGTGAAGGGTTTTTAAGACCAGTAACAACATGACAGTTTCATGCTGATTGTTACATCAGAGAAGTAAAGGTATGATGCTACGCTATAGTACTTTATAAAATATTACAAGATTCATGACAACCAAAGACATTTGTCTACAGTATAACAGCCTTGTCCATCTAGTGTGAATATGTTTAAAAATGGAATTGACAGATATTTGATAACGGTGGGCTACACATACATACATACATACGTACATACATACATACATACATGGTGGGATAAAAATAGAAACCACCACTCTATGAGTCCACAACAGGTTACACATTTACCCCTTGTGGGATCATTAACAGGAGGAGAAGAAGCAGATAGCAGAAAACAACTGGGTCTGAAGAATATGCAAAGTAACCCTAGAAGAAAGATGAAGGAATTGAAAGAAGAGATTGGCATGAAAAAACATCTAAAGATGAAAGTAGCCGGAAGCAGAATTAGATGGGCAGGACATGTGCAAAGAATGGGTGAAGACTAAAAAAGAGCATGGAAAGCAGAAGAGGGTGGCAAAAGAAGAAGAGGAAGAACAAAGCTGCGATGGAAAGACTGTGTCAAACGAGATCTTGAAAGGGCAGGTACGAACAACCAAGAGTGGAAGACCACCGCAGAAGACAGAGGGAAATGGAGAACATTAACAATGAAAGTGGAAGAAGCAATCAAGTGACTTGGACCCTGCCCGCAAGGAAACAAGGGGAAGAAGAAGGGATTGTTAACATCTCCTGACATAGACACCAAGTAGAAAGGACCAAAGACTTATTAGTGTCATCCGAAAGGCACAAAGTGTAGTGAACAAAATTGCCCAAGTTTTGAAATGGCCATAGGTAGTCCTGTCGATTGGCAGTCCGGCCCTCTATCGGTCAAGCTTGCACACACTGCTTGGTTTATAACACTGTTACCCTGATTCCTGACTAGGTGTAGGTAACATGCTTTCATGAAAATAGAGAAAAACAACTTACTTTGAACTGTACTTAAAATGTACTTGAGTTTTACATGTACACAATCTCAGAGCAAGTACATGTTGTACAACCAAGAAAACAAGTATATGTATGTGTGCACTCTGAGTTGGTGTAATCAAGACCTAGTTAATGCACCAAGTATCTCATTTCAACAAAAGTTTATGTTTCTTATATTTATTTAGTGGTTTCTAGGTTTATTACAATCTTTCTTCCAATTTTATTTCATACTAAGAAATCCAAACATCACCATATGTAAAAAATTGTAATGACAACCTCTGCCTTTGTATATATTATGCAGCACAAAATAATCAAGTCACCTACACCAGTTGACACCGAACATGATATGTTCATCATAACAAATGCATACGTGATGCATAATTATATGGTATCGTACACCTTTTGGGTAGCCAGCAAATCTCGGGAAATGCCAGTCGAAAATGGGGAAGTGTAATCTTCAAATCGCTGGTTCCATTTCCGGGACCACCTCTATGCACTTGTTAATAATTACAGCGAAGATTTAGCCTTCCTTTTACTGGCATTAAAGCAGACTTAAAAACTCAGTTCCACAATCACAAGGAATGTTAGGGAAATCAAGTTCATCCCTAGTAGGATAACTAACATAAATAATGCTTCAAGCAAGAAAGTTACCCGCATGTTAAAGTTTTTTCTAGGATTTCTTTTGAAAGGGAAATTCATCCGTTCATTATGTCGTGGCTTTGACGTGGGAAATTGTTGTTGTCCAATCAGAGACAAGCAGCACACAGGATACTTAAGATTATATCAGAGATTTTCTTGAGCATGACTACAGGTTTGCTGGAGGCTAATTGCATGGTGTATTGGTCCCCTCAGATGCCAGCCTTGATAAAGGGTGTTCATGTCTACCTGTCCCTTGTCAGACATCCTTCCCCTGGGGGGGTTCATCTCCAGAGTTTGATGTCCCCACTGATAACTAACTTAACATTATGCTAACCAGCTTTGTTCAATAAGTTGTCATGATAAATCCAATATTGTTAACTTGTACGCTGAACTGCATACATGTGTTTCACGTTCTAATTTCCATAAAAAGCAAATGACTACCAGAATGTTTCATTTAGGTTCTAGTACATACTCTTCATTTTCCTTGCCAGTTTTGATACAATTTCTCAAAACCCCAGTTTCCTAGATATGATAGCCATATAAAAATGATATGACTCCCAGAAATGTACTGTTAATATACACCTGCAGAGTAAACAATGCATGTGCAACTTTGAAAGGAAACAATTCTTACAACTCCTGCTGCAGGCTGTGGGCTATCATCTGACTGTGAGATATTTCCCTGGGCACACAGAAATGATGTCCACTGTCACTCGGACAGTCCTGTTTCCTGCAAATTTGGCTCTTCTTTTTGTTGATTATTGATTTGTAGGCATTTCTTGATGTGTGTATTACTGGGGTTTTGACTCATGTAGTTTGAGAATAGTTTAAGAGTACCACAGGCCCTGCAATGTGATTAGTTGTCCTGTTAGCAATGTAGTTATTTACTGCTCCTCAAGACAACAGAGTGGGTTTTGAGTTTTTGTTATTCTTCGGATAACTGCCAAACTGGATTCAGTGATTGTAACTCAATTATTTGCCATTTTGTTGTACTAATTTTGCATTTACCGATTGAGACAGTTTGAGTTGAAACCTCAGAACATAAAATAATGTATATTTTTGAAACTGTTGCCTCTGTTTGTTGTGAAACATTTCTGCTGTGCTGTGAGTCTGATGTCAGACACTGTTAGTTTCGACTGTCAGCTTTTATTGGAATGCCCCATTGTCTGGAAACCACAATTCTGGGTTATTTGTCTAGCTGACAGACGCAGGGAGCCGTGGATAGTGGGAGCATGAGATAAATCACTGGCAACTGTCTGTTCTGGGCCATTAAACTCAGTGTTCCTCTGTTTTGTTGAACCTTTGGGAAGCTTTATAAAAGCAATGTATGAAGGCATTCAGGAATGATTCACTTCCTTGGACTATGTGTTCGTGACTCGTTTGTGTTTTGCTACTCTTAAACAAAGCCATTGTTGGAGATGGAAGCCCACCCACTGGCCCCCCCCAGCAGGTTCACAACCTAAATAGGTTTGTGAATGCTACTGGCATTAGTGTGGGTGGCTTCACTGTCCACCAGAGCATGCACTTTGTCTGCAACAACAAAATTACTTAGGACCTAATGTCCATTTCTGACTGCGATCTGAAATGGATGTATTGGTCTGTGTTTCAGTCAGTCAGACTTCATTCAACAAATGTAGTTACTCTCAGGTATCTCAGTGGGGCAACTGAGATTAAGCAGTGTTTTGCTACAGGCACTTCAAAGTGTTTGCCTGTGTACCATCTACCTGGGGCCACGTTATATGCATGCAGCTTGTCTCTGGTGTATGGGTACATTGTTGTTGCATGATTGAACGAATTAACAAGATTACAGTATTCTCTAGTACATAGCAGAAAACATAAATAAAACCCAAGAACAGAAATAACAATTCTTCCGAAATGATTCAATGAACACTACACAGAAAAGCAAGTTTGGAATATAAAACGCTGCCGTTGTACTTTAAAACACAAGATGTATTCATCAGATGTGAAGTTTAGGTTCCATATAAACCAATCTTGATGTAATTTATTGGCACAGAGTGTGGTATACAGTAAAACAGTTTTATCAACCAAAATTCTTGTTATTGTTATCAATGTTTACTTGACAGAGAGTGAGGAGTGCTGTGGATTCTAATCATCCACTGATCTCATATCTTTGGTCTCCAGCAATGTTGTTATCAGGGACAGAAATGCACCCCCTAGGCTAAAAACCTTAAGTCACTCTGGGATGTGTCAATCTCCACCCTGCAATCAGGGCAAAGACCATGTTAAATATGTTATCTTGCAATAAAACAGTTCTTTTAAGTATAGTTTACTCTTTGCCATAGAAGGTATATCACTATAAATGTAAGGTGAGGGCCAGATGTTCTGTTCAGATGTTGTTCTATTCAGATGTTCTTCTGTTCAGATGTTCTTCTGTTCAGATGCAACCGTATATTATCACTGTTTATAATTATACAACACTACAGTAAAATGTTTCAATATGTATGCTGCAGTTTTACAATTGTGTAACTATGTTTAATGATTAAACTATGTTATTTAGGTTAAAGGATGAAAATGATGCCAATATAATGATAATACTGGATTAATATTTAATCATATTAGATTATTATTTTTTTATTTGTAGTTTTATCTCGGCAATGTTCACAACATATAATCTGGTGTATAATAAATTACAAGTTAGCATAATAAATTACAAGTTAAAGGAAAATGCCACTTATGCATTTTATTGATTTATTATCAGGCCATATTTTACTAATTACTCTGGTGACTAGTATATTTCCCTGTTCAAACCCTAACTTACAGTTATTGGACAAACCATCTTAACTGGTTTGGTGTATTCTGCTTTAGCTGCATATCGCTGCTGGAGGCAGTGTGATCATTGCTGTTTAATGACCCAGAAACTCACCTAATTCCTGGATCATGTGCACATTAATATGTTATTACAGTGTGTCTGTCTAGTATGACTATGGGTCCCATCTCATGACACAACAGTCCAGCCTCTGTACCCAGCTTGAGTAAACACATGCAGCAAGAGTGGCCCCACTGACCAGGCACTGTGGCCTACTAATGATGGAACACCTTAAGGAATGCTGATCAGACCCAGACTGGTTGTAAATATGTCACCTCAGTTAGCTCCCAACATGAAAAATACTGGAATTTGGAAATTCCAGGCCAGAGAACTTTTGCTAGGCCTTATGAAGAATGCAGATGGTGTATGTGTGAGTGTGGGCTTGGAGCTGTATTTTATTGATTCATGTACACAGCATGTAACCTGATATGCCAGTTGATACTGACATATATCTTGTACAATTATGTGGGTTATGGCTGTTAAGCACTTGGCAGTAAATGTTATGTCATGATGTAAGGAATACACTGAGTCACTGATATATACACAGAGCACTGTGGCTTTTCTGTCATATCTTGTCACATGTCAAACAGTCAACATTCTCTGCAGTGTTCATATCCTGTATTAGATGGAAATTATATTTTCTATTAGTATTAATTAGAAGAGCTGTGTACGACCGGTGCAGGTCAAAGTTATTTATAATATTTATGTAGATGTGATGCCAAACCAGTCTATTGATCAGTTCACTCAACTCGCTATCTCATTTCCAAAATGGCAATTTGCAAAGGTAATCCCACTTTTTATGCACATTTAGATGGGTTAAGTGACAGCAATGGCTGTTGAGTTTTATACTGGACAACTTGGAGCAAAGTACTCATGAATGGACCAAATCCTCATTTTGTACTAAACAGCTGAAGCTAAATCCTTTCAACTTTCAAGGCCAAAGGTTTCCTTGGCACGGACATATGTGATGACAACTTCCACTCCCTTAGATATGGTAGACACAAAGTACGCATTCCTATACCCAGTTAACTGCAGCAGTATAGAGTGAATACAATTGTCCTGACTATGAAAGGTAGCAAGAGGGTTTGAATCACCCCAACTTGATTGAGAACCTAATGTTGTGATTACTTCGTGCCACACCCAGAGTCACGATTCAGACCTGGTCGTTATTTGACTGTATATGGCTGTATGTAGACAACAGTATACATCACTGCATCATCACTATTACATGAAAGAAGGGCAGCTATCGCTAGTTGACACTTGTCTTGCCCTCTGTTGATATATGGGGTAAACTGACATTGAATATTGGTTGTGACAGTGTCACAACCAACATGTGTCACAACCAACAGTGCCACAACTAACATGTTGGTTGTGACACTGTCACAACTAACATGGTGTAGTGAAACATTCCTGTCAACATGGTTTATCCGTCGCAATCATGACAGTGCTAGTCAGGTGTTACTAAACAATGCTGCAAATATAAATGTAAATGTGTGCGCTAAGTCGTGCATGCACGATAACGGACGCATGTCCTCGTGGGCCACATACAAAAGAGGATCTGTTATTCTGATGTTTAGGAGTGTTGGAATGTCTGTCGGGCGATGCTATCTAGGCCTGTGTCAGTAAGCCGCCATTGCGTGTGTAATTATGAATGACATTCTACAGAATGAGTGGTTCATGGGGTATTATTCCAAACAGAGGGCGCTACATTCCATGTGGGTAGCATTGAAGACCATGCTGCCTTTATCAGATCCCAGTCACGGTTATTTCAGCTTTTATCACCCTTTTCATGCTGCGTGAACAACGAAAGTGTTCGATCTTGCCAGCTAGTTGCTCCGCGGTTCATTTCAAAAGGGCAAAGTTCATTAAATGTCCACAGGTGTAAAGCTTTCACAATATTCTCACGGTGTGGTAGTTCCCATGTTGGTGTTTCATAAAAGTTATGCAAATTTGCTACACGAGGCACACGCGACATTACAAAGCGGAGCAGCAAATAGCACAGTGACTGTACCAGTTGCAATATTTTCGAACATGTTTTATAGACATAAAAAGAGAAATGACTTCTGCGAAATGAAAAACATATTATGGGGATTTTAATGTTGGCTGAGAGGTAGGGTGTCAACAGAGTAGTCATTGTTAAGGACTTGCAGACATAGCATTTGTGAACCTGGCCTTTGATGTTATTTGCCAGTCTCCAGACAACATGCCTGTGATCCCTGGCTCCCTGGGCTGATTCCTGCTGTTTGTGGTAATCAGGTGGCCTGTTCATTGGGATACAATTATAAGGGAGTCTGTCACAATAACCAATGCTGTCTCTGTTGATGTGGGCTGGCACACTTTGGGGTTATTTATTGTACACAACAATTCAGTATGTGTTTTTTTTAAATAAATATCTTGCCAAATTCAGTTATATTTTTCGACCTGTATTCCATATTCATTTGGGATATGTATATGTTTTTGTTGGCTGCGACAAGAAAATGTCGCCTGTCAAGTAGAATAAACCCTAATTTGGAATGAATGACTACACACATCCAGTACAACAATCTGCCTTAGGAGGTGTTTGTTCACAAGTAAGTTTCTCTTGCTTTTGTCTCATTAGACATCAGTGAATTGTGCCAATAAAAGAACAACCACACAGTTTTTTTGTACTGAGTGTAAATGCCAGATTGTGTTGCTGTCTCCATGACAACCTACAAACATACTTTTTTGTTACATTCGTTAAAGTCAAAAAACTTCATTTTGTAGTCAGTGACCAGTCCTGGCATGTTTATCATTGACCAGGTATAGTTTCCATGGTATCAGCTGTTAAAGTCAACTATGAACATGTATAGGAAGCCATGTAAATTTACAAACCTTCACAGTTTGTTAGAAAATAAAGTGTCCTAACTGCTTAATTTAATTGATTTTGTTTTCTAAGATAGCAGAAGTACTGGATATTTTAGTGCTCTTAGAATGGAACATTGGAATTGCAAAATGTGCCACTCTTGGTACCCTGTGAGACTGGGGCTCTCAGGGAGGTTGTTCAATCTCAAGTGCAGTACCCTTCTACTTCATTTCTCATCAATTCCACCCTGTTTGACACTTGATTGCACTACCAGGTAATTGGGGCAGTGTGGAGCTTCTCTTCCAAACATTTTGAATTCCACCAGAATGCTGTGTTTTCATGCGTGAATGTGTGCGTCCATGCGTGCATCCATGTTTTCTTTGGTTGTTATAATAAATATACCATAGACCATAATTAATAATATAATACCTATAATAAAAATCTAGTATAATTATGTCCTCTACTCACAGTAAGTAATTAACCCATGTATTTAGTTGATTACAATCAAATGATTCTTTAAATAACTATGGTGTAATTTACTAATGAACTTCATTCCATATCCTAAGCCACGAGTGGTGAATGTCAACTCTGATTATAGCAAAGGAACATTGTGATAATGTAATGAAATTATCTAAATCAGTCGTTATTTTACTGACAACATAAGACATAATGTACTAATTGTAATTACCATTTGTAATTGCCAAGGTTTGTATGGCCAGTTATAGTTGTACACATGGTCATAATATGGTCATAGTCTGGCTACAACAAGCGTTCAGGGCATTGGAAACATTACAGAGCAATGTGGTGCCAGTTATTTTGAGATGGTACCCCTATTCTGGAATCACACTGTGAAAAAGTTGTTTTTGAATAAGGAAGTGAACCCATTTGTTGTCTGAAACATTCAGTTACTTGGTGACATCTAGGCCAGAGGGTATGCTAGTGCTACTACTTGTGATAAATAATTACACATAAAAACTGTTTTCTATTCTAGTAATGTAGTGAACCTCATTATTTACAGAGCACTGCTGTGTTGTAAAATGTTACTGCCACTATTGGTTGCTTTGTGTTTGTGATTTGGTCCATGAACCATTTATAATTTTTCCAATCACTTACAGTGTTAGTCAGCAACAGCTGGTAGCCATGTTTGCTTTTAGCTGGTAGCCACCTGACCCTAGACCCTGTGTGCTGACGTGGTATGTATCCTGACCATGTGTGCTGACTTGGTATGGATCCAGTGTCATCAATCAGTTTTGTGTGTTTTGATCTAGTAACAAGATTGTGATATAGCATGATGCCATCAACAAGGAAATATTCATGAGAATTTCTAAAAATTTGACGTGATAATTTTCTCTGGAGAAACTTTTTGGATTTCTGAATATTTCACCGGGTTAGTTGGTCGATGTGTTGAGAAAGAGGACAGCTGTGTCTTGAGACGTTATTACCATTTCAAATGTCACATTCCAAAGAACCCGGAATGTCAATCCATTAAAGAATTTTTTTAAAGTTACTATTAAATAGGGACGCACGCACGCACACACACACATATATGTATGTAAACAAGAGATGTTGGCAATAATAAATTATGTGCCCATTTTTCCATTATTTTTTCCATGGACCTAACTATTTCTGAAAGCAGATCTTGAATACCCTACAAATCAAAGACATTCCAACTGCACCTGAGATGAATGCATTAAAATTACTTCATAGAAAGACTCACTTCACAGATGAATTACTGCAAAGTATTTTAGTTGTTTGTTTGTTTGTTTGTTTGTTTGTTTGTTTGTTTGTTTGTTTGTTTGTTTGTTTGTTTGTTTGTTTGTTAGTCTGTTATCAGAACTGTCTTGTTCAGTTGCCTGCATACTGGACAGTTCTCTCAGGTATTGTGACATTTTACATCTATAGCCGTTTCAATATGTCATAATAGACCATCAGTGGGAGGGTGTCAGGTGTCAGGCGTGCAGTAGAGGGAGGAAACTTAAAGGTTGTTCACACTGAATGTGTAACCAGACATCTAGGACATTGAACATGTCACCAGACATCCAGGGACAGACTGACACTGACTGTGTCACAATACATCCAGGACATTGAATGTGTCACCAGACATCCAGGGACATAATGTTATTGAATATGTCACCAGACGTCAAGGGACATATTGACCGAATATATCACCATACATCCAGGCATAGAATGACACTGACAATGTGTCACCAGACATCCAGGGATATACTGACATTGTATGTGTCACCAGACATCCAGGGACATACTTGTAATGCCGACAGGGGACACACTGGTGTTTGATGAATTTATTAATATTAGTTGGAGCATTCTTGGAATACCCAAAACTTGACATCAGTGCAAATATGAGTTGGTGTTGGGTGTGGTGTATCTGTATTTATAGGTGGGTGGGTTGTGGGGGTGTTATATATGCATGCAACCATTAACTCTTACCTTCATGTCTGGACCACCCATTTAAATTTACACAAGCGTGTCAAAAATGACATCATGTTTGCTTGAATGTTGACACCTGTGGAATCACTGGGGCTTATCTCTGATCAACTACATCAGCTGTAAATATTAATGTTTTACCAGGCCCACCCACGTTCCTAGTGGGTATTTAAGCGAGGTATTTAGCAAACTAACGTAGTGTAGTGGACTGCATACAGCCAATCTGTCATACGCAGTTCGTGCAAACATAGATGGTTAGGCCCAGGAAATCAATAGTTGCTTCAAAACAGGCTCAATGTACCCAGTGACACTGACGAACACTCGTGTTATCTAGTGTTGTTTTAAAATGTATGTTTTACCTTCAGATGGCTGTGATGTGTAACTAGAGATGATTGTAGACGGTGTCATCTCAGTTGTCATCATTACTGTTGTCAGAACTGGGAGAACATCAGGCAAACTGGGTCAGGAAAATGTGATGTCAGAGCACTGGTATACCTGTGATGTCAGAGCACTGGTACACCTGTGATGTCAGAGCACTGGTACACATGTAATGTCATAGCACTGGTACACCTGTGATGTCAGAGCACTGGTACACCTGTAGTCTGAAGCAATTGGCCTTTGTGGCTCCAAGTCTTACTGCGATGTCAGATCAGTGGTACACCTGTAATCTGAAGCAATTGGCCATTGTGGCTCTAAGTCTTACTGTGATGTCAGAGCACTGGTACACCTGTAGTCTGAAGCAAATTTTCCATTGTGGCTCCAAGTCTTACTGCGATGTCAGATCAGTGGTACACCTGTAATAAGCAAATTGGCCATTGTGGCTCCAAGTCTTACTGTGATGTCAGGCCACTGGTGCACCTGTAATCTGAAACAAATTAGCCATTGTGGCTCCAAGTCTTACTGTGATGTCGGAGCACTTGTTCTTGTAGACATATTCTGTTCATCTGAGCTGTATCTTACCAGCAAATGTCACATTGGCTTGACCAATCCGTGAAGTCTTTGATGTAGCCTGACATATATCTCATGAATTGGTAGTTTGTCCTAATCATGGGTCATCTCTGTAGTATCAGATTCAGATGACATGAATGCCCTGTTGTGTTGAAGTAGGGGGCAGCTTATGGTACAACCCCTCCATTGTAACAGCCGCTGCCTCATGTCAGTCAGAACCATGGTTCACTATTTGTGATGGACATGGCACTTTTGTACCCCAGAAACAGCTGCCCGAACAGAAGAAAGTTCAGTATTATTCAAAAGTAAAGATGCTTGCAAAATCTGTTGACATCCGAGCGTTAAAGGTGCACTGTAACAAGAAACTGGACACTTAGGAGTAGTTAAGTTTGCTGATTTATTCAGAATGCATTTAAAGGTCATTTTGTCGTGTGGTTTACAAGTGTTTTTTTAATACATGCATTAATTTAAAGACGAAGTAGAAGGAGGAAGGATCAGAAGAACCTGTAATAACAGGTGATAACAGGTAATATCAGGTAATAACAAGTATATAATGATTATGGGTAATAACGGCATATACCCGGTAATAACATGTAACAAAATGTGTGAAAAAAGCGGGAATGTTGCATTATGAATGAGTGTAACTGTTTAGTGCCTGACACTACATTGACAGGTCATTAATCACTTGACAGTCACGCCAAGGTTGTGTTCTATTTGGGCATCCAGAGAGAGCCACAGGTGCAGAGCTGGGTAGGGGAGGTACAAATGAGATATGCACCAGAAAAGCTGAGAGGAAGCATGGTCAGTTATTGTCAGGCAGTTAGGCGGTATTTGTGTGTCTAACAAACGTTATGGACATATTTTTATTAGGTACTTCATAGTAAGTAGACATTAACGAGAACACCAAATGTAATGTATGGTGACAGTTATATGTAATGAATGAATGGTTTGCCAAATTTGTGAGCACACTCCATGATATGTCCTTTAGGCAGCATGTGGATAGACCTGGAGAGGCTGACACGGACCTGGGTTGACCATCTTGGTACATCTGTATCACATAGACAACTGTGCTAGTGCTTCACAAATATAACAATCATTTCTCTCTCTCTCTACTTAAGAGACCAAAGAGACATGGATCCTAAATGTCATAATGTTCATAATGTTCATAATGTTCATAATGTTCATAATGTTCATAATGCAGGTCTATATTCAGACCTTTGTGTTGATATATAGTGCTCTTTGTTCAGCTTTGGTTGCAATCAAGTGTGCCAAAACACCGGACCTAATCCTTGCAAACTTTCTCTGTTGACTCTCGGAACCAGATATTTTTATTCGTTCTGTACATGTAGAAATAGGACAACCATTGGTGAGTTAGTCAGTGTACACAATACAATGGCTGCAGTTGCCTGTCAGTGGATGTAAAACAAGGCCTTGTGTTAATTTTTTCTTGAAAACCTTCTGTGTTTCACATACGAGTTGTTACTGGTGCTTGTTATGTGCTAGTCTTTTTAGGAACCAAAAAATGTAACTGCACTGTGTTTAGTGTGTTGTCTGTGTGTTTAGTGTGTTGTCACTGTGTTTAGTGTGTTGTCACTGTGTTCAGTGTGTTTAGTGTGTTGTCACTGTGTTCAGTGTGTTGTCAGTGTGTTCAGTGTGTTGTCTGTATGTTCAGTATGTTGTCCGTGTGTTGTCTGTGTGTTCAGTATGTTGTCAGTATGTTGTCCGTGTGTTGTCTGTGTGTTCAGTGTGTTGTCTGTATGTTCAGTATGTTGTCCGTGTGTTGTCTGTGTGTTCAGTATGTTGTCAGTATGTTGTCAGTATGTTGTCAGTATGTTGTCAGTGTGGTGCCATCGTGATTAGAATGTTGACTCTCAATCGAGAGAACGTTCAAATCCTCATGCCGTCATTTCAAAGAACATTCATTCACCCCACATTGCTACAGTTGACTCAGCTGTATAAATGAGTACCTGGCTACAGACAAAGATATGTGGATGATTTATAGTCTTTGCATAGTAATTGCAGCATGGCTTAATACTTCCTAGAGAAGTCAAGTAAGTGTTGGAATGAACAGGTCTGTCTGGGGGTGAAGTGTAATATGCCTTGAACAGTCCCAAGGAATGGAAACCGCGCTATGTAAGAACATAGCTTTATTGGTATAGACAAATGTATTTGTATATTCCATCAAAGCCTATCATGGTATTGGTATGGACACATATATTTATATATTCCACCAAAGCCTGGCATGGTATTGGTATGGACACATATATTTATATATTCCACCAAAGCCTGGCATGGTATTGGTATGGACACATATATTTATATATTCCATCAAAGCCTATCATGGTATTGGTATGGACACATATATTTATATATTCCACCAAAGCCTGGCATGGTATTGGTATGGACACATATATTTATATATTCCACCAAAGCCTGGCATGGTATTGGTATGGACACATATATTTATATATTCCATCAAAGCCTATCATGGTATTGGTATGGACACATATATTTATATATTCCACCAAAGCCTGGCATGGTATTGGTATGGACACATATATTTATATATTCCACCAAAGCCTGGCATGGTATTGGTATGGACATATATATTTATATATTCCACCAAAGCCTGGCATGGTATTGGTATGGACACATATATTTATATATTCCACCAAAGCCTGGCATGGTATTGGTATGGACACATATATTTATATATGCCACCAAAGCCTGGCATGGTATTGGTATGGACACATATATTTATATATTCCACCAAAGCCTGGCATGGTATTGGTATGGACACATGTATTTGTATATTCCACCAAAGCCTGACATGGTATTGGTATGGACACATATATTTATATATTCCACCAAAGCCTGGCATGGTATTGGAATGGACATATATATTTATATATTCCACCAAAGCCTGGCATGGTATTGGTATGGACATATATTCCACCAAAGCCTGGCATGGTATTGTGACTGGTTTGTATGTTTGTTCCTGGTGGTGCATCTGGCAACAGCTGTAATCATGACATTTGACATATAGGCTCACACTGTTGACAGCCGAAATCAATTTGACTATGAGCAGGAAAGGTCAGTACTAAACAAAGGTTCATATTTGAATCAAACCATCCAGAAAATATTCCCAGATTAGAATAGTAGAAAGGTCAAGAACCATGTCCTAAACAGAACATGAATCATTCCAATTTGATGCATAAACTGCAGTCATTGAGTTAAAATTGTTAATCTGTAGTGATGTTTGGTCATTCTTCGAATGGAGAAAAGTTGTGTTCGTAACACTGTACTTGTGAATTAAAATGAATTAACAGGTTAACAACTAAATTTAACCCAAGCATGGTATTAATGTTGTATTGGTTGGTTGTGTTCAAATATTATTGTAATCAGTTGTAACGGGGGGGGGGGATATAAGGCTCCTTTTCAAACCAGTGACGTACACAAAACCATTGTCATTTAGCCTCGTACCCCCTGCCTACTCACCCTCTGCCTACCCTCCCCTGCCTACTCGCCCCCTGCCTACCACCCTCTCCCTACATTAAACTTTGAATTATTTTGGCCTGTGTGCAACTTTGGCATCTTTGTATTCGCCAGGAGGTGGCACTTTCAGTATACAAAACTACTGCATGTGCTTCAAGTTGGCCTATTTATATGGACTGTCATCGTAAAATAAACAGTGTTTATGGAAGGAATACACTGCTGCTAATTGAAGTAGCTGCTAAACCCCTACTGCACCCCATCCCCCAACCCCCCACCACACTCCTTTTTCCCAACCCCCCACTGCACCCCAACCCCCACCACACCCCTGTCCCCCAACCCACCACTGCTCCCCTGGCCCCCAACTCCCCACTGCACCCCAACCCCCCACTGCACTCCGTCCCCCCATTCCCCCCACTGCACCCTTCTTATCCCCCAATGAAACCAATTCTGTGTTGTGTCAAACATTGATGTTTTGAGAAGGTGTATAACTAATCAAGATTGTCACACTCTGACACAGCATTTATGACAAGCTTGTCATATCACAGCTTGTCATATCACATGCAATGATATCAGTGTCCAGTGCAGAGATGGTTGTCACATCACCACTACCATCTCTGTCACACAGGTGTCACCATACTGACGGTGCTGTTAGGTGTGGCAGGACACTATCATGTCACCACGCTGGCGGTGCTGTATGTTATCCAGTTTCACCCTCGATACAATTTCTTCTTTATTATGCTCAACATAGGCAGGTTTGGAGGTGTTTATGGGAACATTGTGAAGGTTATTGTCTCAGGTGTGGTGATAAACAGACTGAAATCCCTTTACGTGTGAGGTGAGCATGCATTATTGGCATGAGTCTCTTAGTTCAGATATTTGGAAGCATGCCAAGTAATATCTCCAGCTGAATAAGGGCTGTGGTGGAGAACTTCCTTAGTCATGATTGAAGGAGCATGTTGATATTTTTTTCGTGAACAGCGTCACCTGGAGAGGTTTGACTCACTGGTATGTGTGGTGAGAGATGACAATGACAATGATTTCTTGCTTTGTTGCTCCCTGCCACTGTTACAGTAGGTGGTAATAGAAATAGATTCCTGATGAACTCGAGTTGTGGCTAGTGTTATTCATTCTTGGTGACCCAGTACTAGTGACTCACTATAATACTTACTGATTTCTGGTGAGATACATACATTATTAGGCAAAGACGTCACGTAAAGGTAATTAAAAATTACACACAACATGACATTGCAATGCTGTCTTAAGTCCTGTTAAAGGTTTTTCCAATTTCAACCCATATTTGTAGATGCCTAGTATAAGCTGCGAAACATAAAATGAACAATCAGACTTATCTTTTCTCTGATTTATCTGCAACTTGACCTCTCACGTTCATAAAACGTTGTGTTGGTCGATGCAGATTTCCTTCAGTTTACCCCATGGATATGCATTGTTTACCACGTTTCCAATAATGAGTCAGAAATAAAAATGAAAAAGGAATATTTTGAAAAGGCGAGTCAGGCAGCTGTTGCCTGTTTTGCTGATTTTTCATGTTGGCAACGAGTTAATTAATTGACAGAACATGCAGATATGATTTAGCACAGTGAAATTTACTGGCATTGATTAGCTCTTGTTCTGTGTTTGCCACAGCCAGTGGCGACGTACACTGCACAGTGCAGCCAGATGGTCTGGCATAGGAACACATTCCTGCCTCGAGGTATTACTGATCTGTCTCACACAAGATTGCTGGGTAGTTGGCAGGGAAACTAGGCCCCAGGTTCTACTGTGTTCAACAGTCTGGCATTAGATCTGTGGAGAGATGGCCAAGTTCTTTCGTAGCTGGAACCGATTCAAAGCATGTGATACCTATCTAGCTGTGTGGGTTCGCTCCAGGGTGATAACATCTTAACCAGGAGCATCTACAGAGCAGCGGTACATTTTCTGTTGAATTAAATGAAATCCTTTCCATGTGATGGTTTAAACCCACAGAGCCAGTGCGTAATCATGGTTTCTTTGGTGCAAGTGTGTCGCAGATAAACACCTAGCCAGGTGACAAGTACTCATTTGTAGAAGAAGACATACGGGGTCAACATTAAGTAAATGAAACGATAGGAGTGAATGGTTCTCCGAGTGAATAAACAACTGCCAGACTTCAAACAACTAGAAGAATATTTGAATCCCATCCTCTGTATTGAAAGTCGTGCCCCATAGTGTTTTACCTTTGAAACCTACACAAACACTTATTCACAAAATTGTCGTTTGAATGGATGGGTGATCCATTTTCTTGGATTGTTGCATTAAACATATTATTTACCTCGTGTAAGAAAATTGGTTTGATTATTGGAATATTTCGGCCGACTCACTCAGCCTTTGTTGGCCGACGCAGAATACAACCAAATGTCTTGTGAGATAAAGAGAGAGTTAAATATATTTTTAACAAATCAACAAGCTCGATGACCGCAGTGTTTCTCATCCAAATGAATAACATTATGTCTTCATGCGCAAGGGAAAAAAAATAAATAAAATTTATGTATATTGGTAACCAGTCACCATAAATTGAAACCTGCGCCCACTGCCTAGCATGTGTCATAGTTCACAAAAAGGGGGTTCCATCTTAGAATCACAAACATTTTATTCACCTTCCGTGAACACAGAAGTGAGATATCCCTGGTTCCAGCCAGCCCGTAAGTACCTATCACTCATCATACCTGGCTGTGGCAACGTTCACGCTTAGTGGTGGTTTCAATGCGGAAATCAATAGTCTACCTTACCCAGGTAGACCTCTAGGTAGACAACAGCACCACCACTTGGTGGACTTGTCACAAACCGGCTCTAATGAAAATTGTGGGGCACAGTGCTAGGGTATTCATTTCAACCCACTTGCCACTGTTAACATTTTTGGTAATTCTGTCACTTCCACATTGCCTCTGTTCACTGTATTAATGAGACACTTGCATTGCATAAAATTCACAGGGATGTAAATTCTCACCGAGTTATGCCAAGGAAACCAGGATGAAGTACCAGTTATGCCAAGGAAACCAGGATGAAGTACCAGTTATGCCAAGGAAACCAGGATGAAGTACCAGTTATGTCAAGGAAACCAGGATGAAGTACCAGTTATGCCAAGGAAACCAGGATGAAGTACCAGTTATGCCAAGGAAACCAGGATGAAGTCCAGTTATGCCAAGGAAACCAGGATGAAGTACCAGTTATGTGGGTCCGAATGACCAAGAAAGGGCTTTTTCTTTTGGAAATAGTCATAAAAGTAAAATTTATTCAGGAAAAAAGTTGAAGTAATGAATGTATAATGAGAGGCCATTAGTGGACATGTGGTAAAACATAATTATAATATTATCATTTAAATCCATGTACAAAATGTTAATTTAGCATGCCATGTGAGACATATTCATATAAAGCGCATGAACAACAATCCTACAGGCAGATTAAGAGTGATTGAGAGTATTCCCCCCAGTGTCAGAGGTATCAGTGACCCCCGTGTCAGAGGTGTCAGTGACCCCCCTCCCCAGTGTCAGAGGTGTCAATGGCCCCCCAGTGTCAGAGGTGTCAGTGACCCTCCCCCTTCTGTTGAAATCAATGAAGCCATTGAAGTCTCACTGCACTGAACTAGGAATGACTTGTGGAGTTGCTACTTTCTAAAGGATGCTCTGTTGTCCCCATTTCACTGTCTGTCTTCCCGTTATTTACACGGCCATACATGCTTTCAAGGTACGCTTATCTCAGCCACTAGACCTGTCATTCCTTTCACTTGAACCGCATCATTCCACCTGTTTCTATTGCATCTTGAAATAGTCGCTCAGTGATTGGGTGGTGTCTTAGCATCAGCTGGATTGTCAGAGTTTGATGGAAGATCATGTTCGTCACTATTTTGATAAAATACAATGAAACTACCTTTCGTAAATTTAGTTTAATAATTTCTTTGGGACAGTCATGTGTCATGCCTTCCTCGTTAGTTGACGTCTGGGCAGACAGGTTTGTTGCAGTCATAGATACAGGTTGACAGGTGACACTGTTACAGGTGACACTATTCATTATTCTACCTGTAATGTTGCTGGCAATGAATGGTGTGGTGTGGTGTCACTGTGTGGTGTCACCGTGTGGTGTGGTGTGGTGTGGTATGATGAACCACAGTAATACCATAACATTGACCCACAGGTAGTACAGCAAAACTAGTTGATGTATGTACATATATGATAGATAATGGTGAATAGATAATGCAATATTAAATTGTAGTCATGTCAGTGGTGTACCAACAATTGATATCTATCTAGGATGGTACTTCAGTGAATGTCAGTGGTGTACCAACAGTTGATATCTATCTGGGATGGTACTTCAGTGAATGTCAGTGGTGTATCAACAGTTGATATTTATCTAGAATGGTACTTCAGTGAATGTCAGTGGTGTATCAACAGTTGATATTTATCAAGGGTGGTACTTTAGTGAATGTCGGTGGTGTATCCGTATCTTAATCCGGGCAAAGTCATTGGGAACAAAATGTGCAGATAAACGAGGTTCTTCTATGTTACAAATCTGAATGTAAAGGCCCCAAAATAGGCCACTTATTATTATTAAGAGTATGTGAAGTGAAACGTGTTTACTGATGCGATTCCGGCCTGAATCACGTAATGTACACTAAGCTCAGTTAAAGTAAACAAATTTAATATGTTAATAAATAAATAGATATATAATAAAATGTCTGTCATTAAAAAAGGCAATTATTGTAAATTCACTTTAAAAAGTTACTAATAAATAATTAAAATAAATTAAACAACTAATTTTTTTAATCCAAGTTATTACAAACAGTCATCAAAATGTCACTGCCGCCCCCTATGCCCCACTGAGTCAGTCATTTAATTTTGTTGTGTTCTTTCAGAACTGTATGGAGATGGAACGCTACCTGAAGAGTGAACCCAAGTTGACATCTTACCGCAAACTTGAAACTGATCTTGACACAAACCCATGGGACCACTTCCGGGAGGAGTCAGTGGACTCGGGCCTCGGCTCCTGTTCCCCCGGGTCCACGTCCAGCTCCCCCACTTCTGCTAACTCTTCCCCAGCATCCACCATCTCAATGCGGGAGTTTGACCGGAAGGCAGTCGAGAAACTCGCCCGTCTCAACATCCGTGGCGATTCACATAAAGGGTCAGACTCGGTCAGTGTGCATAGTTTCAGTTCCTACAGTTCAGCGTCCAGTTCTGTGTCATGGGACTCGAGTCGCAGTGGACCAGCATCCTCAAGATCACCTCATAGGAACTTTGGGCCAAAATCGCACGATCTCTTTGCGCTGAAACTCGTTGCAAATCCTGGACGCACAACCGTGCCCGTCGCCATGCCAACGATGATGGCGATGGCAGCTGCAGCAGTGTCGCCGCCACCTGGTGCCAGATCTCATGACTGTTGGGGCGAATCCATGGCCAAATCTCCATGCAGACATAGTGATTTGAGTCCGGATAGCAAGCGACGGATCCATAGGTGTCCGTATACTGGATGCAAAAAAGTCTACACGAAAAGTTCCCATCTCAAGGCTCATTTGCGAACACATACAGGTAAATAGAGTGATATTAAGGTGGCTGGGGTGGCTAGCTCGTCAGTTGGTTTTAAAAATTTCTTCATAACATGCTAGAATATACTGAACTAACACTAACGTCATATTTTGCCAATCCATCCTTTAAAAACGCAGTCCTTTTGGAAATCCCGATAAAACTACAATGTTTCCATAGTAATGATTGCATGTGCTACGATGTTCAAACCAGCTATATTCGTTCGCCGTGAAAGCGGACCACATCGTTTGGTTACTGTAATGCTTGTACACATCAGTATTATATCTACCTAACTAAATCATGTACTTTAACCAGCAAATATCAGCGTTCAGTGAGCGTTAACGCAGTTTATCGTGCCTTTGACGCGAACAGAAATGCCAACCCATATGTGACCAGGTGACCCCGCGGGATAACGGGCTAATCAAAATGACCCTACACACACCCTGCCATGTGTTTGTTAGATGGCTGGCGTAACCTGTTACCATAGATGACAACATGTTACAAGTACAGATTCAAGGGCTATTGTGGCATCAAATTAAAGGGACATGTCAATATTACAAATGGCCATTATGTTTTGTCAACAATACATAAAACGCCAGTGAAAAACTGTACATTTCAACACAAAAGCAAGCATTTGTTGAAATTGTGTTTTCATTAATGACCAGGAAATTATGTTTACAATATTGTATGAGAAAAACTACAACACTCACAATGTTACAATTTTGCTTAATTCATTCATGGTGGTGTAGCAGACATAATTGGTTTATGTTAACCAAAATCTGCCGTAAAGTTATCAGTTACACTGTCATACTTATATGTATGTCATTTGTTTCTTTGGGGATTTTCTCAAAACGATTAAACTTCGTTTGTAGTGGCTATTTGTTCACATTTACAAAAATGTTTTAGAAACCTTGTAACATAACCAAATAAATGAAAACTATTTTTTTTTTAATCTGGTATATTATATAGTATTTCAACTACAATCTGTGAAGAAATGGTTAATTTATCTTTAAAACTTCTACTGAAACTAATCAATTCAAGACAAGCATATAATAGCCACCCCAGCTACCTTAACTACACAGATTTCATGTCTATTCTGCTCATTTTTCTCAGTTCTTTGCTCCACTTTTCTATCTGCCATCACCCAGCCTATTTGATATATTTCTAACCTTATCTTCTGCAGGTTTAGTTTGCTCTTTTGGTAGCATGCGAGGCACATGATTCAAGGGCAAGTGGACAAATCATGTGTCAGACAGAGCAGCAACGGAATGGCCCATGTGTGCATACATTAGACAGTTTACATATATCAGCAGTTCCTCGCCCTCTTAATCCACATGGTGATATACGTGGTCCCTAGCTAGCATTTTGGCCATAGATGTTTTTTTCAACTTGCATATCCTGTTCAAGCCGTCACTGTCCAAATCCTTTTGCAAAACCGATGTCTCTCTGCTGTCATCATTCTGAAGACATCTGTGACGTCCTTCTCCTGTCTGTTTTGTTACTTCTCCTGTCTGTGTTGTTACTTCTCCTGTCTGTTTTGTTACTTCTGTCTGTGCTGTTTCTTTTCCTGTCTGTGTTGTTACTTCTCCTGCCTGTGTTGTTACTTCTCCTGTCTGTGTTGCTACTTCTCCTGCCTGTGTTGTTACTTCTCCTGTCTGTGTTGTTACTTCTCCTGCCTGTGTTGTTACTTCTCCTGTCTGTGTTGCTACTTCTCCTGCCTGTGTTGTTACTTCTCCTGTCTGTGTTGTTCCTTCTCCTGCATGTGCTGTTACTTCTCCTATCTGTGTTGTTACTTCTCATGTCTGTGTTGTTACTTCTCCTGATATGTTGTTACTTATCCTGCCTGTGTTGTTATTTCTCCTGTGTGTGTTGTTACTTCTCATGTCTGTGGTGTTACTTCTCCTGCCTGTGTTGTTACTTCTCCTGCCTGTGCTGTTACTTCTCCTGATATGTTGTTACTTAACCTGTTTGTTTTGTTACTTCTCCTGTCTGTGTTGTTACTTCTCCTGCCTGTGTTGTTACTTCTCCAGTTCTCCTGTATGTGTTGTTACTTCTCCTGTCTGTGTTGTTACTTCTCCAGTTCTCCTGTCTGTGTTGTTACTTCTCCTGTCTGTGTTGTTACTTCTTCTGTCTGTGTTGTTACTTCTGTCTGTGCTGTTTCTTCTCATGTCTGTGTTGTTACTTCTCCTCTATATGTCATTACTTCTCCTGTCTGTGGTGTTACTTCTCCTGCCTGTGTTGTTACTTCTCCTGCCTGTGTTGTTACTTCTCCTGTCTGTGTTGTTACTTCTCCTGTCTGTGTTTTTACTTCTCCTGCCTACGTTGTTACTTCTCCTGCCTGTGTTGTTACTTCTCCTGCCAGCGTTGATATTTCTGCTGTCTGTGTTGTTACTTCTCCTGTCTGTGTTATTATTTCTCATGTCTGTGTTGTTACTTCTCCTTCCACTATTCCTCTAGTATCTAAATCTGTCACAGATGTCTACAAATACATTGCAAGGTGGGGACGGTCCAGCCTCCTCTAAGCCAGTCAACACAACTGTTATCAGAGGAAATATGAAACTTCCCAACAAATTGTTCAATTTGCCTCTATGCTGGTCATGAAAAACATTGGGTTTGTAAAGAGCCCTGTACACAGATGGTAGAGCCGTAGAGGCCCTGGGTAATCAGGTGCACTGTGTCAACTCAATGCATCAGAGCTCTACTGAAGCCTCACTTCATGTTCAGTCAAACATCTAACCCAGTCTGAGGCGAGACAATTGTGTAGATTCATTCTAAAGGCTGACCTACTCCAAGACCAGATGGTTGTTTAAAACTCACTCGAAAACCACTTACCTACTCTGAAGCGAATATTTATGAAGGCTCACTCTAAAACCACTGGACTATTTTAAAACTAAAATATTTATGAAGGCTTATTCTAACAACTGACCTACGATAGTCCAAGGTGTGACATCGATTTGTGAAGGTTCAATCTAAATACTGACCGACTGATACAGATCTAACTGTGATTTTACTCATCAGTTTTGATTTCTATGCTATAACTATTAAACTAGTACTAATCACTAGCAGGTGTGTGGCATGCCCATTGTGCTAACAATGTATATATTGAGAACACAAACTGTTCTGTCAGTTGGCGTGGTTTGTAACAGATACACACAAGGCTAATCAGTAATACAATGAGTTGACATACAGGTACTGTTTCATAATTTGACACATATATTTTGTATTGTTGGCACTTGTCGCAGGCAATCTTTTGTCCATCCATCAGTGATTATGGTGTTATTATTTCAATGCTCAATAAGAGAAAAACAGTTCAGCTGTTGCTATGTTGCATTAATTTTGTAATAATATTTAGCCTTGCAAAAATTTCTCTGAAATTTGACGCAAATATATATTTCAGTTATGACCAAAAGCATGCTTTCTAGTATAAAGAGGTAAACTTTCTAATATAAAAATATAAAAACATTATGTTTGTGATAACAGATGTATCATGACATTTTTAATGACTTTTCTTGTCAAATTATCTTTAAAGTGGGCATATCTTTGTTCCAGTATAGGATGCCTGTGGCCTGATCTTGTCATTGGCCTTTCAGGCAGAAGAAATGTGTTTGTCAATGTCAGACTTGATTGATGTGTAGATGCTGAAGGAATGGGTCAAATTGAGTTATAATAGCCGTGTAAACAAGTTCTCATGAAAACTTGATAGAACTTTCCAGCTTTTATACTGATTTGTTTTAAATGGAACAATTGTGATAAAGTATTTTCTTCAGTTTAAGTCAAAAATACAGAATTTCAAAAGTGGCAGATCTGATTACTAGCTTACTAAACATTGAAGTCAGTTTAATATTAATTAATTATTAATTAAACAACTTTCAGTTGAATCAACAATGTCTGATTGCATTTCTTCTAAATATAGTCGAATGACATAATTGAGTGGACCAGACACTTGAATGCAGCTTCCCCAACCCCCCACCCGTATAGCACTCCCACCCTGCCCCACACACCACTCCCACCCTGCCCCACGCACCACTCCCACGCTCCTCTAAGTGAGCTATAACACTTTCTCACAATTCATTGTAGTTTCTCTCAATAAACTACTGGTATTAATAACTTTGGAATGCACGAAGGGCTTGTTTACCAAGACCACTGATGAATCAAACGTCACGCTTGCTTGACCATGGAATGTGGGGGGTCTGTGGGGGTTTGTGCGTCACCAGGACGCATGAGAATGTAGCAGTTGACTAATCGGTTAGTTCAAAGTGACGCTGCATAAATGACCATGTCTGCGGGGCAGAATGGATTCTTTAAATGGCCTCGTATAATGTGACTTCCTCATAAACTTTGTCTTGGCTCTAAAAGAAAATGTACAGTGCTAATGCAGTTATAAATATATGAAGGAAGCATTTATTTGCAAAACACAGTACGTTCAATATGTGCATTTCAACATGAATCACCATTTTTCGTTGCACATTGTTAAGTGATAGATATAAAAAAAATTATTTTATCAATGTTGTATCGCATAATTACATACCTATTGGTATTCCACCGTTTTGTGGAATGTGTTACTTTAATGATGGGGGAGTAATTGCCCTGGTTTTATACTGCATATAGCATGACTCATATATAAAGCACCCTTCTCTCAGCTACACCTTATAGGTCTTATCAAGAACCATCCATAGATTTGATAAAGTATTACCCAGTGGTTACATGCACACATGCATGCCCTTGTTGACACGCAAGCACGCACACGCACTTGCACACAAAGGGTTAAGGGAAGCACAGCCCTCCGCCCCTAGTAGTCCTTTGAGCATACCTGGTGGCCCCAGGTATCAGATGCGGGTTCCCGTCTCTCGCATGGGATACAGTTGCCAATACCACAAGTGACAATAATAGACATTTGAGTTAGTGGCGTCGCGTGGCTTTGTGAGTGCTTGAGAGACATGTGCCAGGCCAGGTCCTTAGTCAGTTGCTGCTGCTTCAATTAAACTCTGTTGGTGTTGACGTTTTAATCTATCCAAGCTGACCCTGGGAAAGTTGCCATTTTCATCCGTAACTATTAGTTGTGGTATTGCTTTTTAATTTTGCATGAACTTGAAGGAAGTCTTGGACGGTCACACATGGCTGAATGCTGGGGAATTTTTGGTGGTCATTCATGCATGAATACAGGGAAGTTTTGGACAGTCACACATGGATGAATGCAGGGAAGTTTGGGACAGTTATGCTTGGATGAATGTGGAGAAACCTTGGACAGTCATGCATATTTTAATGCAGGGAAATCTTGCATGGTCATGCATGGCTGAATCCAGGGAAATCTTGAATGGACAGTTACGCATAAATAAATGCAGGGAATTAGGCCAAAAAGAAAATGTCAGTGGTTGCAGCATTGTGTCACAGTATGGCATTTGAGTACGTTGTCCATGGAAAGTCTCCATGTCACATTGTTGGCAATGTTTCTTATCACTGAGACTTCAGCAGTTGTGCAAACACTTTTAACAGCAACAATGTGCCGCTGTAACGGTGCTTTTATTTGTAGCAGGGTTTTGAGTGAATGTCAGTGACCATTAGTACTGATTGCATTGACTTGTTGTCAACTGATGGTGTTTTTATTGGGGGCTGTTTCTTAATGACACTGGTCCCAAGCTCATAGTCTCATGTCTAACACAGGACTGTTTTATGGTAGTGAGTTTACACACACATGCACACACACGCACGCACGCACGCACGCACACACACACACACACACACATACTGCATATATACATACATAAATACACAATATATCTATGTAGAGACTGCCAGCTGTGTGAGGTGACAAGTCATAGACACCAGGCAGAGGGGATCAACGGCATTTAGTGTCATTTAAAAGACAACTTCCGGATGCTGACAAGTCATCAATTTGTAGCCAGTTGTTGAAATGGCTGAGTCAATCGCTGGCCTGGAGTTGGAAGCCAGTAGTTCCTGGGCCTGGAGTTGGAAGCCAGTAGTGCCTGACCCTGGAGTTGGAAGCCAGTAGTTCCTGGGCCTGGAGTTGGAAGCCAGTAGTTCCTGGGCCTGGAGTTGGAAACCAGTAGTTCCTGGGCCAGGAGTTGGAAGCCAGTAGTTCCTGAGCCTGGAGTTGGAAGCCAGTAGTTCATGAGCCTGGAGTTGGAAGCCAGTAGTTCCTGGGCCTTGAGTTGGAAGCCAGTAGTTCCTGGGCTTGGAGTTGGAAGCCAGTAGTTCCTGGGCCTGGAGTTGGAAGCCAGTAGTTCCTGGGCCTGGAGTTGGAAGCCTGTAGTTCCTGGGCCTGGAGTTGGAAGCCAGTAGTTCCTGGGCCTGGAGTTGGAAGCCAGTAGTGCCTGACCCTGGAGTTGGAAGCCAGTAGTTCATGGGCTTGGAGTTGGAAGCCAGTAGTTCCTGACCCAGGAGTTGGAAACCAGTAGTTCCTGGGCCAGGAGTTGGAAGCCAGTAGTTCCTGAGCCTGGAGTTGGAAGCCAGTAGTTCATGAGCCTGGAGTTGGAAGCCAGTAGTTCCTGGGCCTGGAGTTGGAAGCTAGTAGTTCCTGGGCCTGGAGTTGGAAGCCAGTAGTTCCTGGGCCTGGAGTTGGAAGCCAGTAGTTCCTGGACCTGGAGTTGGAACCTAGTAGTTCATGGTGTTGAAGCAAGCACCAAGGCACCACTGTGCCAGTTGTTAGTGGTGTCATTGCTAACTCTCATATTGTGGCTGCATCTTATGGTGATGGTGGTCTTAAGATGATGGTGGTTTCAAGTTCCTTGTGGTCTAAGGACTAATGCCAATACCCATTGTTGACCGATTGAATGTGTTGTGGATGGGCAAAAAATTGGATTGACGGATGTAACCTATATGACAATCAAAATGGACTCAGCCCATCAATTTGATGGGGTACATTTGCACTGCATTTAAGTGATTTTGATAGTCTTTGTTGTGGTTCCGTGTTGTTGGTAGTCCTATTTTGGTGGTAGTTAGGGTTGTTTGATTTAAATCAAATGATTTAAATCATTGATTTAAATCATGTTTTAAATCGCTCCAAAAAATTTTTTTTAGATCATTGATTTATGATTTTTTTGACTTCCGTTTTTTTAATCACTGATTTATATGAATTTAACACAAATAATTGTGTACAAGCATCGAGATCAACAAAGTTTAGTGTGTTTTTTAATACAAAAGCACAAAGTGCGCACACTTGTGTAGCTGTATTGACACCAGATAGCCTGATATTCAAATATTTTATGACATTGTGTATACCAGATTTCAAAAATATCAAATAAATAAAAAAATCTGATTTAAATAAAAAAAATCCTATTTTTTTTATTTTTAAAATCATGATTTTTTTCAACGCTGGTGGTAGTCCCATGTTGATGGTAGTCGTATATCGGTGGTGGTCCCATGTTGATGATAGCCCTATTTTGGTGGTTGTCCAATCCATGTTGATGGTAGTCCTATATTGCTGGTGGTCCCATGTTGATGGTAGTCCAGTATTGATGGTGGTCCCATGTTGATGGTGATCACATACAAATATTATTAACTGTCATCTTGTAATATCTATTATACCTTACAAATAAATCAGTAACATAAAATACTTGTTGTTCATCCTTCTTCTGTGGTGCCCAGTCACAGGGCTCCGTGTCACACTGACACAGGCCCAGTGTTATTCCATTCATCTCATCCTTTGAATGAATACACAGTTCCAGTGTCCACTAAGTATAGGTGGGTGATCAAATGACAGCAATTATGATCTTGCTGATTAACAAGATTGAACAAGATTGTCATCCAAAGCAGAAACCTCAGATGACAAGTGGACAAGGAATAAATTTCCTTATCGAGAGTCCGACAATTATTCATCTATGTGTAACCCGCCCTTCTGATATATTTGCAAATTTTGTTTTTAAACATATTCTTGCTACTAGCAAAGATTACTTTCTGTCCAATCTACGCTATCCCTTCACTAACGTTACTTCATAACCTCTAGTTCTATATTTCTTAATTGAGAACAACTACTTCTATCAATATTTTCATAACCATTTAATATCATAAGACCTCCTATTTGGTTTCCTCTTGATCTTTCGATCTCCTTGTCTCTAGTGTTGATTAGTGTATTGATAATCTTGATAAAGTGACAGACAACGATGATGTTGATTTGACACTAATGACACTAGTAGTGACGTGACTGCTGTCTGTTGCAGGAGAGAAGCCCTACAAGTGTACGTGGGAGGGTTGTGACTGGCGGTTCGCACGCTCCGACGAGTTGACGCGTCACTACCGCAAACACACCGGCTCCAAACCATTCCAATGCAAGTCGTGTAGTCGATGCTTTTCGCGGTCCGACCACCTTGCACTACACATGAAGAGACACCCGCAGGAATGACACCAATGATGATGACACTGCTGTCATCACTGTCACGAGTGTCAGTGTCATTGTGGCATCATTGTCAGTTGGCAACATTTTCATTTGGCAGCCATATAACGTTCAAGTGGGAGAGTGGTCAAGTCAGCCAGGGTCATCAGGTCATTGACCACTCTCAAGCCACCGAGACAACTTATGATGTTGACTAACTGTCGGTTAGACGATGTAGTTTTCTAATTTTATACAAAATAACAGTGAATGTTTGGACTGCCTATGCACCAAAACATTGTGAAGTATCGCTAAGTCACGGAGAACTGCATTAACCTTTCTAACCAAACTTATACATTCCATATGTGAGTATGTGTGTGTATGTGTGTGTATGTATGTATATGTGTGTGTGTGTGTACTCTGGATAAGTATATCCTATTGAAAGCATCCAGTTACCGTTGAAGACCTCCAAGGATCAGTGTATCGTTTGTGCCATCAGTGTTCTGCTCGAACTCACCCATGAATTGGGTAGTCGCTCAACCATGCACTGTTGACTATCTACAGCTGAAGCGAGAAACTTCCCAACAAGTCTGTGTCTGTTCCGTGGTTCTGTGATCTGATTGTTGCGCTGACAGTCTGCATGTATGACTGCCTCTTGTTTGTGATACTCTAAGACGTTCTCACAAAGATGGCTCGTTGCACAGCCCCTGTGAAAGAGTGTCAGCTTCATGCAGGTTACCATGGAAATGAGCCTTACTGTACGGTTGCAATGGCGAACTTCTGCTGTATGCAAAAATAGTGTGTCTAACTGTGGTGATGGCTTGTCTCCTGAAGGATTGGAAGAGGAACTCTGTTGATGTAGCAGAACCTTTGACCACATGGCCTTGCTAGTGACATCCAGCAGGGCATCAAGACCTGCAGCAGATGCAGGTCTCATTGCCAACAACAGCCTTGACCAAAAACAGGGCCTTGACCAATAACAGGACCTTGACTAATAACAGGACCTTGACCAGCAACGGCCTTGACCAACAACAGGGCCTTGATAGCAGCTGACTCAGAGCTTTACAGACAACGGCATCATTCACCAGCCATCATGAACAACAAGAGACGGAGATGCTGTTGAACTGTCCTAGCATATACCTGTGTCCTACAGTTGACAAGGACAGGACATCGCTGATGACATGGACAACAACCAACGGTAAGTATCAACAGTCATTGTGCTATGACAGGAAACTGTCATTCATTTGTGCCTTGATTGTGTACTGCTCCTAGCATTAACACTTAGCAGCACTTTGTATGCTGTAATCATTCATAGTTAGTGGAAACCGGGCTAGTTTCAAGCTTAAATGTGGGTGGTCTTTAAATGTTGAGTATTCTGTGATTTTTCTCTCTACATGAAATCTGCTAAATTATTAAATTATATACATTTGTGTAAGATTGTAAATTATATTTTTCATTATACAGCCAAACCAGATGTTGATGGAACATGTAGAAAGGTGAACTTAAAATGGCATTTTATATATTTTATTTAAAATTAAAACTTCTTGTAAAGTTTCATTGATTTTTTTACTAAGGGACAGTTTTGATGTTTATTTATAAATATCCTTGACATTTTGCAACACGGATACTTTCAATCATCGCCAGACTCCTTGTTTTAAATGTTCACCTTGGTAAAAAAATTAGTTAAAATGGGATGTTTTTAGTCCAAGCCACAATCAATGTATTTGTCCTGATAATGAGTGCGCCATGTTAGCGAATCTCACCATGCTTCGTGTCTAGGTATATTATCACTGTACTTTGCCTTTTGTTCCTTTGTGTCACTGTCACCAGCCAGTGTCTCTGTCTTGATGACATTGATGGCTGGAGGGGGTTCTAGTGTGGGCATTGTTGGTACTGCATGATATCCTACCTGCTGCCCTTTCATTGTGTTATGACATTCAGTGTGTTTAATGAGATGACTCTACATGATAGAGATCCATGGGCTTGGAGTCACATCACAGACAAGAATTATAGTTAAGTTGTCCTAGAAGTCATAATGGGGTCCCTGGAAGTCATAATCAAGAACCCATGGAAGTCATAATCAAGAACCCATGGAAGTCATAATCAAGAGTCCCTGGAAGTCAAAACCAGGAGTCCCTCAAAGTCATAACTAGAAGTCAATCGAAGTCATAATCATGGGTCCCTCATAGTCATATTCAGGAGTCCTTTGAAGTCATAATCAAGAGTCCATAGAATTCATAAAATCAAGAGTCCATAGAAGTCATAATCAAAAGTAACTGGAACTCATAATCAGAAGTCCCTCAGGATTCACTTGGAAGTCATAACCAGGATTCATTGGGAATCATGACCAGGATTCACTGGAAGTCAGAATCACGGTTCGCTGGAAGTCATAACTAGGATTCACTGGAAGTCAGAATCAGGATTCACTGGTAGTCAGAATCAGAGTTCACTGGAAGTCATAACCAGGATTCACTGGAAGTCATAATCAGGATTCACTGGAAGTCATCATCAGGATTTACTAGATGTCAGAAAAAGGATTCACTGGAAGTCATAATCAGGATACACTATAAGTCAGAATCAGGATTCACTGGAAGTCATAACCTGGATTTACTGGAAGTCATATCCAGGAGTCCCTGGAAATCATAACCAGGGGTATCTGGAAGAGAATGGGAGGTTAACTCATTGGATGTCAGATCAGACAGGTGGCACCAATGACCAAGAGCATGGGAGGTTAACTCGGTGGATGTCAGATCAGACAGGAGGCATCAATGACCAAGAGCATGGGAGGTTAACTCGGTGGATGTCAGATCAGACAGTAGGCACTAATGACTAAGACCATGGGAGGTTAACTCGGTGGATGTCAGATCAGACAGGTGGCACCAATGACCAAGAACATGGGAGGTTAACTCGGTGGATGTCAGATCAGACAGGAGGCACCAATGACCAAGAGCATGGGAGGTTAACTCGGTGGATGTCAGATCAGACAAGAGGCACCAATGACCAAGAGCACGGGAGGTTAACTCGGTGGATGTCAGATCAGACAGGTGGCACCAATGACCAAGAACATGGGAGGTTAACTCGGTGGATGTCAGATTAGACAGGAGGCACCAATGACCAAGAGCACGGGAGGTTAACTTATTGGATGTCAGATCAGACAGGAGGCACTAATGACCAAGAGCATGGGAGGTTAACTCGGTGGATGTCAGATCAGACAACAGGCACCAATGACCAAGAGCACGGGAGGTTAACTCGGTGGATGTCAGATCAGACAGGTGGCACCAATGATCAAGAGCACGGGAGGTTAACTCGGTGGATGTCAGATCAGACAGGAGGCACTAATGACCATGAGCATGGGAGGTTAACTCGGTGGATGTCAGATCAGACAGTAGGCACCAATGACTAGACCCTCAGTAATGCTTTCACCTGCGTGCATGTGTAGGGTGTTAATGCTGTAGACATGCACTGTATTGTGGTGCTTCGGTTCAGCAGTTGTGGGCTGATGGGCCCTGCTCAGTCATGGACAGTGACATCACAGGCAGCATTCAGCAAATGACAGTTGAATGGAACTGGTGAACTTTCTCTTAGTAGATGTTCTCTGGCTAATGGGCTCTGTAAATGCCCCCTTTGGCTTGATTGAGTCCCAACTTGTAAGGGGGTTCACTGTGGGGGTACAGTTGGGGTTATGTCATAACAACCTTTCATGTAGTGCTTTACCTGGGATACTTGAGGGTGATTTACTTGGGAGGGTTCTTTCCTTTACACTAGATCCCATCTGCTGTGGCCGCCATAACACAAGATGATGACATTTGGATGAAAGTGGTTTCTTTAATTGTACCAGAGTTCAGTCGAAATAGACTCAGTTTGGGCAAACCAGCACGGGAAAGTCATTCTGTCATACAGCTGTATGTAGTTATGGAGTTAAATAAGTTTTAATTTTATAAATGTTACATTCCATTCACATTAAAAAGGTTTCTGTAGGAGAAAATGTTGTAAATAAAATGGACAGTCTTACTCAGTCATGAAACTTTTGCCGATGAAACATTTGAAACTCACAATTACGTCAACATCTGACCTTTGGTATAGACTGTTGTTAACAGTCTAGACAGATCTAGTCAGACCACGCCTGGGTTCGTGATAAATCTTGTGACATCCTTACTCGCGGGCACAGATCACATCTTCCGGTGGCCGACAGCACTGTCAGTGTCATCTAGCTGTCATGTGGTTGAGCTACCTTTCCTGGTCATTTAGCCTACCTGGCCAGGTAAGGGAAGTGACCAGGGCCATGAACTCAGGACACAGGGCTGATAAGATAATAGCCGTATAATCTTGTATACATTGTGTCCTGCATCAGTGGCGATGCTATCTTGCTGGTATAGGAGTCTGTGGTTACAGGGGTGAGGGTCATGGGGGGTCGATGGTTTAATAGGTAGGGTAAGTTGGTGCATTTGCCACCAAGCTTATGTTTTACCAATGCTCGTGGTTGGTTTATAAAAAATATATCCTGTGATTGTGGACATGTGGCACATCTACCCATAATGATAACTGAACAGTTACAATTACTTAAATGTACCCGTAAACAACTTCTCTTGTGTGTGGCAGTAATTACCTATCGTATTACAGGTATCTACAAGAACTTGAGTTTGTTACATTAGCACGTTGGGCACCAAGAACGTCAGTTTGCTTGAAAAACTAGTTTTATACCAATGAATGTGCTCCTGTATTTGTTGCAACTAATTGTATGAACTTTTTCTAAAGTTTTCTCTCCTTATACGTGTCTGCAGTCTCTATTACTACGCACTGTATTTGAAAATGTTCTGACTTTCTAGTTTCAGGGAACACGGAGTGGAACTGGAAGCAGATGCCAGCAGTAGTGATGGTGGACGTAATGGAAGACAAAGCTACAATGTGCAGAAGGGGGGCTTCTGCGGCGACACACGGGATGTTGCAAGATGGTCTCATACTGGCTACTGACAATAATACTGGCTTAACCCCACAGACAGGACATTTAATATGAATGTGTATGAGTAGTATAAAATTTCATGATATACCAGAAATACATGAATGGTCGGCATTGTATTAAATAAGTCTTTAAATTACACCAGATATACCTTAACTTTGACATGTTTTTGGCACCCATCCCCCATAAAACATCAAGAAATTAATAAAATGTGAGACCTTATTAAGACACACTGACAACTTCTCCATTTGTCTAAAACCAGTCATCTGGCAACGAATATGTTTCTGGAATAAATGTCCTACCATAAACATCCAACACCAAAGATGCCTTGTGGGATACCTCAGGGTGCTTGTGAAGATAACAGTCACGTCTTTGGTACATTTAGTTTAGTTACCTCTTTCGTGTGACTGACACTTATCCATGCATAAGCACATATAACACCAAATGTGATTATGCCGCTTTTTGGCTATATATGCCAAAAGTGTACCATTACTTTCCTGGTTTGAAAAGTGTTCATGATTATTGCAATATTTAGAAAAGCATGAAGGCTCAAAGAGATGGCCGGCTGATGATACCACGACTTTGCAACACGAAACATTTAATGGATTCCATCCAGACGCGACTGTCTTTCATGGTAGCTATGTTAAAACGTTAAAAGTGATCATTATTGTTTTTTGATACTTTCACACTACACTGTGTGAATTGTTATTTATGCCTCGTTTTGCCTTGCTTAGTAAGCATGTGTGTGTGTGTGTGTGTGTGTGTGTGCGTGCGTGCGTGCGTGCGTGCGTGCGTGCGTGCGTGCGTGCGTGCGTGCGTGCGTGCATGAGGGGACAACTAAAGTCTTTCTTCTAATGCGTGTCTGTATGTTTCCATGTTTTTTGTACACACAAACTTACCTGTTTTTCATGTTTAACCAAAATTAATTGTCTACCTTATTTTGTGAGCTGTTTACACAGTAATATATGTTGTGCTCATTATACTGAATTGTGAATATGTGATGAATCATACAGATGCATTCTTAATTCAATTTGTGTATATAAATAATATTATGTTTGTAAATATCACTGTTTTCTCCCAACATTCATCTTATGTAATGTTGGTTCCCATATACTAATGTGTCTGTATAAAAGTTATTTGTAAATGTTTGCTTTGTACAATAGTATATGTCTACATTTTGTCTGTATAATGGCCTATGATTCGACACTGTTTTTGAGTAGATTATTGACAGTGTTTTTTAGTTGTCTTGTTACGACACAAACACAGTTAATCTTTATTATTTGTGTGCAATTTATTTGTATGCAACTACAAGAGCATATTTGATATGAAATGAATCTGGATATTCTGGAAGTTTTCAATGTCACATGGTGACATTTTGTTGTAAACTTTATAAGTTGAAAATCCTGGCTTGCCACTGATGGTACATTGTGTAACTGTATATGTGCAGTGAATTATCACTTATCCTTGAAAATTCCATTTTACATTTTATAAACTCCTGATTTTGATTAAAGTGGCATGGAACCTTAAAAAAGTGTAGCTTGGATCTGGAATAGCGCCATGTGCTGCCACCTAGTATGGTAATTGGAAAAAAATATAAAACATTAGGATTATATGAAAGGAAGTTTCAGTTGTATTCAAAAAATATACAAAAACTATTCCAAAGTGGCTTTTTGATATGTGTGATTGATGCTACATTGTTTTCAGTTACAAAGTGGCAGGGTGGTATATCTGTAAACAGCTGATTTTGGAGGAATTTTTTATTTGAGCATTGTAAATATACACTGCGTTAAGGTAGACATGAAATGGTGTTTTCAAAATTCAAATCTTTGAAATAAACTGTATCTGAGGAAATAAATATCACCAGAGGTATGCCTTTATGTCACAGAGTTGTCAGTTTGATTCCATCCAGATGTTTCATTATGAAGGATAAATGCAACAACTTATACTATAGATTATATGGATAGCCACATTGTAATTACTCTGGCTAATAATGCTGACGGTGAAGCTATACTAATCCACATGCAAGAGGAGTCTGTGTTGCTCGTATGTGATTTGTTATATTCTAATTTCAAGGGAATGTTCAATGATTTTCATTGGTTAGTTGAATAACTGATTTACAGACATTGATATACTGAATTAGTATTTACATCCTGGTTGGCTAAAAATAAGATCCGTGCAACACGTGTTGCTCTCGTGATCATCTGCAGCAACACGGATTCAAATATAAAGTACAACATTGTTAATTTATATGTATAAACAATTCAGAAAATTGGGAAATTTTAATTATATACGAAAGATCCAAATAGATCCATATAAGTTAACCAATGAAAGACCCAAGTAGCTCCATGTAAGTTAACCAATGAAAGCCCCAATTAACTCCATATAAGTTAACCAATGAAAGACCCAACTAGCTCCATATAAGTTAACAAATAAAAGACCCAACTAGCTCTTTATAAGTTAACAAATAAAAGACCCAACTAGCTCTTTATAAGTTAACAAATAAAAGACCCAACTAGCTCCATATAAGTTAACAAATAAAAGACCCAACTAGCTCTTTATAAGTTAACAAATAAAAGACCCAACTAGCTCTTTATAAGTTAACAAATAAAAGACCCAACTAGCTCTTTATAAGTTAACAAATAAAAGACCCAACTAGCTCTTTATAAGTTAACCAGTGAAAATCCTTGTAGGTTCCCTTTAACAGTGGTCCTCCAGGGGACAGTTTGCTTGCATGATTGTCACCAATCTCGTGGCGTGAACACGTTTACTGGCTGGAAAAACAATGCTTCAAATGTAGAAAGTTGGAACATTTGTGTGATACGGAAGTCTCGAGCGAAGTTAAAGCCACTGTTTTACTGTTTTTAATCAGACTCTTGTTTTGTATGACATGGCTGTGACAATCTGTTGCAGTCTGACTGACATTTGCAGAACCGAGCTAAATGTTTCCCAGTTGTACAACAGTTCATTCCTTCTCTGTACTCTTGTACGTAGCACTGGATTGAACAGTGCAGTCGTTACAGTGGTCATTGTTCTGTCAACTGGATTCATAAATTTTTTGATGTGCGCCTGTAAATTAAAGCCGCAGCACTTTTGGTAGGTGCAGTGAATTATGTACATGTGGTGCCGCCTGGTGTATATCATGTAACTAAATTATGAATTTCATATAAACAACATATTTGGGTTCACGATATTGGCTGTTGCCACATATATTGAAACGTCAGAGTAACAGCTGGTGGCTTAATTATAGTCGTTCACCACAGATGGCAGTGTAAACACAATCACATGGTCTGTGTAGAAACAGACAAATCTTATTTATACATCACTGACATACTGAGACACATTGCAAAACTAATTTTGCAATTATTAGATGAATGTAGTTTACAAGGATTATACAGCTGTGTCCTGTTTGTGTGCTCTGACGAGTGGATCATCATTGTCTGTTGAATGTAATGTGGCTGCATGTGAAGCCATTTAGAATTCTACCTCATGGTTTGTGTGAGGCTGTTTTATGTCGGAGATTCCCCAATGTTTCTGGGCTGATTAATCTGGTTTCTAGAGATACCAGAAAATACGTTGTATGTGCTTGCCTCCATTTATCAGCAAAAACTGCATTATAGACTGATTCTTGTGTTGTCATGTTCCACAGTTTTTCTTGTTCTACAACCAGCTTGTTTCAACACTGCCCTACTGATGAATTATTGCTGTCTTCCTGGAGTCCTGTCAGGAAATACTCATGCACAGTCCAGATACTCTTTTATATGCTGTGTCATAAAATTTGCCTACGTTCTCACTGTCAATTGCACGGATACACACAAGCCTGTCTCCCTAAGCCACATGTAAGGCGGGAACGGACAATTAGGTCTCATTCTGTCAAATGTATATCATTGTTTATTTTCTTAAATTTGTTCCCACTCTAAATGTTCACTTGTGATATAAATCCTTTGTATCTAATTCTGTGTTGTGAATTACTAACTTGTGGGGCAAGTTCGGAAGCATGATGGGTTCACACTGGTGTCTGACAATAAAGTGGACTCCATTTAACAGTTTAGTAGAACCAGTTATATTGGCTGGGACAGACTCATTCCTTATTCCCAATGCATTCAAATGTGCTGGGTAAGTGAATAAGGTGCTAAATAGAATTAAGTTTTTTCTGGCACAAAGTGATTCTACTAAGCAGAGTTCATTGTGTTCATCAATCATTAATGTGAAGGTTATCCTGACTAAATTGTTCTGGGAAAAGTTGTTAAGTGAAGGTGAAATGTTGTGTATTTATGCAAGTGTTCTCGTAATGTGAAACACTGAGCATATATCTTGGTTGTATCATATTGTTTTTCTACCGAACTGAATGAATGCATGGTGTCAGATGGGTATGTCTGTACAGACACTTGTTTATTGTACATCGTCACAACACTTCTAATAAAGGTCACAATATTTTCTTTACCTGCTGTTTCATGATTTTGTTTTTGCTTCTAGTCAATTGAGTTACAAATACTGCAAATCGCTACTTTAATAAGTTTGTCATCATGCTCTATCCATACAAAAGAAGACTAAGTTTGTCATCCTGCTCTATTCATGTAAAAGAAGACTAAGTTTGTCATGCTGCTCTATCCATGTGAAAAAAGACTTAAGTTTGTCATCCTTCTCTATCCATGCGAAAGAAGACTTAAGTTTGTCATCCTGCTCTATCCATGTGAAAGAAGACTTAAGTTTGTCATCCTGCTCTATCCATGTGAAACAAAGCTAAGTTTGTCATCAGATTTTCTATTGACCTGGTTTTGAATATTGCCACTTCACTTCTATTATTCAAAATATGAAGACCTTTTAATATAATGTGTCATCATGCCAGAGGAAAACAGTTATGCACATAATATAAAAAATATTTTCATTAAACAGTTTGGTTTTATTTGTTGAACATATCATGTGAGGAGTAGCCTTGTATTAGTAGTCCTGCATTAGTAGTCCTGCAGTAGTAGTCCTGCACTAGTAGTCCTGCATTAGTAGTCCTGCATTAGTAGTCCTGCATTAGTAGTCCTGTATTAGTAGTCCTGCACTAATAGTCATGCACTAGTAGTCCTGCATTAGTAGCCTTGCATTGGTAAGCCTGCATTAGTAGCCCTGCATTGGTAGTCCTGCATTAGTAAGCCTGCATTAATAGTCCTGCATTAGTAAGCCTGCATTACTAGCCCTGCATTGGTAGTCCTGCATTAGTAAGTCTGCATTAGTAGTCCTGCATTGGTAATCCTGCATTAGTAAGCCTGCATTAGTAGCCCTGCATTGGTAGTCCTGCAATAGCAAGCCTGCATTAATAGTCCTGCATTAGTAAGTCTGCATTAGTAGTCCTGTATTAGTAGTCCTGTATTAGTAAGCCTGCATTGGTAGTCCTGTATTAGTAGTCATGCATTAGTAAGCCTGCATTAGTAGTCCTGTATTAGTATCCTGCATTAGTAGCAGATATTATTATTGGTCATGACATATATCCTGCAATAGCCATATATAATTAATACCACTAGGGTATTGTAAACACACAATTTATAGTTAATTCAAGGGTAATACATGTATAATTTTATATAGAGGGCATGCAACATTCTGTAAAAAATATAACCTCAGTCATTTTTCAGTCACGACTTTTCAGTATTCTCGAGTCTTGACCAATATGTAACAGCCGCCTATTACTAACAAGTCCTTATTTAGAATAGTGGAAAGAATATCAGCGTCGCCATCTGGTGTACAATCCCATTACAATCACTAACAAATTATAACCACACAATTAATTTTTGTTTCTACTCGTTTTTTCTTGAAACGCACACTGATGTACTTATTTACAGCAAAATTACACGGTTACTCATAACTAAATGCCACAGTTGTGGCTTGAGTAACTATTCTGACCATGCCCTGACAAATTTGGAATGAAGAACAAGGGTATACACCAGAGGGCGACACTGAAGAGGGGGGCAGCCGTGGCCTAGTGGTTAAGGTGTTGGACTCTAAATTCGAGGGTTGTGAGTTCAAGACCCACACTGGGCACGGTTCGTTTTCGAAGCTTAGGCAATTTCGTTTACTCTACTTTGCCTCAGTCTACTCAGCTGCAAATGAGTACAAACACTGTTTGGAAGGTACCTGCGATGGACTAGTGTCCCGTCCAGGAGAGTATAACTGCACTCTAAGTTGCTTCGCACTACAGAAACCAGGTTTAAGCACTGGCCATATAAGCCTTCATGGCTTCCTAAGGCGTAATGCCTGGGGGATGACTTTACCTTTACCGACACTGAAGAAGACATGAATAACACGTCACAGAATATTTTGGCAGTCAGCAATCAGTTATTTTGATAAAAACTTTGTAACTTTTATTATTTTCCAACAAACCAAGTGAACATCATATCCATGATACACTTCAATCTTTATTTGTCTAAACAAAAGTAGAACATGATAAATATCACATTTACATATTTACTTCTAATGTATAATCGTCACATCATAATATCACATAAGAATATCACAACATAAAAACAATGTAATAAGTAATAATTCTGTTCCTTCCATAAAATGTTGATTTGAATTATTTTGACTGATGCCAATTACAGATGTATTCATACATCAATACTATTAAAAAAATGTTTACACTGCATTCAAAACCAAAGAATATGAATTGAGCTTGGAATAATATTTCTATATGGTGTATGCTGTACAACTCTTCACATATTTGTGAACCCCTTTCATTGTGCACCCACCTCTTTCCCTGTGCACCCACCCCTTTCCCTATACACCCATCCCTTTCCCTGTGCACCCACCACTTTCCCTGTGCACACACTCCTTTCTGTATGCACCCACTTCTTTCTCTGTTCTACAGCTAATAATACTGCAACAAGGTATCGTTTTGAGCAAACTATACAACCCCAATGTATGGTTGTAAATCCTTGTTTGATGTTGAGTATGTTGAGTAGCATGTTGTGTGTTTGCTGTACATGAAAGCAACATGCCTACACATTCTGTACTACACAGGCAGAGAATGTCAGTCAACCTTACAAGAAACAATGACCATGGGTTCACACACAAAATATCACAAACCATTTAATATAATTATGTGCAGTGAGCACACACAATAATATAATTATTCAATAAATATACCACCCCGTATTTACAAAACACTATCACAGTTAAGATATATATATATATATATATATATATATATATATATATATACACCGCTAAACAAACAATATCATTAAAAACCATCATAGTACTAATGAATCAAAAATTTGCAAAGAAAAACCCTGAATCCATATGTACATATGAAAGAAAGAAACCCAAAATCCTGAGACATACTTTACAGCCCATTTCATTGATGTTAAAGCTACAATTTAGGTCATAGTTATTATAAGTACATCAAGTAAATGCTATTGCAACATTAACAAAACAATTATATAATTCTGAACAACATTGTTAAATTAATAAACCCAAGAGTTAAATAAAAAAATTATTTTTAACCATTCCAGATAAACTAATCAAATTAGCATTCCAATCAAATATGCTACTCGGACATCACAGAACACAACTTTACTATTTGACAATGGGAGCGTTTTGACAGATTTTATTTCCGGTATATAAAACATGTAAATTTACAACTTTGTTATTGTTTTAATAGGAAATAATATATTGTAATTTTATAATGCAATTCCCTATAAATTTGCATGTTCCTTTAAAAATGGACTACATGACAGCCCCGTGGTTCACCGGCACACTGTTTGCCATGGACCCCCTGGACTACATGACAGCCCCTGTGGGGAACCCCCAATTTATTCAATGAATAATGCTTAAGAACGTCATTGAGGTTGGAAGTTAAGCATGAAGTGCGTACAATGGTGAGATTAATTATAAATTATAGATAAATACCACGCTACACAGTGTCTTCTACTTGACTGATATTGTCTCACTCTGAGCTGACGTGGTATGAACTAACAGAAGACATCATTCAACGCCACACAAAACTTTACTTTCCCTTCATAGCTAAGCTCATACAGTTTTTGCAAAGTTTCTTTGTGTTAGCACAGGGTTCGAATTTAGTCGGGGTCCATGGGCCCGCAGGTCCCTAGATTCACTAGTTCCGAATCTGTGGGTTCGACTGGCCCCTAACATTTGACAAAAACTATGATATCGGTGCATCCCGAAGGCACAACACAATTGTATTGCCAGATTTGATGAGTCCCACTAAGAGATAGGTGAGGGTTAAATAGCTTTAATTTTTTTTACTTTTCTTTTTTCAATCAAGGATATAATCTTAAATGTCTAATAGTAATACTCTTGAGCATATATATGCCAGGAGGTGACACATTTTTAAACAGGAGCTGACAAAACACAAATATATATATATATATATATATATATATATATATATATATATATATATATATATATATATATATATATACATACATACATACATACATACATATATACACACAGTCAATAAAATTTATATTATGGATTTTTCAGGCAAACAGCCTTGAGCCCCCCGTTTTGATGGCAGACCCCTAGATTCTGGAAAGTGGGGGTCCAGCTGGCCCCCACTAACTTTAGGCTAATTTCTAACCCTGCGCTAGCAGAAGGGTTTGTAATTAATTCCAAATGTTGGCAACGTTTTGTTCTTACAGGCCAATTCAGGTTCATAATAAGGGATATTTGTCCAAATATTTCTGGCAGTGGTCATAAAGCGGCATTCAACAGCTGAGTCACTATCCATGTCAAAGGCCATTTCAGTTCTACACCTGTTCGAGGGGGGGTCCTTTGTCAAAGTTAAACCCTCCAGTAAACCCTGCACAGCTAAAGTAGCCTAAAGATTATATTCCAGTGGTGTTGGATTGTACTGGTGTGTAATTAGCAACAAACCTGCTGCTGGTGTTAGGAGAAAATGGTGTTCTTTTATGCTACTTCAATAGAGTATTGAACACATTTCATGATTTAATTCAGTCATTTAAACAAAGATTAAATGGATAATTTTTTCATGCTTTAAATATGTGACTTAATCCATTGCATATTCTGTAGAATGTGTTGGCACAAATGATGTTTTTTCAGTTGTTAATTTAAAATAATGTCAGACGTGCAGTCACTTACAACTGTAACTGACTACCCAGTATGATTAATTTGACCCATATAATTATATGTTTATATACGTATAATATATCTTTCTAGAATTTTTTACCGTTTGCATAAATACACTGCCGTACATAGTATAAATGTACATTCCATCAAAAGTACATACACATAAATACATACCTTGCATACACACGTATGTACATACATACATACACATTCAGTCATTTACACTCATGCATGCATGTTTGCAGCATATACGCACAAACACACGCACACATACACATATACCACAACAATGCATCCATGATCACAATGATGTAACAAAGTCCAAAGATGACACAAAATGTCGCTACAACATTTTTCTACAAAATGTTCTAGTAACAAACATTCAGAAAACAATTGACAAACAGTACCCATCAAACAGTACCCATCAAACAGTACCCATCAAACAGTACCCATCAAACAGTACCCATCATCAATATAAGTTGAGCAACTATTCAATAAATGATTATCATCACGCAGACCTTCACCTTTCAAGGACAAAATGTATTCCCATCAGTGGTGACCCTCACGACCCTGTGGTTTGCCTGGATGGGGGTACGACCTCTGATGCAGGAGGTGGCAGTGGTAGAGGGCCGCCACCGCTGGACAACAGGAGAAGACTTGGCGGTCTGTCCCCACTTCATCCGCAGCCAGTTGGTAGGGGCCATACAAGTGACGGTGAACTTGCGTGAGTACGGGCCTTGCACACGATGGGTCCCCTACAACACGCATCAATTATTATGTGACTAGTTTCCATGTGATAATCTCATTTTTTGGTTGAAATCTTACTTTAACACCAGTTGTCAATGGACCATAATTGTCTTAAATATAATTTGAATGTTATATATTTAGTTTGGCTATTTCGGTCCAAATGTCATGTTTATACTGTATGTGGATGGAATATAATGTTAGAGCTGTAAATAACAAGCAGATCCTGCCTGACTGAACCGATGAATGCCTAACACTTATCAACTTTGTCCACAGCCATTGGAAATTTTTGACACCTTTTCGTGAATGTACCCAATGGCAAGGTTGAATACATAAACAGGTCAAGGTTGAATATATAAACAGGTCAAGGTCAAATTTTCTAAATTGTGGTTCTTCCAACACAGTTGGCTGCTAAAAATGTTAGAATAGGAACAGCTACCTTCTTGTCAATGTGCAGGTCTTTGTAGGGTGAGAGGACCCAGTGAATGCTCGACTCAGACTTAGTGGGCGAGTCACACCGGGGCGTGTTCAACTTCTCATAGTTCACATGGCTGTATATACTGAAAATAAGTGGCAGTATTTCATATATTATAATATATTAATTATTAAATTAATATAAGGTGGTGGAGAGTTACAGGGGTTCTCCTTTTGGATGAGCCCAGCTTTATGAAAAATACTGCACTTTCAAGACAAGATATAACAAGATGTAATCAGATTTAACAAGACTGCCATTCAAAGAAAAAAGCCATCCTCATTAGCCAGTGGTGGTAGTAGTACTAAAGCACCCATGGCAGACATCCTCACTAGCCAGGGGTGGTAGTAGTACTACAGTACCCATGGCAGACATCCTCACTAGGCAGGGGTGGTAGTAGTACTACTACAGTACCCATGGCAAACATCCTCACCAGCTAGGGGTGGTAGTAGTACTACTACAGCACCCATGCAGACATCCTCACCAGCAAGGGGTGATAGTAGTACTACAGTACCCATGACAGACATCCTCACTAGCCAGGGGTGGTAGTAGTACTACAGCATCCCTGGCAGACATCCTCACTAGCCAGGTGTGGTAGCAGTATTACAGTACCCATGGCAGACATCCTTGCTAGCCAGGGTGGTAGTAGTACTACAGTACCCATGGCAGACATCCTCACTAGCCAGGGGTGGTAGTAGTACTACAGTACCCATGGCAAACATCCTCACCAGCTAGGGGTGGTAGTAGTACTACTACAGCACCCATGCAGACATCCTCGCCAGCCATGGGTGGTAGTAGTACTACAGCAACCCTGGCAGACATCCTCACTAGCCAGGTGTGGTAGCAGTATTACAGTACCCATGGCAGACATCCTTGCTAGCCAGGGTGGTAGTAGTACTACAGTACCCATGGCAGACATCCTCACTAGCCAGGGGTGGTAGTAGTACTACAGTACCCATGGCAGACATACTCGCTAGCCAGGGGTGGTAGTAGTACTACAGTACCCATGGCAGACATACTCGCTAGCCAGGGGTGGTAGTAGTACTACAGCACCCCTGGCAGACATCCTCACCAGCCAGGTATTACAGTACCTATGGCAGACATCCTCACTAGCCAGGGGTGGTAGTAGTACTACAGTACCCATGGCAGACATCCTCACTAGCCAGGGGTGGTAGTAGTACTACAGTACCCATGGCAGACATCCTCACTAGCCAGGGGGTAATAATAGTACTACAGTACCCATGGCAGACATCCTCGCCAGCCAGGGGTGGTAGTAGTACCACAGTACCCATGGCATACATCCTCGCTAGCCAGGGGTAGTAGTACTACTACAGTACCCATGGCATACATCCTCTCTAGCCATACCACAGTACCCTCGCTAGCCAGTGGTAGCAGTAGTGCTACAGCACCCCTGGCAGACATCCTTGCTAGCCAGGGGTGGTAGTAGTACTACAGTACCCATGGCAGACATCCTCGCTAGCCAGGGGTGATAGTAGTACTACAGCACCCCTGGCAGACATCCTCGCTAGCCAGGTGTGGTAGTAGTATTACAGTACCCATGGCAGACATCCTCACTACCAAGGGGTGGTAGTAGTGCTACAGTACCCATGGCAGACATCCTCGCCACCCAGGGGTGGTAGTAGTACTACAGCACTCCTGACATGACATCCTTGTTAGCCAGGGGTGGTAGTAGTACTACAGTACCCATGGCAGACATCCTCACCAGCCAGGGGTGGTAGTAGTACTACAGCACCCCGACAGACATCCTCACCAGCCAGGGGTGGTAGTAGTACTACAGCACCCCGACAGACATCCTCACCAGCCAGGGGTGGTAGTAGTACTACAGTACCCCTGGCAGACCAACCTGATGAAACGTGGATTTGTCAGTTTATCCCTCACCATGTGCAGAAATACACGAATCATTTGTACATCGTCCCACTTCCTGTCTTGGTCAACATATTTCTGGGAAGTAGACCCGCCCAAAATTTCAAAACCTGTGATGACAAGTCCATTACCAATTAAAGTTAAGTTCCCATATGTGAGCCCTATAAATGTGAGCGAGCACTATTATTGGTTAACTGAGCAATTGAAAGTTCCAAAGTTTCAACAGGTTGATCTGCCAGGGTTACTGGTGCAGTCAGAAGTCTCTGGTGGCGAGGGTAGATTTGTCAGGGGTACTGGTGTAGTCAGAAGTTTCTGGTGGCGAGGGTAGATCTGCCAGGGTTACTGATGTAGTCAGAAATCTCTGGTGACGAGGGTAGATCTGCCAGGGCTACTGATGTAGTCAGAAGTCTCTGGTGGCAAGGGTAGATCTGTCAGGGCTACTGATTTAGTCAGAAGTCTCTGGTGGCGAGGGTAGATCTGTCAGGGCTACTGACTGATGTAATCAGAAGTCTCTGGTGGCAAGGGTAGATCTGTTAGGGCTACTGATGTAGTCAGAAGTCTCTGGTGGCGAGGGTAGATCTGTCAGGGGTACTGATGTAGTCAGAAGTCTCTGGTGGCGAGGGTAGATCTGTCAGGGGTACTGATGTAGTCAGAAGTCTCTGGTGGCGAGGGTAGATCTGTCAGGGGTACTGATTTAGTCAGAAGTCTCTGGTGGCGAGGGTAGATCTGTCAGGGCTACTGACTGATGTAGTCAGAAGTCTCTGGTGGCGAGAGTAGATCTGTCAGGGGTACTGATGTAGTCAGAAGTCTCTGGTGGCGAGGGTAGATCTGTCAGGGGTACTGATGTAGTCAGAAGTCTCTGGTGGCGAGGGTAGATCTGTCAGGGGTACTGATGTAGTCAGAAGTCTCTGGTGGCGAGGGTAGATCTGTCAGGGGTACTGATGTAGTCAGAAGTCTCTGGTGACGAGGGTAGATCTGTCAGGACAACTGGTGTAGTCAGAAGTCTCTGGTGACGAGGGTAGATCTGTCAGGGGTACTGATGTAGTCAGAAGTCTCTGGTGACGAGGGTAGATCTGTCAGGACAACTGGTGTAGTCAGAAGTCTCTGGTGACGAGGGTAGATCTGTCAGGGGTACTGATGTAGTCAGAAGTCTCTGGTGACGAGGGTAGATCTGTCAGGACAACTGGTGTAGTCAGAAGTCTCTGGTGACGAGGGTAGATCTGTCAGGGGTACTGATGTAGTCAGAAGTCTCTGGTGGGGAGGGTAGATCTGTCAGGGGTACTGATTTAGTCAGAAGTCTCTGGTGGCGAGGGTAGATCTGTCAGGGCTATTGATGTAGTCAGAAGTCTCTGGTGGCGAGGGTAGATCTGTCAGGGGTACTGATGTAGTCAGAAGTCTCTGCTGGCAAGGGTAGATCTGTTAGGGCTACTGATGCAGTCAGAAGTCCTTGGTGGCGAGGGTAGATCTTGCAGAGCTACTGATGTATTCAGAAGTCTATGGTGGCGAGGGTAGATCTGTCAGGGCTACTGATTTAGTCAGAAGTCTCTGGTGGCGAGGGTAGATCTGTCAGGGCTATTGATGTAGTCAGAAGTCTCTGGTGGCGAGGGTAGATCTATCAGGGGTACTGATTTAGTCAGAAGTCTCTGGTGGCGAGGGTAGATCTGTCAGGGCTACTGACTGATGTAGTCAGAAGTCTCTGGTGGCGAGAGTAGATCTGTCAGGGGTACTGATGTAGTCAGAAGTCTCTGGTGGCGAGGGTAGATCTGTCAGGGGTACTGATGTAGTCAGAAGTCTCTGGTGGCGAGGGTAGATCTGTCAGGGCTACTGACTGATGTAGTCAGAAGTCTCTGGTGGCGAGGGTAGATCTGTCAGGGCTACTGACTGATTTAGTCAGAAGTCTCTGGTGGCGTGGGTAGATCTGTCAGGGCTACTGACTGATGTAGTCAGAAGTCTCTGGTGGCAAGGGTAGATCTGTTTAGACCTTCATCTTTAATAAATAAATGTCAACAATGTGCACTCCCTATACAAAACCTGATTACGCCCAGGATATACGAACCAGTTGTACAATGCATGATCGCTGGTGTTGGCATAGAGCTTCGGTTGATCAGTGACTGGTTCTATCACAGCGTGTTGGAACTTAGGGTAGGACGCCATCTGGTAGGGCAAGTGGAACCGTTCTTGAACATTGGGAGATGCTGCCACCTTCTGGCTTGAAAAAACTGCCATCTCCCTTGGTCTGCAGTCATAATAACCATAATTATTATTAAAAAATTTATACAGTGCTTTTTATTTGGGACCAGCCCACCTATATGTGTACAGTACAGTCACTATAACATGTATGTACAGTACAGTCACTATAACATATGCATACAGTACAGTCACTATAACATGCAATCGTTGGAATCACATCTATATACAGTGAAAGTTATATATAAAAATTAATCAATAACTAGAGTATAATACTGAGATTAAAAATAAATAAATAAACGAAGTTCTTTGGAGATTCTTGAACTTAGTATGTCTGAAATGTTGGTTCGGACACCGAGAAGACTATAGTCTATGAGTTAAAATCACTATCCTGCGATACCACTTTGAAAGTTATGGTTACAGCTCCTTCTGTGGCTGGGTCGACACTGTGGAATGATCTGCCTTCTGCAGCCACAGAAGTGAACTCTGCTTTCAAGATGGTTTTAAGGACACATCTTTTTCATGCTGCTTTTAAGCGTTATAACATTACTGCAGCAGCAGCAATTACTTTCTATTTGAAAATAAGGTTCTTTTATTTATTTAACATATTTTAACTTATTAAAAATTTGATTTGATCTATTTTAAAACTATTAGCATGCACCTTTGAGCAGTTTTTTAACTGGATAGTAGGATACATATTATTAATGTTTAACTTAATTTTAATTTATGTAATGACACCATCTAACTCACTCTTCACGGTAGACCTTGTACCCATGTTGACTCCACACTTTGTAGCTGCCTTCTGCGATGCGATCCTCTGGCTCTATCCTGGGCAGTCGGTAAGGAACCTGTTCATGCAACACCGGCTCTATCTTTGGAAGGCGGTACGGCACCTGCGTATGGATGCCGAGTTCTGTTGGGGCACGTTGATTGGCCTGTATCAGTGGGTGGTCTCCGTACGCCTTCAAGCCTGGGTGACGCGCCCTGTGACCAGAAAACTGAAATAATGTTCTTACTGAAACCATCCCTTTTTTGTAAGACACTGTATCTGTATAACTATACTGGTTCGGAGGCATCAGATGTAAGTACTACACTTCTATTTATCCCCTAACCAACACACTATTGCATAAATATACCTATATTTTATATTGTTACAAATGGTGTAGTATTTTATACTAATGGGATTTGTATTGTTTGTTGGAAAGAAATGAATGATTGAATGATTGATCAATAATTCTTAGTAGCTTTATATGTCAGTATTCATAGTTTTTAGCATTTTAATCAAATGTAAACATTCCTGAACAGGATTGTACTGTGGATATGAGGGAAGAAATAAAGTTCAATATTACTGATTATTGATTAATTGATTGACTGATTGATTGATTGATTGATTGATCCCTGACCCAGGGTGGTGCTGTTGTCACCCCCTATGGGCCAACCCAAACAAAGAGTTGAACTTTCACAGTAGCTACATCAACCAATGATGTAATTTGTCAGACATTAGCAATATCAGTTGGTAATAGATGTGATTGTATAAACATCTACCAGGATTGTTATGAGATGATTAACATGGGAAGATTAGCAAGTGTGTAGTAGACAACTGGATCTCAAACCTGGGTATAATAAAATAATTAAGTATCCACAGATCACCTGTTAAATGACTAGAGTACAGCCCATAATGGTCAGCAGGGCATGGCTGTGGGACATGATTCACAGGCCTTTGTCAGGTCAGTCCATTCATTCTGTCTAAGACAAATAAGATTAATAATGACCACCACCAGACTTGTCATAACCTGCTGGTGTCTACTGATTCTGTGCATCCCATTTATGTTACATGTCGTCTTTATATCTGTATGGTGAATGTTGGTGATAAGTTTGTATAATATTAATGCATTGATGATCAAGGCATTGAACATTAAATAAGACTGCACATAATCATGATTATTAATCACTGTAATTACAATAAATTACATTGTTAACGTAATCACCTCATATCTGGAGAAAACTAATTAATGTGCATCAGTATTCCTGATGTGTCATTTAACATGGCAGACATTAAAAAAACGTGATACAATGTAAATGTGAATAGAATAGTTGTGAACTTAAATATAGTAAACACAAACGATCATTTCTAGCTGGCAGTCTGGCTTGTACACTGAAATCATGTTGGCAATTTTTCTGAGATCATGTGTTGGAACATCAGCACAAGTAGTTTATAGACGATGTGCCATTGAATTGACAGCCAGAGTAGGATGATCAGGACAGGCATAATGTGAAAATAATCATGGCGTCGTTGCTGCATTACAACATATGCTGCCGTATTTCGCACCATTTGTAACATGTGCTTTTTATATGACTGGCCACAATGATGTTTTCCTGGATTCCTAGAAAATTTTATCTGCAATTTTATTTAAAAATTCAAATCATGTTAAATTTTCTGGCAAAAAATTTAATTTTTTTTTTAAGTTCCACCAATGTGACCACCTTAAAATTAATTAATGTCCTTGCAAAATGACGCATTTTCCACTGCCAGCACAACCTCTGTGGTCAGTGAGACACTGGTCATTACAACCTTTGTATGACTACATTGTCAGTGAGACACTGGTCATTACAACCTCTGTATGACTACATGGTCAGTGAGACACTGGTCATTACACCCTCTGTGAGACTATGTGGTCAGTGAGACACTGGTCATTACAACCTCTGTGTGACTACGTGGTCAGTGAGACACTGGTCATTACAACCTCTGTATGACTATGTGGTCAGTGAGACACTGGTTATTACAACCTCTGTGTGACTACGTGGTCAGTGAGACACTGGTTATTACAACCTCTGTGAGACTATGTGGTCAGTGAGATACTGGTTATTACAACCTCTGTGTGACTATGTAGTCAGTGAGACACTGGTCATTACAACCTCTGTGTGACTATGTAGTCAGTGAGACACTGGTCATTACAACCTCTGTATGACTATGTGGTAAGTGAGACACTGGTCATTACAACCTCTGTATGACTATGTGGTCAGTGAGACACTGGTCATTACAACCTCTGTGTGACTATGTAGTCAGTGAGACACTGGTTATTACAACCTCTGTATGACTATGTGGTCAGTGAGACACTGGTTATTACAACCTCTGTGTGACTATGTAGTCAGTGAGACACTGGTCATTACAACCTCTGTGTGACTATGTAGTCAGTGAGACACTGGTCATTACAACCTCTGTATGACTATGTGGTCAGTGAGACACTGGTCATTACAACCTCTGTATGACTATGTGGTCAGTGAGACACTGGTCATTACAACCTCTGTGTGACTATGTAGTCAGTGAGACACTGGTTATTACAACCTCTGTATGACTATGTGGTCAGTGAGACACTGGTCATTACAACCTCTGTGTGACTATGTGGTCAGTGAGACACTGGTCATTACAACCTCTGTATGACTATGTGGTCAGTGAGACACTGGTCATTACAACCTCTGTGTGACTATGTAGTCAGTGAGACACTGGTTATTACAACCTCTGTATGACTACGTGGTCAGTGAGACACTGGTTATTACAATCTCTGTATGACTATGTGGTCAGCGAGACACTGGTCATTACTTCCAGTACACAACATTAATGAACAAGAATATCTTACTTTGTTTCATAAAAATGCCTCAGTTTGCCATAGAAAAATAATATCCAATGATCAACCTATAATTATATAGGTTCTACATTCTATAAAAAGCAGACACATCAAGATTCCTACTGCAGCCAGGTAATGTCTGCTCTATGCATTGCACACAGGCCACAGCCAGTGAATCATTTGGACAGAGATAATAACCACGTATTCTCAAATTTGTATTAGGCCAAGCAAAGAAACAAGTTTATCATCTCACTCGCTTCCATTTTGACCACTGCATCCATTTTTATGATTTACCCTTCAAAAAATTAATTATTAATTTTTTCGGTTTGGTGAAGAAATCTCTGTCCAAAAAGTGCCATGCAAAGTACTGTTAGATTCTGTCCACATTGCACTGGACAAACAATAGACCATCAATCCACCATTGTGATCATCTAAGATTTGGTGGCCATTTTAAAAAAATCACAAAAAAATCATAGCAAACAGTAAAAATAAGAGACTCCCTCTTCCATTTGTCAAAAAGCCCAGACAAGAAACTAATTTTTGTTTTCTCTTGGTCTAATATCATGAAAGTAATTGTGCTGTGACTAATCCAATGTCATTTGTAATGCAATAAACTTGAAAGACGCACACATGAGTCCAGACACAACAATACAAGTGGCCGGTAAGAGGCCTGACTGAATGCAGCACTACATCAAAGCACAGCGTAACCATTATCTACGTCAAGGTCAATATATCGGCCATTGAGAATTATATAAACATGACACAAGGTGGTCAGAGTTTATCGCTACATGACTGGATTGGCACTGCTTAACTGAAGTTTGTACAGCATTAAGCAATGTTGCTTAGAAGCTACACTACATATCCAGACATTGATTACACTAACTGACCTTATATAACAGCTTCAAGTTATGCAATGAGTCTGCGTCATTACCTTTATGAAAATATACCATGGTAAACCATGGTATTACATGGTAATATAATATAGACAGATAGAGAGAGAGAGAGAGAGAGAGAGAGAGAGAGAGAGAGAGAGAGAGAGAGAGAGAGAGAGAGAGAGAGAGAGAGAGAGAGAGAGAGAGAGAGAGAGAGAGAGAGAGGCCTATATACCATTTTTTTTTATATTATACTAACTATACAATATTATAGATATTATTTTATGATTGTATGTATGTGTCTATGAACAGGCTTTCTGCTTCCAGTATTGCAGGGGGTCAACTGACTCAGACTCAGAGTCAGACTGCCGAGTCAGGTACCAGTCCACCTGTGAGTCAGTAGATGCTGCTGCTGCTGCTACATTAGAGACAGCTGGACAGTCCCCCATAAAACAGCATAGTTTGGACCACTTAGCAGGTGGGGAAGATGTTGATTCCCTTGATTCAGCAGTGGTGTCTGGGAGGAGGGAAGTAACTTTATCCACCAAGGTCTGGCGGATGTTGACAGTTTCCACGGGAGTAGCCCACATTAGCTTCTAGTGTGAGTTGAGGGCAGCAGACAAAGTGAAGAGATCAGTGGATTCGTCCTTGCCCAGACATTTGTCTACCATGGCAGCCAGGATACAGACTAGTTGACAGTTGTATTTCTCCTGGAGTTCAGCCACCTCTTCAGATTTCCCACAACTCGCAGCTATTTGTACTTGTATTTGACAATTAAAAAAGTGCTGTATTTGTACTTATATTTGATAACTTTAAAGGAGCTGTATTTGTAGTTGTATTTGATAACTTTAAAGGAGCTGTATTTGTAGTTGTATTTGATAATTTTAAAGGAGCAGTACTTGTAGTTGTATTTGACCCCAACCATGTTATTATTATTTGACCCCAAATATGGAGGCAACTTCCCTCAGTCTGTAGTCCTTGTATGCAAGGCAGAACGATGCTTGATGTTACCTGGTTCTGGGCCTGTGCAAAGTTGTTGGCTGTCTCCAGTGGAGTTAGAATGTCAATCAGCTCATCGAGGATCTTGCTCTCTTAGAGCGACAACTTGCCCACATAGTCTAACTTCTGCAGGGTTTGTCGGCTTATCAAACAGACCTTGCGAATCATCTTCAGCTGACTGTTCCAGCACACTGCTGTGTACTGCTCCAGTTTGAGCTCATTTTCAAAGAGCTGTGCCTGACATGACCAACCAGCTTGCTGGCTTTGCTGATGATGTTGGTGAGTTGATGACCTGCTTGCTTGCCTTGCTGATGATGTTGGTGAGTTGATGACCTGCTTGCTTCAAACCCATTCTTAATGCACAATTGTAACGTACAGGCAAAACACGGGTAATGTGTTGGCAATTACTGCAACAGCCCACTATCCGTATCCACTAATTCATCCAGCTCGATGTCTTCATACTCGCAGGCAGTGTCACCAGCAGTATCCACATGTGTCACCAGCAGTATCCACATGTGTCACTAACAGTATCCACATGTGTCACCAACAGTATCAACATGTGTCACCAGCAGTATCAACATGTGTCAATCCACATGTGTCACCAGCAGTATCCACATGTGTCACCAGCAGTATCCACATGTGTCACCAACAGTATCCACATGTGTCACAAGCAGTATCAACATGTGTCACCAGCAGTATCCACATGTGTCACCAGCAGTATCCACATGTGTCACAAGCAGTATCCACATGTGTCACCAGCAGTATCCACATGTGTCACCAGCAGTATCCACATGTGTCACAAGCAGTATCCACATGTGTCACCAGCAGTATCCACATGTGTCACCAGCAGTATCCACATGTGTCACAAGCAGTATCAACATGTGTCACAAGCAGTATCAACATGTGTCACCAGCAGTATCCACATGTGTCACAAGCAGTATCCACATGTGTCACCAGCAGTATCCACATGTGTCACCAGCAGTATCCACATGTGTCACAAGCAGTATCCACATGTGTCACCAGCAGTATCCACATGTGTCAATCCACATGTGTCACCAGCAGTATCCACATGTGTCACAAGCAGTATCCACATGTGTCACCAGCAATATCCACATGTGTCACCAGCAGTATCCACATGTGTCACAAGCAGTATCAACATGTGTCACAAGCAGTATCCACATGTGTCACCAGCAGTATCCACATGTGTCACAAGCAGTATCAACATGTGTCACAAGCAGTATCAACATGTCTCACCAGCAGTATCCACATGTGTCACCAGCAGTATCCACATGTGTCACCAACAGTATCCACATGTGTCACAAGCAGTATCAACATGTGTCACCAGCAGTATCCACATGTGTCACCAGCAGTATCCACATGTGTCACAAGCAGTATCCACATGTGTCACCAGCAGTATCCACATGTGTCACCAGCAGTATCCACATGTGTCACAAGCAGTATCCACATGTGTCACCAGCAGTATCCACATGTGTCACCAGCAGTATCCACATGTGTCACAAGCAGTATCAACATGTGTCACAAGCAGTATCAACATGTGTCACCAGCAGTATCCACATGTGTCACAAGTAGTATCCACGTGTCACCAGCAGTATCCACATGTGTCACCAGCAGTATCCACATGTGTCACAAGCAGTATCCACATGTGTCACCAGCAGTATCCACATGTGTCAATCCACATGTGTCACCAGCAGTATCCACATGTGTCACAAGCAGTATCCACATGTGTCACCAGCAGTATCCACATGTGTCACCAGCAGTATCCACATGTGTCACAAGCAGTATCCACATGTGTCACAAGCAGTATCCACATGTGTCACCAGCAGTATCCACATGTGTCACAAGCAGTATCAACATGTGTCACAAGCAGTATCAACATGTGTCACAAGCAGTATCCACATGTGTCACCAGCAGTATCCACATGTGTCACCAGCAGTATCCACATGTGTCACATCCACATGTGTCACCAGCAGTATCCACATGTGTCAGTATCCACATGTGTCACCAGCAGTATCCACATGTGTCACCAGCAGTATCCACATGTGTCACAAGCAGTATCAACATGTGTCACAAGCAGTATCAACATGTGTCACCAGCAGTATCCACATGTGTCACAAGCAGTATCCACATGTGTCACCAGCAGTATCCACATGTGTCACCAGCAGTATCCACATGTGTCACAAGCAGTATCCACATGTGTCACCAGCAGTATCCACATGTGTCAATCCACATGTGTCACCAGCAGTATCCACATGTGTCACCAGCAGTATCCACATGTGTCACCAGCAGTATCCACATGTGTCACCAGCAGTATCCACATGTGTCACAAGCAGTATCCACACGTGTCACAAGCAGTATCCACATGTGTCACCAGCAGTATCCACATGTGTCACAAGCAGTATCCACATGTGTCACCAGCAGTATCCACATGTGTCAATCCACATGTGTCACCAGCAGTATCCACATGTGTCACCAGCAGTATCCACATGTGTCACAAGCAGTATCCACATGTGTCATCAGCAGTATCCACATGTGTCACCAGCAGTATCCACATGTGTCACAAGCAGTATCCACATGTGTCATCAGCAGTATCCACATGTGTCACCAGCAGTATCCACATGTGTCACAAGCAGTATCCACATGTGTCACCAGCAGTATCCACATGTGTCACCAGCAGTATCCACATGTGTCACAAGCAGTATCCACATGTGTCACCAGCAGTATCCACATGTGTCACCAGCAGTATCCACATGTGTCACCAGCAGTATCCACATGTGTCACAAGCAGTATCCACATGTGTCACCAGCAGTATCCACATGTGTCACCAGCAGTATCCACATGTGTCATCAGCAGTATCCACATGTGTCACCAGCAGTATCCACATGTGTCACAAGCAGTATCCACATGTGTCACCAGCAGTATCCACATGTGCATCCATCCCTGGAAGGCTTACAAAGCATTTAGTGTGTTGGAGGCATTGTCAGTGACAGTGGCTGCAACTTTACTTCCAGATCAAAAGAAGTGATGATTTCCTCAAACTTCTGTTGGATATAAGTCTCGGTTACATGCAAGCATTATTGACTGACCTTGGTAGCTGCTAATGTAGTGACATGTAATACCTATGTAGGATCTCATATCATGCTGCTTAAGTACTTGCCGCTGGGCATGACATAGCTGGGGATGAGATAGTCAACGAAGCTTTGAACATGATGACAATCAACCATTGACAGGGCCTGAAGGCTGGGCAGGGCATGACATAGCTGGGGTTGAGATAGTCAACGAAGCTTTGAAGATGATGACAATCAACCATTGACAGGGCCTGAAGGCTGGGCATGACATAGCTGGGGTTGAGATAGTCAAAGAAGTTTTGAAGATGACGACAATCAACCATTGACAGGGCCTGAAGGCTGGGCTGGGCATGACATAGCTGGGGTTGAGATAGTCAAAGAAGCTTTGAAGATGATGACAATCAACCATTGACAGGACCTGAAGGCTGGGCATGACATAGCTGGGGTTGAGATAGTCAAAGAAGCTTTGAAGATGACGACAATCAACCACTGACAGGACCTGAAGGCTGGGCTGGGCATGACATAGCTGGGGTTGAGATAGTCAAAGAAGCTTTGAAGATGACGACAATCCACCACTGACAGGACCTGAAGGCTGGGCTGGGCATGACATAGCTGGCGTTGAGATAGTCAAAGAAGCTTTGAAGATGACGACAATCAACCACTGACAGGGCCTGAAGGCTGGGCTGGGTATGACATAGCTGGGGTTGAGATAGTCAAAGAAGCTTTGAAGATGACGACAATCAACCACTGACAGGGCCTGAAGGCTGGGCTAGGCATGACATAGCTGGGGTTGAGATAGTCAACAAAGCTTTGAAGATGACGACAATCAACCACTGACAGGACCTGAAGGCTGGGCTGGGCATGACATAGCTGGGGTTGAGATAGTCAAAGAAGCTTTGAAGATGATGACAATCAACCATTGACAGGGCCTGAAGGCTGGGCATGACATAGCTGGGGTTGAGATAGTAAACGAAGCTTTGAAGATGACGACAATCAACCACTGACAGGACCTGAAGGCTGGGCTGGGCATGACATAGCTGGGGTTGAGATAGTCAAAGAAGCTTTGAAGATGACGACAATCCACCACTGACAGGACCTGAAGGCTGGGCTGGGCATGACATAGCTGGGGTTGAGATAGTCAAAGAAGCTTTGAAGATGACGACAATCAACCACTGACAGGGCCTGAAGGCTGGGCTGGGTATGACATAGCTGGAGTTGAGATAGTCAAAGAAGCTTTGAAGATGACGACAATCAACCACTGACAGGGCTTGAAGGCTGGGCTAGGCATGACATAGCTGGGGTTGAGATAGTCAACGAAGCTTTGAAGATGATGACAATCAACCATTGACAGGGCCTGAAGGCTGGGCATGACATAGCTGGGGTTGAGATAGTAAACGAAGCTTTGAAGATGACGACAATCAACCACTGACAGGACCTGAAGGCTGGGCTGGGCATGACATAGCTGGGGTTGAGATAGTCAACGAAGCTTTGAAGATGATGACAATCAACCATTGACAGGGCCTGAAGGCTGGGCATGACATAGCTGGGGTTGAGATAGTCAAAGAAGCTTTGAAGATGATGACAATCAACCACTGAGAGGGCCTGAAGGCTGGGCTGGGCATGACATAGCTGGGGTTGAGATAGTCAACGAAGCTTTGAAGATGATGACAATCAACCACTGACAGGGCTTGAAGGCTGGGCATGACATAGCTAGGGTTGAGATAGTCAACAAAGCTTTGAAGATGATGACAATCAACCACTGACAGGGCCTGAAGGCTGGGCTGGGCATGACATAGCTGGGGTTGAGATAGTCAAAGAAGCTTTGAAGATGATGACAATCAACCATTGACAGGGCCTGAAGGCTGGGCATGACATAGCTGGGGTTGAGATAGTAAACGAAGCTTTGAAGATGACGACAATCAACCACTGACAGGGCCTGAAGGCTGGGCTGGGTATGACATAGCTGGGGTTGAGATAGTCAAAGAAGCTTTGAAGATGACAACAATAAACCACTGACAGGGCCTGAAGGCTGGGCTAGGCATGACATAGCTGGGGTTGAGATAGTCAAAGAAGCTTTGAAGATGATGACAATCAACCACTGACAGGGCCTGAAGGCTGGGCTGGGCATGACATAGCTGGGGTTGAGATAGTCAAAGAAGTTTTGAAGATGATGACAATCAACCACTGACAGGGCCTGAAGGCTGGGCTGGGCATGACATAGCTGGGGTTGAGATAGTCAATGAAGCTTTGAAGATGATGACAATCAACCACTGACAGGGCTTGAAGGCTGGGCATGACATAGCTGGGGTTGAGATAGTCAACAAAGCTTTGAAGATGATGACAATCAACCACTGACAGGGCCTGAAGGCTGGGCTGGGCATGACATAGCTGGGGTTGAGATAGTCAAAGAAGCTTTGAAGATGATGACAATCAACCATTGACAGGGCCTGAAGGCTGGGCATGACATAGCTGGGGTTGAGATAGTCAACGCAGCTTTGATGATGACGACAATCAACCACTGACAGGACCTGAAGGCTGGGCTGGGCATGACATAGCTGGGGTTGAGATAGTCAACAAAGCTTTGAAGATGACGACAATCAACCACTGACAGGACCTGAAGGCTGGGCTGGGCATGACATAGCTGGGGTTGAGATAGTCAAAGAAGTTTTGAAGATGATGACAATCAACCACTGACAGGGCCTGAAGGCTGGGCTGGGCTGGGCATGACATAGCTAGGGTTGAGATAGTCAAAGAAGCTTTGAAGATGATGACAATCAACCACTGACAGGGCCTGAAGGCTGGGCTGGGCATGACATAGCTGGGGTTGAGATAGTCAAAGAAGCTTTGAAGGTGATGACAATCAACCACTGACATGGCCTGAAGGCTGGGCATGACATAGCTGGGGTTGATATAGTCAAGGAAGCTTTGAAGATGATTACAATCAACCATTGACAGGGCCTGAAGGCTGGGCTGGGCATGACATAGCTGGGGTTGAGATAGTCAAAGAAGCTTTGAAGATGACGACAATCAACCACTGACAGGGCCTGAAGGCTGGGCTAGGCATGACATAGCTGGGGTTGAGATAGTCAACGAAGCTTTGAAGATGATGACAATCAACCACTGACAGGACCTGAAGGCTGGGTTGGGCATGACATAGCTGGGGTTGAGATAGTCAACGCAGCTTTGATGATGATGACAATCAACCATTGACAGGACCTGAAGGCTGGGCTGGGCATGACATAGCTGGGGTTGAGATAGTCAACAAAGCTTTGAAGATGACGACAATCAACCACTGACAGGACCTGAAGGCTGGGCTGGGCATGACATAGCTGGGGTTGAGATAGTCAAAGAAGCTTTGAAGATGATGACAATCAACCATTGACAGGGCCTGAAGGCTGGGCATGACATAGCTGGGGTTGAGATAGTAAACGAAGCTTTGAAGATGACGACAATCAACCACTGACAGGACCTGAAGGCTGGGCTGGGCATGACATAGCTGGGGTTGAGATAGTCAACGAAGCTTTGAAGATGATGACAATCAACCATTGACAGGGCCTGAAGGCTGGGCATGACATAGCTGGGGTTGAGATAGTCAAAGAAGCTTTGAAGATGATGACAATCAACCACTGACAGGGCCTGAAGGCTGGGCTGGGCATGACATAGCTGGGGTTGAGATAGTCAATGAAGCTTTGAAGATGACGACAATCAACCACTGACAGGACCTGAAGGCTGGGCTGGGCATGACATAGCTGGGGTTGAGATAGTCAAAGAAGTTTTGAAGATGATGACAATCAACCATTGACAGGGCCTGAAGGCTGGGCATGACATAGCTGGGGTTGAGATAGTAAACGAAGCTTTGAAGATGACGACAATCAACCACTGACAGGACCTGAAGGCTGGGCTGGGCATGACATAGCTGGGGTTGAGATAGTCAAAGAAGCTTTGAAGATGACGACAATCCACCACTGACAGGACCTGAAGGCTGGGCTGGGCATGACATAGCTGGGGTTGAGATAGTCAAAGAAGCTTTGAAGATGACGACAATCAACCACTGACAGGGCCTGAAGGCTGGGCTGGGTATGACATAGCTGGAGTTGAGATAGTCAAAGAAGCTTTGAAGATGACGACAATCAACCACTGACAGGGCCTGAAGGCTGGGCTGGGCATGACATAGCTGGGGTTGAGATAGTCAAAGAAGCTTTGAAGATGATGACAATCAACCATTGACAGGGCCTGAAGGCTGGGCATGACATAGCTGGGGTTGAGATAGTAAACGAAGCTTTGAAGATGACGACAATCAACCACTGACAGGGCCTGAAGGCTGGGCTGGGTATGACATAGCTGGGGTTGAGATAGTCAAAGAAGCTTTGAAGAGGACGACAATAAACCACTGACAGGGCCTGAAGGCTGGGCTAGGCATGACATAGCTGGGGTTGAGATAGTCAAAGAAGCTTTGAAGATGATGACAATCAACCACTGACAGGTATCCACATGTGTCACAGCAGTATCCACATGTGTCACCAGCAGTATCCACATGTGTCACAAGCAGTATCAGTGTATCCACATGTGTCACAAGCAGTATCCACATGTGTCACCAGCAGTATCCACATGTGTCACCAGCAGTATCCACATGTGTCACAAGCAGTATCCACATGTGTCACCAGCAGTATCCACATGTGTCACCAGCAGTATCCACATGTGTCACAAGCAGTATCAACATGTGTCACAAGCAGTATCAACATGTGTCACCAGCAGTATCCACATGTGTCACAAGTAGAGTATCCACGTGTCAGGCGCAGTATCCACATGTGTCACCAGCAGTATCCACATGTGTCACAAGCAGTATCCACATGTGTCACCAGCAGTATCCACATGTGTCAATCCACATGTGTCACCAGCAGTATCCACATGTGTCACAAGCAGTATCCACATGTGTCACCAGCAATATCCACATGTGTCACCAGCAGTATCCACATGTGTCACAAGCAGTATCAACATGTGTCACAAGCAGTATCCACATGTGTCACCAGCAGTATCCACATGTGTCACAAGCAGTATCAACATGTGTCACAAGCAGTATCAACATGTCTCACCAGCAGTATCCACATGTGTCACCAGCAGTATCCACATGTGTCACCAACAGTATCCACATGTGTCACAAGCAGTATCAACATGTGTCACCAGCAGTATCCACATGTGTCACCAGCAGTATCCACATGTGTCACAAGCAGTATCCACATGTGTCACCAGCAGTATCCACATGTGTCACCAGCAGTATCCACATGTGTCACAAGCAGTATCCACATGTGTCACCAGCAGTATCCACATGTGTCACCAGCAGTATCCACATGTGTCACAAGCAGTATCAACATGTGTCACAAGCAGTATCAACATGTGTCACCAGCAGTATCCACATGTGTCACAAGTAGTATCCACGTGTCACCAGCAGTATCCACATGTGTCACCAGCAGTATCCACATGTGTCACAAGCAGTATCCACATGTGTCACCAGCAGTATCCACATGTGTCAATCCACATGTGTCACCAGCAGTATCCACATGTGTCACAAGCAGTATCCACATGTGTCACCAGCAATATCCACATGTGTCACCAGCAGTATCCACATGTGTCACAAGCAGTATCAACATGTGTCACAAGCAGTATCCACATGTGTCACCAGCAGTATCCACATGTGTCACAAGCAGTATCAACATGTGTCACAAGCAGTATCAACATGTGTCACAAGCAGTATCCACACGTGTCACAAGCAGTATCCACATGTGTCACCAGCAGTATCCACATGTGTCACAAGCAGTATCCACATGTGTCACCAGCAGTATCCACATGTGTCACCAGCAGTATCCACATGTGTCACCAGCAGTATCCACATGTGTCAAAGCAGTATCCACATGTGTCATCAGCAGTATCCACATGTGTCACCAGCAGTATCCACATGTGTCACAAGCAGTATCCACATGTGTCACCAGCAGTATCCACATGTGCATCCATCCCTGGAAGGCTTACAAAGCATTTAGTGTGTTGGAGGCATTGTCAGCAGTGAAGATGATGACAATCAACCACTGACAGGGCCTGAAGGCTGGGCTAGGCATGACATAGTTGGGGTTGAGATAGTCAACGAAGCTTTGAAGATGATGACAATCAACCACTGACAGGGCCTGAAGGCTGGGCTGGGCATGACATAGCTGGGGTTGAGATAGTCAAAGAAGTTTTGAAGATGATGACAATCAACCACTGACAGGGCTTAAGTACTTGCCGCTGGGCATGACATAGCTGGGGTTGAGATAGTCAACGAAGCTTTGAACATGATGACAATCAACCACTGACAGGGCATGAAGGCTGGGCTGGGCAGGGCATGACATAGCTGGGGTTGAGATAGTCAAAGAAGCTTTGAAGATGATGACAATCAACCATTGACAGGGCCTGAAGGCTGGGCATGACATAGCTGGGGTTGAGATAGTCAAAGAAGCTTTGAAGATGACGACAATCAACCACTGACAGGGCCTGAAGGCTGGGCTGGGCATGACATAGCTGGGGTTGAGATAGTCAAAGAAGCTTTGAAGATGATGACAATCAACCACTGACAGGGCTTGAAGGCTGGGCATGACATAGTTGGGGTTGAGATAGTCAACAAAGCTTTGAAGATGATGACAATCAACCACTGACAGGGCCTGAAGGCTGGGCTGGGCATGACATAGCTGGGGTTGAGATAGTCAAAGAAGTTTTGAAGATGATGACAATCAACCACTGACAGGGCCTGAAGGCTGGGCTGGGCATGACATAGCTGGGGTTGAGATAGTCAAAGAAGCTTTGAAGATGATGACAATCAACCACTGACAGGGCCTGAAGGCTGGGCTGGGCATGACATAGCTGGGGTTGAGATAGTCAAAGAAGCTTTGAAGATGATGACAATCAACCACTGACAGGGCCTGAAGGCTGGGCTGGGCATGACATAGCTGGGGTTGAGATAGTCAAAGAAGCTTTGAAGATGATGACAATCAACTACTGACATGGCCTGAAGGCTGGGCATGACATAGCTGGAGTTGATATAGTCAAGGAAGCTTTGAAGATGATTACAATCAACCATTGACAGGGCCTGAAGGCTGGGCTGGGCATGACATAGCTGGGGTTGATATAGTTGAGGAAGCTTTGAAGATGATTACAATCAACCATTGACAGGGCCTGAAGGTTGCCAGCAACAAAAGCAACAAGTCAAGATAAAGTCCACAGCTCAGGCAGCTTAATTATTCTGTATGGTGCCTTGATCTCCAAGGGAAACTCACAAGGGAGTCACAATGTGCAAGGAAGCCCAGGGCACTTGTTTCCTTGGGCCTTTCCTACAAACCTGATCCAGGATGTATGTTTGTTACTAATGATGCGGTGATTGCATCTTTATGACCACATATGTGAACATTCATGACATGTCCCAGTACAGTTGGTGTACTTGATGGGGTCAGTCAGTGTGCTTGATGGGGTCAGTCAGTGTGCTGGATGGGGTCAGTCAGTGTGCTGGATGGGGTCAGTCAGTGTGCTGGATGGGGTCAGTCAGTATGCTGGACCTTTATCTCAGACTTGAGATAAAAGTGGTGTATGTGACCTGTATTTGAATTAAATGCATCAAATACAAGGAGCAAATACAAATATGTAACTTTTGCAACAGGCAAATACAAATACAAATACAAATATGAACTTTGTTATATTTCAAATACAAATGCAAACACATATTTTACCCCAACCCTGAATAATAATATTGGGTCAAATCGAGCATAGCTCCAAGTTACCAAGGATTAGCAATGAAGCAGAGATGTACTTGAGTCTGAAACATTGACTGCTTCAGGGGAAGTTAGTGTGCATGTTTACATCAACTCATGTTTACATCAACTCATGTTTACATCAACTCATGTTTACATCAACTCATGCAGACATTCTCTTCACTTGCAACGTGGCTGCTCAGACACATTTGGATGATCTTGTGGAAGAGAAAGACTCACAACACTGACCAATACACAATAATGATTTTAGAATATTTATGATAATGATTTTAGAATATTTGTGACGATTTTAGATTAGTTGTGATAGTGATTCTAGAATATATAATTACTTTTTTATGAATACTGTACTTACAGACTCAACTGAACTTATTTTATTGGTCAAATTTGGATAAAGCACATTGGACGCCTTATTTGGAGGATACTTGCACTACACAAGACATCACTGTTATTATTATAACTTACTTTCAACAGCTAACATCAAACAGGTGCTTTACTGTGATGGCACCAGTGGAAAGTGACCATTCATATGAGAAACATTGTTATAGACACTTTATGGTCTAAAGGCTGAATGCAGAGTCCAAGCTCACATACTGTTATCACCTCCATTACATGTAAAATCCATGAATGTTGAATAGCCAGTCAACGGCCTGGTGTTAACAAGTTACACTTCAAAGCAGAGCAGTCACACATGTTGCTTGGATGTAGAGAAGCTCAGGTAATTAAAACTACATCCTAAACTGATTTAGCATATCACAAATCCGGTTCGTTGATGTCCAAATATGTAGTGCGTGAATAGTTTATGTAACATCCACAGTTGATTTTTTAAAATGCCTATAACTTTTTTTTTCGAATCTTCGAAAGAATTTACAATATATGGAAAGGTTTATAATAGTGGATATCTATCCAAAATGGTAAACACTGTGCAGATCAATGCCGATCATGGGCATGACTTCCATCCTCTCACCGATCACATGACAAAGTTACGAAATTTCACTAAGGGTGAAATTAGTGATTTTTTTAGCATTTCCATTTTCACTTCACTTAATGTTTAACCAAAGATTAAATAATTTAATTGTTTGTCTGACGATTCCACAAAAACTACATAAAAAAGTTGTACAAATGAGCTAGCATCTTGCAGAGGATACTAGGTAGGTTTGATTTTTTGCAAAATGAATTTGAAATGAGACTAGCGAAAAAATTTAATTGAGGGCAATCCTTTAAGGGCAATCCTTACAGCTCAATAAGGTTCAACACTTCAAATCTACCTTATGTTAATTCCATGTCAACAAGTGACAATGGATGACACACCACAGACTACAGGATATAGTATCCACCACATAACCGTGTTGAATCACTGGTCTAAAACCGATTATGGGTGAAGCGAAGACCACAAAGGCACACTGAGATGGTTAGGACAATAGGACACATGAAGAGAAGTAGCCTTCTAGTCAAAGCCATCTTCAAAGCTGAGGCATGATGGAGGACAAACAAAGCTGAGGCATGATGGAGGGCAAACAAAGCTGAGGCATGATGAAGGGCAAACAAAGCTGAGGCATGATGAAGGACAAACAAAGCTGAGGCATGATGAAGGGCAAACAAAGCTGAGGCATGATGAAGGGCAAACAAAGCTGAGGTATGATGAAGGGCAAACAAAGCTGAGGCATGATGAAGGACAAACAAAGCTGAGGCATGATGAAGGGCAAACAAAGCTGAGGCATGATGGAGGGCAAACAAAGCTGAGGCATGATGAAGGGCAAACAAAGCTGAGGCATGATGGAGGGCAACAAAGCTGAGGCATGATGAAGGGCAAACAAAGCTGAGGCATGATGGAGGACAAACAAAGCTGAGGCATGATGGAGGGCAAACAAAGCTGAGGCATGATGAAGGGCAAACAAAGCTGAGGCATGATGGAGGGCAACAAAGCTGAGGCATGATGAAGGGCAAACAAAGCTGAGGCATGATGGAGGACAAACAAAGCTGAGGCATGATGGAGGACAAACAAAGCTGAGGCATGATGGAGGGCAAACAAAGCTGAGGCATGATGGAGGACAAACAAAGCTGAGGCATGATGGAGGGCAAACAAAGCTGAGGCATGATGGAGGGCAAACAAAGCTGAGGCATGATGGAGGACAAACAAAGCTGAGGCATGATGGAGGGCAAACAAAGCTGAGGCATGATGGAGGACAAACAAAGCTGAGGCATGATGGAGGGCAAACAAAGCTGAGGCATGATGGAGGGCAAACAAAGCTGAGGCATGATGGAGGGCAAACAAAGCTGAGGCATGATGGAGGGCAAACAAAGCAGAGGATGACCACAAAGAAGATGAAGAGGCGATATAAAGGCGTGGATGATTCTTGTAAAACAACAAGTACAACGTTCATTCTTCTTGTTCGTCATTTATGGTCGCTGGATGATGTCAGGTTGGTCTTGTAAAGACATATTTTGATGTGGTCTATATATCAGCTGAGCATTGTTTAAAACAAAAACAATGTAGACTTATGTAACGATTTTCTTAAGCTTTCATTTATGGTCCCTTGCTTGAATTCTACGTCCCTTGCTTGAATTCCATGGTCCCTTACTCATTACTTATCAATTGGTACCAACTGGCATGTAAACAATTACAAATGTGGAAAATCTATTGTCCGGTCCCCCATATCTATGGACTGTAGACTGCCTTAAAAACACTGGACTTACGTCTGATTAATCTGGTGTAAGTTTGTTGATGATTTTCACACATATGTAATAATAATTAATAATAATAATAATTGACTTCTATGGCACCTATATCTTAAGGAACGTGAGCTGAGAGGTGCAACAAAACAGAATCAGTAAGCGTAATTGTAAACAGGGACGCGCAAAAGTCAGTATCAGAATGAGGGACAACCGAACATTTATGGTGGGAATGCAATTTGGAATAGATGTCTTGAGTTTTTTTCGGAAAATAGCAATAGTTTCAGATGTTTTCAAAGCAATAGGGAGTTCATTCCAGACCCTAAGCGCAGTGACAGAGAAAGCACGTTTACCCAAGTTAAGTTTTGTTTTAGGTACAATAAGTTGTTGTGAAACTGATGATCTTAGCTGCCTAGGGATATTTGAAAGATGCAGGAGACTAGTCAAGTAGAATGGTTGTTGTGTAGATAGAGCACAATATGCAAGAGTGGACAGCTTAAAATTAATTCAATAAGAAACTGGAAACCAGTGTAACTGTTTAAGTAGTGGTAGTGACGGTGAAAACCGAGGCGCCCTGAGAACCACACGTGCCAGACAATTTTGTACTCGTTGGAGTTTAACCAAGTCTCTTTTAGCAATGTTGTTTAATAGTGAATTGCAATAGTCAAGACGGCTGCTAATTAGTGCTGTTGATATTGTTTTAGCAGTAGATATAGATATGTGACGCCGAATTCGACGAAGATCACGAATATGTTAGAAACAGGATTTACATACTTGAGAGATATGCTAGCGAAAGTTGAAGTCACTGTCAAAGATAACACCTAGATTGTGAACAGCATCTGATGGGAATGTATCACTGCCTAGCAGTTTAACAGGAAAATGGTTGATGACTTTATTTCGTTGTTGTTTAGTGCCAATAATAATAAGGTCTGTTTTATCTGGATTAAGCTTTAGCTTACTTGATTCCATCCACGACAAGATATCAGTACGACAATCGCTAAAAGTCGAAAGAGATCCTTGTACATTTGATTGTGAAAGTGATATGTAAACCTGTGCGTCATCAGCATAAAGGTGATGACTGAGATTATGATTAGCAATAACTTGGCTGAGCGATGTAGTATATAAGCTGAACAGAACAGGGCCAAGGACGGATCCTTGTGGCACTCCAAATGGTAGATAATGTGCCAGATATGTTAATACTTTGATATCTGTCTGATAAAAATGATTTGAACCACCGAAGAGCTGGGCCAGAAATTCCAAAATATCTATGGAGGCATTGTAAAAGGATTGAATGATCAATTGTATCGAAAGCAGCTGAGAGATCAAGTAAAGTGAATGCTGTGAGTCAGTGTGACTTTGCCATTGTCCATGTTAACAACTATATCATTGTGCATCTTGAGAAGAGCTGTTTCGGTAGAATGGAATCGTTTATATGCAGACTGTAGATCATTTGATAAGTGATGGTTGTAAATATGTTCATGAAGGCGATTAGCAACTACTTTTTCCAATATTTTTGACAGAAAACTGAGATTAGAGATAGGACGATAATTTCTTAGGTCATCTTTGCACAAAGTTTGTTTTTTAATAAGAGGATTTACAACAGCTTGTTTGAAATATATGTCAGTTAAACTTATGAATGCCATTATTTCAGGTTAAAAGAAATACATATAAAAAACAAATATGCATTAAAACAAAAATAAGTTAAAATATATAAAAAATAATTAAATCTAAATGCATACTATATAAAGTCACCATTATACATAATAAAGTGTCCTCACCACTCTTGACCACCAAATATTTACACAATTACTCACTCATATTATAAACCTTTATTATGTTTGTAATCCACATGGGAACCTTAATCAAATTGCTCTTGTTCAACTGTTGTTTCTGAACCACCAAATTCCTACTGTTTTGTCCAGCAGACAGTACAATAATGCCCCCATAAAGTCTACCCTTCTGAATCCCTTTGATCATTATGACTTGTTAGATTCAGACAATATATGACAATGTTCATGAATGGAACAGAGCTGTTTACTACATCTGAACATGTGTGGTATCAGCAGAGCAGACAAATCAGTAATTACAGGGAGATAACTTTGTGTGGCCAATCAAAGGAATGTGAGTAATTATAGACTAGAACATGTCAAATTGTGTATAATTGCATTTAAACCTTTATATTAAACTTATCAGTCAGAATTCAACTTTATTCATGAATATACAGAAAAAAATTCTAAACATTAAGGGTTTTCTTACTTATGGATATTTTCAATTAATTAGAGCTATCATCTACAAATAAGAATACTATATATTTCTACTTGGATCTCCAAACAATGTGCTTGCCATTCTTCTTTGAAACTCACAAGTTTCCTGTCAATCTTCCATACCTGTTGAACACAATTTTTGTGGTGCACTGTATAAGGAATTAACGTGTGAATAGCGAAGTTAATAAACTGAAACTGGGAAAACAGTAGTAACCAGATACTCAGTAAACGCTAATTATAATTTAATTAATTAATTTAAGGCAATTAATTAAACAATTAACAAGCACGACGCATGACATGTTGAATGCACACACATTTCCCGAACAGTTCTTCGTGAGTAAATACTATTGATAAATCAAAGCTGGTGTTTACATTTCGCAGAGCGCTGTCGCTTGTAGTTCTCATGATACATTACCGGATTACTCAATTACTGGCAAGTGTCACGCAAGTGCGTTGAAGAAGTCGATGTGAAAATAGACCGTCAATAAACTTACCTCGAGTTCAAACGAACAGTATAGCTCGGCATTGTAATGACAAGTACTGCTTTTTATATTTTACGCCTTGTGTTGTCGTTGGTTTTTTATCCACAATCTATACGATCATCCGTCTACACATTAAACTGTTTTATTTAGCAAAATTTCGCTCTTGCATGACCAACAAACACCAGAGCAAACACAACGTCATCCGCCATATTGTTATTTACTATCACCAACCCATAGCGCCACATGGCGGCATCTCGATAAAGTAGCAGAATAGCAACGCATAGCAACGAGGAAGCAATCATGGCGACCGCTATCAAAATGGATTTACGAAAGGATCTCCTTCAAACAAGTACGGGCGTTGGACACCACTTTCGTCCTGGTTATTATTTCCCCAGTTCAAATTTTAAGGTATGTCGATGTATTTACTTGAAAATTCTGCTTCCAGCCTACAAGATTGGCTAATTGTCGTCCTTCGATTCGACTGCAGTGCCAGTGGCAGTGGCCAGTGCAGCTGCCGTCTTAAAATTTTATATCAGACACAAAGTAGTCATGTTCAATATCCTTCTGTAGCATTAACAATGTTGACTATCATATCCATTTGTTTGTGGAGTTCAGCCGTCTGTCCTAACGTATCCAAATGTGATTCAATATAAGGCTATTAGATCACGTGTGTTCAGTGAAATAATAATTATATCTTTTATTTATTGCATTGCAAGTGGGGTATGTCATATGTCAAATATGAAGTGATGCTGCATTTGAATTTTAAAAGCAAGACACACTGTTCCCTCTCAATTTGCTCTGTTAATGGAATCAGTTGAGTGAGTTATTTATGACTCGGTTGTCACTGTCGACCCATCATAACATAAGCTGTCAAACTCATGTTGAGACCAAACAAAATCAAGTCTTTGGTTTTCTGTGCTATGCTGACACAATGCAGTAGTCCAAGTCAGCTACAGCAGATCATATGTTTTGCTTTGTTTTATAAAACAATTAATCTACCTAATGGTAAATGAAGGATTTGATCAGTCTTTCGGAGTGCCACCAAAATCACGTACAACTGCCGGTGAAGTATCCAGTAGATTTATGTCAAACATCCACATTTGGTTCCTTCAACGTAACACCCGACCCCCGAGGGAATTCCAAATATTTGTTTATGTACAAATCATCACCATGGGCCCGAGGCATACCTACCAAATTTCAGCCCCATAAATGCAAAACTGACGCAGATACAAGGGTAGAGACATACATAGTCACAAACTACTTTATTATATAGAAGTTACTATAACGCTGCCTGTTGATATTGCAGACAGTTCTTCGTGATCCACTGCCACCGCCACTTGCTAAAGATGACGAATTCCGAAAACAAGATTACTTCCGCACCACGACTGGGACCGTGCACGACAACAAGTACCTTGAGACAGCGTACAAGCCTGATGTCAATCCCATCTACCAGAAGGCGCCTGGTCATTGGAAGGTTAACTATGTGAAGGATGTACATGAAAAGGTATAATATAAATACAAGAAATATTTGAAAATAAACTTAATTGTTAACTTTGCAATCAAAAATGAATTGCAGCGCAACTTACAAAGTTACATGTTTCCTAAAAAGAATAAACATTTTTTATTTTTGGGTAGGATATCATAATGCATGTATATAATCACGTCTAGTTTGTCCACACTTGCAACATGCAGAGTGTTGACCCATGGAATAATAAACCAGTACACTGTATCAAGATTGTTCCGAAACAAAATGGATCATCAAAGAACGGATATTACACAAGTTTGCTCTTTATATTTGTTTCTTTGTTGTTGCATCAGAAAAAAAGTTTTATTTCAAAATTGAAACAGTGAATAATAGTTATTTAACTAGAATAAATAATAAAAAAGCCTGTTAACTATAGTGTTTAATAATGATAGTATAACAGGCAAATTGTCAATATAATAAGGACTTTTCATTGAATGATGAAACATTTTAGATGCCATACAATGTTTGTGCACGTTTCAATAAACCTTTGCTGTATTCGCCACTTGGTCATAACATGCTATCCAGTTAACAATATAATATTTATAGTACATGTCCATTATGGACCCATAAAAGATTCTAAAACAAAATTACCGTCAAAAGCTATGAACCCCAGTTGGCACGAGTACATGGACATTGGCTTGTTAAGAGTCCTGTAATTTTTACTCTAATCCCACTTCTGGAAGGTACTTGTCTGTTCAGTTTTTAATAGTGTATGTTCACACTGCCATAGAATGTAAATGAAATAAGGAAATAAAGTACTTGTTACTTTTAAATTTTTTTTTAAAAACATGATGTACACATATGTACGTTTACTCGAGTACTTTCTTGGATGAAGTACTTGTTACACGTACGCGTAAATTTCAAATACTTGACCAAATACTCACCTTAGTACTAGTACTTCTTCTGTCGCGTGGATAGAGCAGTTTCACAGTTGTAGTTTGAAGCTGAGCCCAGGACTATGACACAATAAATGCATAATTTCCAGTCCCAACATTGCCCACTACACGTGAGTTGTGCACTCTCCTGAACCAATAACAGAACTTACAGAAATGTTGTATACGTGGACACATGGATGGACGTGCTTGCAGCTGCAGGCCGGAGGATGGAAGAAGCCACTTACGATGGGCAACCAGATCAGTGAAGCCCACGACAGGTTCTGCAATGAGCCACCGTTGCCCACACCCAAAGAGTTTGTTCCAAACCCACAGGGATTCAACTTGAGTAGTCACCACACAGAAGGTCCATCAAAAGTAAGTCACAACAGACAATAACATCTTGTCATAGCAAGCTCATTGATATATATATATATATATATATATATATATATATATATATATATATATATATATATAGACAAACACACATTGGCTTATGATTTAATGGCATATAATACACGTTTTGATTAATGTCAATAACAATGTTGAAAAACCATAGAGATACCTTATTCATCCTAATAAGCATACAGAACACATGAAAAAAAAAGGGCCATGGAAAATATATATATATATATATATATATATATAGACAAACACACATTGGCTTATGATTTAATGGCATATAATACACGTTTTGATTAATGTCAATAACAATGTTGAAAAACCATAGAGATACCTTATTCATCCTAATAAGCATACAGAACACCTGAAAAAAAGGGCCATGGAAAATGTCAAAGAATCTATTCTTATAAGAGTACACAAAAAATTTTTTCTCTAGACAATAAGGTAGCTGTTTAACGCTAGTGGTGTCATTTGCCGATTAGTGTAGGGCAACTGAATAGTGGTGCCAACTGTTTAACACCAGATGTTGAAATTTTTCAGATGTTCCACACTAGTCAAATTACAATAATTATGGATCCTGTCACCTTGTCACCTTGTGCGGTCGAGTCATGTCCGACCCCTGGCGACAGCCGCGGTAGCTCCTCTCCATTCCACTCGCTCTCTGGCGTCCCGTCTCATAATGTTAATAGAGGGTCCCTTTACGTCTTTGATAGTGTCTAGCCATTTTGTTCTTGGTCTCCCTCACCTTCTTTTCCCTCAAGCATCACGTCATTCTCCATTCCACGTTCTTTTCTCACCACATGTCCAAAATAGCTTAATGCCGCCTTTATCGCCCTTGATTCCAGTGTCCATTTTGGTTTGACGTTTTCGAGCACCCATACGTTTGTTTTTCTCTCCATCCATGACACTCTCATCACTCGTCTCCAGCACCACAGCTCAAATGCGTCAATTTTCTTCCTCTCGTTTTTTTTTCTCATCGTCCAAGTCTCCGCTCCATACAGTACAATTGGGAATACCAAGGCCTTCACTAGTTTCACTTTAGTCTGAAGCGTAATCCCTCTGTCTTTCCATACTGTTGTTAGTCCTCCCATTGCGACTTTGCCCATTTCAATTCTTCTGCGTATCTCTTTGTCGCATAATCCATCTTTGGTGATCAATGCTCCTAGAAATACAAAGTTCGTTACCACCTCCACGGTTTTTCCGTCCACTGACACCTCTCCAATATCTCCAGTAGTCATGACCTTCGTCTTTAAAACATTCAGATATAGGCCTGCTTTCTCGCTTGTTTTCCTTACTCTTTCCATGATTTCTGTTAGGTCCTCCTTTGTTCCTGCGATTAGAGTTGTGTCGTCTGCGTATCTCAGATTCGTTATCACCCTTCCTCCTATGCCGACCCCGCCCTCCCATTTGTCCAGGCATCTCTCATTATATTCTCTGCGTATATGTTGAATAGCAAAGGAGACAGGATGCAGCCCTGTCTCACACCTTTCCCGATATCGAACTGTTCCGTCTCTCCGAACTCTGTTCTGACTGTCGCTTTCTGGTTTGCATACAGGTTTCTCAGTAGCACTACTAAATGTATAGGTACCCCCATGTCCTTCAGGATGATCCACATTCTCTCATGGTCTACACAGTCGAAAGCCTTTTTGTAGTCTATGAAGCACATATACAGGTCTCGCTGGTGTTCTTTGGCTCTTTCCATCATCCATCTCAGATTTGCAATGTGCATGGTCCCTCGTTCCTCTTCCTCTTCTGAAACCAGCTTGCTCGATCGGAAGTTCTGGTATCAGGAACACCTCCAACCTTTTCTGTAGTACTCTCAAGAGTACCTTGCTTGCGTGCGAGATCAAGGCAATTGTGCGATAATTTCCACATTCCTTCTTGTCTCCTTTCTTGTAGATCGGGACATACACTGATTTTTTCCAATCTGATGGCCATTCCTTCTTCTTCCATACACAGTTGCACATGTTGGTCAAGACTTTTACCGCTTCCTCTCCTCCTGCTTTTAGTAGTTTTATCGGGATGTCATCAATTCCAGCTGCTTTCCTATTTGATATATGTCATGGTGCGTCCTTTATCTCTGACTCCAACAATTCTGGTTCGTCGTCATATACAGTCTCGATGAAGGTATCATTTCCGTTAGGATCTCTTCTGTATAGTCCTTCCGTATGCTGCTGCCATCTTTCTTTTACCTCTTTGTCTTCTGTGACTACCTTTCCAGGGCTCGATTTTATGGCTCCACATCTTGCATTGAGGGACCCTGTGATGTGTCTAATTTCCTTGAAGAGATCTCTTGTTCTCCCCATCCTGTTACTTTCTTCTATTTGTCTGCATTTCTCTTGTATGCTCATTTCTTTGTCCTTCCTTGCTCTCCTCTGGAAAGCCGCATTCAATATTCTATATTTTTCATCGTCTCCTTTATTTCTCGCTTTTCTTCGTTCATCTGCGATTTTCATTGCTTCATCGGATAGCCATTTTGTGACTTTCTTCCTCTTGGCTTTTGGGACCTTTTTGTCTGCTGTGTCTTTTACTATTTCTTTAATGTCATTCCATAGTTCGTCAGGTTCTCTGTCCACCAAGTGAAGTCCACTGAACCTGTGCTTTACTTCCACAGTATACTCATCTCCGATGTTTTCCACATCATATTTCGTCGGTTGTTTTGTCCTTTTGATCCGTTTGAGTTTGATCTTGACGTCTGCTATGAGCAAGTTATGGTCGGTTCCGCAGTCGGCTCCAGGCAGAGTTGTTACCCTCCTTACCGAACTTCTCCATCTCGTTGTACACATTATGTAATCAATTTGATTCCTGGTGACTTTATCCGGCGATCTCCAAGTATACAGCCTCCTTGCATGTAACTTGAAAAACATGTTCATGATCACAAAGCCATTCAGGTTGCAGAATTCCACAAGCCGATCTCCTCGTTCATTTCGTTCTCCTAATCCGAATCTCCTGGTTGTGCCGGTTGTCTCTTCGTCACCTACTTTAGCATTCCAATCCCCAATCACGTGCAGCACATCCCCTTTTGGTGTTTCATCCACCACTTTCTGCACCATCTCATAGAAATGTTCTATCTCTTCATCTTCTGCCGTTGATGTTAGCGCATATATTTGGATCACAGTCATATTTACTGGTTTGCATTGTAATCGTATCGTTATTACCCTGTCACTGATTGGGTTGAAGCCCAGTACACATCGCTTCAGTTCGTCCGTGCAAATGAAAGCTACCCCATTCCGCCTCCGAGTATCTTGTCCACAGTAGTAAACCTCGTAGTCATCTGTCTTGAAGTGTCCCATCCCCGTCCACTTCATTTCGCTCACCCCCATCATATGTACACCAGTCCTTTCCATCTCTCTTTTCACAATGTCCAGTTTTCCCTGGTTCATGCTCCTCACATTCCAGGTCCCAATTCTCATCACTTCTCTCAGATTTCTATGGCTAACCACTGTTCTTTCCATTGTAGCGTCATCGGCCAATGTCCCTCCTTGCGGTTTTAGCACACCAGCTTCATTTTTGCTGCAGGTACTTGCAGCAGTAGTTCGCCCTTCCCCAGTATCTAAGTTAGAGCCTTCCATCCTGGGGGTCTCATTTTCCAGCCCTATATCGATTTCTCCTTTCTTTGCTTCCATGGTTGTTGTCTTGGGATGTTGTACTAGAGTGGTCTCCCGTTGCCTTCTTAGCGCAGTGTCCAAGCCATGTATGGGGTTTCCACTATGCCCTAGACTATGCGTGAGACTAGAGTATACATAAGTCTACCGTTGGCTCATCCACTAATTGTACCGCTGCTGCTCAGTACGATAGACTCTATTTTCCTTCCGTTGCTATAGGAAGTTTGTGGCTGGTCGGGGCCTGCTATATGCGCCTTCAGTTCCGTCCTTTACCGTCTGCCGCTGACATTGCTCCTCCCCTTGCTGTCATTTTCGACAGATCCGCCGAGTAGTCTTCAGGCACAAAAGGGAAAGCGTCCCTTACTGACTGGTAGTCCCCAGTCAGCTCCCTGTGCGTTGTTTAGCCGGCCAGTCGAGGTCGTTTACCAGGGCTTACCCGCCATGGTGCCCACATGACTTCTAGGAGGTAAACGCACGAGTTGGGCGCTGAAGTGGACCGAAGCTCCTGAGCCGTCCTGTTGTGACGTGACTGCCCAGGACACATCGGGACTACCACTAGGCAGCGCCCCAAAACCCTGCTGATTACAAAAGGGGGTGAATGCTAATTAGGGCACGTATGCTTACCCAGTAATAGGTTGAACATAGTATTTATAATGGGAATTACTGTGTAATTGATTCGCATTCTTGTGCAACTTTATCTTCAAAACATCATAACCACTCAGGAAAGGTATTTTCAAAAAGTGCTGGTAGGTAAAGTGATTATCTAATTATGTTATAATTAATTATTATTCTTGTTTTCTTTCTTCAGAAAGTGGTACCGACAACGAAGAATGAGAAAATGGGTGGACGACCATTCTACGTACGAGACAAGGGTGTGTACGACCTGAACGACACCTACCTGACAACAACGGCAAAGTACCACCGACGATTCAAACACAAGGAGCTGGACGGAGTCGCAAAGAAAGACATTCCCACCTACTGGGAGACGGAAGAATATCCCAAAGCCATGACGTGGGGATTTGGTTTACATCACAAGTAAGATAGTCAATACTATGTTATTTTATGTTACTGCAATTATTGTCTATTACATGATCAGGTTTTACATTCAAATGACTGCGCCCTGTATTGCAAACAATGTCCACTTTTACAGTTTATGTTAAATACATTTGAATGAAACTATTTGCATATATGAATATTGACATATTTACGTAACGTTTTCAGATTGTTGGCTATAACTGCTTACCTGCATTTTTGTTTCATGTTATTGCAACCTACATTTACAATCCCAGTACAAGCATGAAGAATCAGTAATGTGACAAGATAGTCTGATTAGAGTTCTGTCTCTAAGATCAACATAGTCCTGCTGTCCTGCTTACAGCACTCTCCCCAAGGCTGGCGTACCGCGAGACCCGCCTCCCATGCGGGATGAGATGGTGTTCAAGAGTGCCACCAAGGTGCGCCGTGTCACCAGTGTACCAGTGGTGCCTCACAGGTCAGTACTGCAGTTGCAGCAGCAGTCTTTAATGTTATACTGGTAGCAACATATATGATCAAATTGGGTCAGTCCCAATTCCACCGACATAATCTTAGGCTTCATGAGGGTGTATCAGCATACCATGTGACACAGCTGACCAATTGGGCAATTAATCACTCGTTTAAATCTGTCTTTACATCTGAAACCTCCAAATAATAATCTTGATGGTAATTATATTACATTTTAAAGGCAACAGTCTAAATTGACAGTAGCTAAAATAAATGATGATATATATATATATATATATATATATATATATATATATATATATATATATATATATATATATATATATATATATATATATATATATATATATATATATATGTATTATATATATATGTATGTATATACATATATTAATATATATATATATATATTATATATAATATATATAATATATATATATATTATATATATGTATACATATATTATATATGTATATATGTATACATATATTATATATATAATGTATATATATAATATATATATATATATGTATAATATATATTATCATACAGCCAGACTACTTTTGCCATTTTTTTCACCAATTTTTATTTTAAAAGAATTTATAGTTTGTTCACTGATTTTATCAAAGCTAAATAATATATGTGCAAATAAGCTAGCACGTCATAGTGGATACTAGAGGCATTTTTTTTTTAAAACATGAGATGAACAAAAAAATAGAATTGAGTAAAATGCGCTTTACATTATAATAATGTGTGTTTTGCATAGCACTGTTATCCACGTAGACAATGTGCTCAAAGTGTTATATTTCTGACAGAGGCATGAGGTCCCTCTACAATGAGACATACCAGCGACCGCAAGATGTGAAAGGCAAGGAAGCCAAGTACTGTCCGGTCGACACACCTTACGTGCTGCCCGACCCCAGCCACCGGGCCACATTCTCTGCCCCACACATGTACCGCACCGACTACCAATCTATTGGCTCCCAGAAGTACCCAACTGTATAAAGATAGTCAATGAGTACTCAGTATGGAGAAGTACAAATCTGGTTATAGTCTCCTGGCAGTCAGAGAAGCCGTCCTCAGAAATATATTCCTGTTGTGTAACATCTGTGTGTGAAATGCTGTTCACAAACAGGCCATGAAGTCTGATTTTGCAGAAATTACAAGTATGTTGTTTGACAAATATACAGAAAGACCCGCCACACTGCAGGCTGTGGCCGGATGCTGCAACTGAAACAGGTATGCTGGAAAGATTGTCACTTCGTAGGTTATTGTAGTTTCACAATAAATTCCTTGTCTTGTAAGATTCAAAATTTATAGATTCAACACGTGTAAAATATGTACAGCTGTACTCCATATTGACAGCAAAACAACTAGTTGTTAGTCACTTCTGTGTTGTTATGTCAACTCGTCAGGCCCCCAACCTGACAAATATAATTGTGTGTTATATATAACACAAATGTAACTTTGTGTTAACACATAATTGTGTTAATACAAAATTGAGAATCGGGTTACTGTGGTGGCAATATGCTACATACACTGAAGAGGAGAACGTGAACATACACATGCTTGTTCTTAATTTCACAGCTAATGTGTACATTACATGCTTCAAAGTGATTCTCAAAATCAAGATGTGCTTGATTTTTAATGTGAAATCTGTGATATTGAGTGTGTAAAATTATGTCAATTTGTCTGCACTTCCAAACTATGCTCCATGATAATTGAAGACCAGTGCAAATTTTTGGCAAATTTGGTAGGCAATTAAATAAAAAAAACAGGTCATTTCTAAATCTGGAATACAAGTACTTCTTTATTCTAAGAAAAGAAGTACTTTTTTTGCAAATAAGCTGGTTGCAAATACAATTCAATATTTAGCAGCAATGATCAATTGCTTGATGTTTGGTTTACAGACATCTGCATCACAATGTTAACCAGATACTACGAACCTCTTCCATTTTATAGCTCCTTAAATAATGTTTACATAGGATAATGTTTGAAAAGCAGTAATTGTAATGCAGTACATTTATATTCTGTACGTAGTTTATAAAATACAATACCATTTTGCCATCATTTACACTGCCTCACAATATGTACACATGTTGCAATGATCTGATTCTACAGGCCTACTTTTAATTTACTCAGATATTTATTTTTAAATGACCCAGTGAATTTTACATATTGTGTGAAATTTATCTGAGTGTATTATTTGATAACTGTATTTGGATTAGAATGTGACAACAGACCCAGCCATTGTGTGTAACATAAGCTGGATTATGTGTAAATATACTGGACTGTTTTTAAAATATTACAAATGTAATTGATGGCAAAAATTGTCAATGAATGACGCACATTATAAATAAAAATGCACCATCCCAATAATGTAATCAGCATTATTTTATTTTGTATACCGTATTTGCACTGTCATAGACCACCTTCAAAGGCCATATTGTTACAAAAATTAGTCACCTTATCAGTGAATTCTAGCCCAGGACATTTCTTTTTGCAACTGCATAAATAAGCAATAATGACACCATAGACTTTGTAAGATATTTTATTAGTATTTAAAATGTGGTTTTGTTGAGTAACAATGTCCAATTTGTCACCATGACAATAATATATGTAAATTATGAGACAATGATAAAAACAAAAATTAATCAGCAGTCAAGACATGCATGTTCCTTTGAAAAGTAAACAATATCAATTTTTCAAATGTTGTTGTTCTTAGTCGTTACATAGCAATCAACAATGTAGCACACTTCCCCAAGTCTTATCTTACTGTCTGGGACGTCATTTACAAATTAACCAAATAGCAGTTTCACTTTCGCATCCTCAGAACTAGTGTCTGACCAATGGTTGCATAAACAATGATAAAAATGCAGATCTAGCATAATAAAATCAACATTTAAATGACAGATAGCTGCACAGAAACATAATGTCAAAACACAAAATTCACATTAATATAAAAGCATATTTTAGAAATGTAAAAAAAGAGATTGATATAGATGTGTAAAACTATTGCAGTGCAGTTTGATTCCAGCTCGTTCATTATGAGTATCTAGAGTTTTGCTACAGGCATGTTTAGATTAGTGCTCAGCGTAACGCAAGTGCTCAGTGCTCGGCCCAACGCAAGTGCTCAGTGCTCTGCCCACTCCTCTTAGTACACCATGTTTGGTTTGTTTGTGTGCTGGGCAGATATGATTGTCAAACATAAATGCAGTAGTCCAACTCACATATCACCAAGACTCATTCAAAACCATTCTGAGTTGTCTCTTGTGCAAACAATAAATTGAATAAATTAACAACTTTCTCGAACTTGACATAAAAAGAACTTAATAGAAATATGTTTACAACAGCCTTGAATGAATGACAAACCTATAACGGTCAAAAACCAAATACTTTCGATGAAAGGCAGATTCTCAGCGAAACATATTGGATTTTGTTGGTAGGTATATTTCATGGTCTGAAAGGTGGTGTCACTCAGTCGAAATAGGAATGCTATAGGCTGGTTAACCGTGAATTTTTTTTACAGATTTACATGACTTTAAACAGAATTTCAAGTAAAAAATACGCAATTCAACCAGAAAAATGGCAGGTTTCCACACAAGCACACGACAGACAGCCCGCACACACTTGCCGCTACCCTACTTTTGACGTCTCTGAATGAAAACAAAAACTTAACTGAACAAAACAGCTGAAAGACGTCTCATAAACACAACAACGAAGCATGAGTGGTCGTCATGGTAACAAGTCTAACAGCTAAGTAAATATGGTAACCAAGAGCAGTTGTTGTCATATCAACTGAATGGTAAGTTCTACCATGTGGAATGTGCTGACAACAGAATGTTGCGTTGAAGGCCAATGTTTGTGAGACAATCGCACAGACTTAATGTGGTATCCCACAGTTCTACAGTCTGTGGACGTGGTCGTCGCCTGTCTACATGCATGGCCGCTGAGACCGCAGGAGACTCTGAACGGGAACGCTGCTCAGTATGATGTCGCACTGTATCTGCCATATACGCGTCTTTGCCATATCAAAGGATGGATCCAGACTGAGTGTCGACTCGTAGAACTGCCTCGCTCGGATCCAGTCTTGCTGCAAGGCAACGCATGCACAGACAGTGAACAAACCATTGTTTTCAAGGGGGTTGTCGTAGCCATAATCAGTGGTCAGGATCAAAATTATTGATTTTACAAAATTATCATTTTATTTATTTTAGTGTCTTTCACAACCATTCATGATAAAAACATTATCAAATTATGTTTTTAGTGGTGAAAAGACATTTTATTTGCAATTTACTGTATAAATGGTATTTGGTTGTTGTACTTTAGCACGTTTTCTGTTTTGTTTTCTGTTGACTTTATTATTTACAAATGCTCTAACTCCATAATTTTTTTAGGTATCAACTTCAGGGCATTATTTGCGAAATTCTCATCAGCCACTCTAAAAGTCCATCGGCTACATTAATTCTTCTAGGCTGTGTTCGTTCATTTACTGGTGCCCTACAGAGCAGTCAGGTTAACTGCATGTTCCATAGGCTAGCGCTTTGTGCAGTCTCTCTGACCATGTAGGCACCAGATAGAATGGATCAAAGAACTTGAGTTTTTATAACATCAGAAACACCCCCCCCACCAAGGCTATTACTGTCCCATTCACATTCCGACAGATTCTAGTTTAAGAACTTCACATCATGAAGGACACGCAGCAAGTGACCAACAAGAAAGTGGGAGTATTTGAGTTGAATCTGGGATCACTACATGAAGCACTGTAGTTCCTTGAATCTGGGATCACTACATGAAGCACTGTAGTTCCTTGAATCAGGGATCATTACATGTAGCACTGTAGTTCCTTGAATCAGGGATCATTACGTGTAGCACTGTAGTTCCTTGAATCAGGGATCATTAAATGTAGCACTGTAGTTCCTTGAATCTGGGATCACTACATGAAGCACTGTAGTTCCTTGAATGAGGGATCATTACATGTAGCACTGTAACTCCTTGAATCAGGGATCATTACATGTAACACTGTAGTTCCTTGAATCAGGGATCATTACATGTCACACTGTAGTTCCTTGAATCAGGGATCATTACATGTCACACTGTAGTTCCTTGAATCAGGGATCATTATATGTAGCAGTGTAGTTCATTGAATCATGGATCATTACATGTAACACTGTAGCTCCTCAAATCAGGGATCATTACACATAGTACTGTAGTTCCTTGAATCAGGGATCATTACATGTAGCACTGCAGTTCCTTACAAGCTGCTTTAAGATCTACACATAAATAGGTCACCTATAATCACTGCTCAAATACAATAAGTATGACATAAATGCAGACATAGTGGTGTGTCTGGGCTAATACCTCAGAGCCTGTCAGGGTGGTGTGCACAGTACTCCTCCAAGACAAAGGCCCGGATGGCAAGTGGACAAGGAAGCCATGGGCTTATCAAGAGTCCAACAACCTTTCTTCATAACTGCCATGGCTTCCTTTGGAAATACCAAACAAAACAAGCCCTTATCTTTTTCATGTAAGCCTTCAGATATATGGACCAAATTTCACTGCCAGAGATTTGTTTCCTCAGAACATTCCAACAAAGTGTATTCCTAACAGCTATCAATGAAAATATAAGAGAAACTGAAGTTTATAACAAACCTTTGCGAGATAAACATTGGCAACAGCATAGTGGACTGCCGTAAGATATGGCGCCACCTCTAGGGCAATATTGGCAACAGTGAGTGCGTCGTCGGTCCTCCTTGCCTTCAGTAAGATGGACACAAGGCTGAGAAGTGATATATGCTGAAACAGTGCAGAATTAACACACGTTGAAACATGCCTACTGACACATTTCATTATCATTAGCACCTACAAACTGCTCGCCATCTCCCACAACCCAGCTGGCCATCTGCCACATACGGAGTCTATGCTATTTGTTGTCTGCAGAGAGGCCGCACCCTGGTAATACAGAGTAGGACAAATAGAAGACTTTAGATAGGTATGAAAACACCTTTATTATCGAGCACCTATTCTGTTATTTTTGTGTAATTTAATGCTTGATGCAATACTCCCTTTACAACTGATCACAGCTAAACTGGGAGATAGTATAGTGCGTTTAGAGATTGAGATCACCAGCTCTATGAGGTGCACTTGTGGGATCTTTTACTTCCCTGGCATAGACACCAGATAAAAGGGACCAACGGCTTTTAATGTCTCTTCCGAAAGACACTGGGAAATTGGGTTGAATGAAATTGCCAAGTTTCAAAACGGCAGCAGGTGGTTTCGAACCCTGGTCCCCTTGACCAAAAGCCCGCCGCTTTACCACATGACCACCGCGCCCCACATAAAGCAATTCATATATAGTAGAATTGTAAGTGAAAACACCTTGAATAATTTAGTATATGGTGTGATAATGAACGAATAGTTTGCCGTATCTGTGGTCACGTGACATAATCTCTCTGCCTGCGACATACCCTGCAGACAGAGACTGCAGTGATCTGGACAGTGTCTCCGGGCTGTTCTATTAGTTGCGGAGAGATTGTGTGACTTCTCCACAACAAGTAGAACATCAATTTGTGTACGTGGGGAGACGAGAAAGGACAAATAGAATAGATATAGTTAGATGCCTACCACATATGAATGAGGCGAGTGTTTGTAGGCGATCCTCAGACACGTGATGGCCTTGCCAGCGTCTCCCACCACTCTCCAGTAGAGGGCGGCTTTGATGGCGAGTACCCATGATGTCTCGTCCTGAAAGATATCATATCATGGCAGGGTTACTCAGTTGCAGTAACACATAGTGCATTGTCCATATCATCTCAATATATTTTACATTGAAATAAAAATACAGTCATGGTTCGTTTATTTGTACACATTGGTTGCCAATGATTTTGGCTGGATTAACAAAGTATGCAGGTTGTGAAAATGATGCAATTACAGTGTATCAAGATTGTTCCCACACAAAAGCAGGCAGATTACTGAAAAAAACTGATAAATCAGACAAGACTGTCCTATGAAAGTATCTGCTCATGGCAGGGGCAACTCAGTTAACAGTAACACATCTAACTTGTCTCAATATCATCTCACCTATTTTACATTAAATAAAAATACAGTCATGACAACAAACTTTATTTTTACCATTGTTTGCCAATGCGATCCTGGATGTGGCAATGGCATCGACAGACTTGGGTCGGTGATGCAATTACAGTGTATCAAGAAGTTGTTCCCACTCACAAAAAGCAGGCAGATTACTGAAAAAAACTGATAAATTGGTGAGACTGCACTTGAGGTCTATTTAGTGAAACAATGTGCTCGGAGAGTCTGCAAGCACAGTGCCAGGACTGGGGTCAATTCCATTTAATCAATTCAAATTCGAATTCTAATTCATTTCAATTTAATTAATTCCAATTCAAATAATTTTTTTTAAATTAATTTTTTTAAATTCAAATTCCAGCTAAAATCTTTCAGATTCTTTGGCCAATTCCAAGTTGTCTTTATTCAATGTTTTTGGCACACGAAGTCAAGGCATAACAGAATGAGTCATATAGTCTTGTCGATGTAATAGAGGAACTTTTTTCAAAAGTAACAGTAACAGATCCTAAAGTAATATATAATAGTCTATTACTTTTCTATTACAAACTGCTGCAAACTTACAAAATATCAGGTTTGTTTGCATTTATTCCAACTGCCAGTAATTGTAAACAATATACAGACAATGGCTGAGCCATTATTCAAACAACATGAAAAGACCAGTAGGCTGACCATTTTATGGTTTCAGAAATACCTGCTCAATGAAACAATGCAGGAGTAGCAAGCCAATTAATAACTGTTGGGATGCCCCATTTGGGTGGCTATGGCTTCACACATTCCTAGCACACACAAAGGGCATGGTTTCAGATATGTGCAGGCAGACAACAAATGTTATCTTAGGGCAGGAGCTGCAACCTGTATTGAATTCAAAGTAAGCTCATCACACCCCACCATAGTTTGATTTGAGCAGAACTTCTGAGTTATTTCCAATTGCCACATGGTAACATTGCCATGTAGACCCTTTGTTCAAATGTGGACAAATGTTCTCACCTCAGATATCCAAATGGTGTACACATGTATGTTTAGCTGCTACAAAGACCGAGTTCACACACAATATGGCCCATTTGAAGTGGCTACTGGCTTGGACACAACCCTAGCACAAACAACATAATGCGATATTTTGCAGGCAGTGCATTTGTTATTTAAATTCGTCAATTCTGTTCAATTTAAGCTCATCATCTACCATTTGTTTGATTTGAAAAGAACTTCTGATTATTTCCAATTGCACACATGGTAACATTGCCATTGTAGACCCTTTGTTCAAATGTGGTTATCATAATACACTCAGAGCTAAATGGTCACACAATGTATGTAAAGCTGCTACTGACCGATTTCACACAAATTCTGAGTAAGAATGCACAGATAAGACAGCTGTGGAAACGTGACCAGATAATGAAAATGGTTTTTTCTCATAAAACGTGCTAGAAAATATTTTCACTGCATTCGACAACCACTTCCAATTCCACCCCAACATTACTCAAAATCTTTCAATTCCAATTCAGCTTGGTGAAAATCTGTCAATTCAAATTCAAATTCAGGAATTGAATTGAATAATTCCAATTAATTTTTTCATTCACCCCAGCCATGTCATAGATGCACTGTAGTGAAGTGGCTCAGCTCTGACTTGTTCACAGGTACCACTGCATCAGCTATGCACATTAAGATAGCTGGGGCGGCTAACGTGTTAGTTGATTTTTTAATTTTTTTTCTCATAATATGCTAGGAAATATTGAACTGAACGTCGACACCACAAATAATCACCCGGCATGAACGTCATATTTTGCGAATACATTCTCTAAAAAACAGTCCTTTTGGAAATCGCCGACTTCTTAGAAACGCTGATGTGCTTCGATCTTCGAACCAGCTTTATTCGTTCGCCATGAACACAGAACACATTGTCTGGTTACTGTGATTCCAGTACACATCAGTATTATATCTACCTAACTAAATCATGTCCTTAAACAAGCAAATATAAGCGCTAACATAGTTTATTGTACCTTTGAAGCTATAACGGAAATGGCCAGTAGATGTGACCTGGTGACCCCGTGGATAATGGGCCAATCAAAATGATCATAAACACGCCCTGCCACGTGTTTGTCAGATGGCTGGCATAACCTGATGTCGTAGACGACAACATGTTACAAATATAGAATCAAGGGCCTTTGGGGCGGCAAATTAAGGGGACGGTAATATTAGAAATGGCCATTATGTTTTGTCAACAATATGTAAAACGCCAGTGAAAAACGTCACATTTCAAGCACGATATTCGTATCTATGGACATTTCTGTTATCACTAACTATTTACTTTCATAGAAAAACTACAACACTTACAATGCTGCAATTTGATGTATAAACATGTCTTACATGTAGGCAATATTACACTAATTAGAATTATGATTGGTAAAGGGTTTGTTTCAAAAATACACTGCCACTTTAGGCTGTTATTCAACTTTTGTTTAACGTATTCATGGTGGTGTAGCAGAAGTAATTAATTTATGTTAACCAAAATTTTTCTCAAAGTTATCAGTGACACTATTATACTTACGTGTATGTCATTTATTTATTTAGGGATTTTCTCAAAACGATATAATTTGACATTTTGTGGCTATTTTTTTCACATCTACAAAAATGTTTTAAAAATCTTGTAACATAACCAAATAAATTAAAAACTCAAAATTTTATTTATTATTTATTAATTATTTATTATATAGTATTTCAACTACAATCTGTGATAAAATGGTTATCTTAAAAACTTCTACTGAAACTATTCAATTCAAGACAGGCATATACTAGCCGCCTAAGCTACCTTAACCACACAAAAAATATAGGAAATAATTCTTCAAACATATCAAACTTTTTCTTTAATTTGGTTTGACAATGTGGGAAGTTTCATCAGGCCAGCAAGTAATTAATCAATAAAGTCAACATTTCTAAAATTTTGCTCTCATTTTATTAGACGTTTGGGCCAAAGCCTGTGGTCGTCTTCATAAATAAATTCATTCATGATATGCAGTGGAAATTCATGAAATTTTCCTTCATGCTAGCATGCGTGCGTGCATGCGTGCGTGCGTGTGCATGTGCACATGCATGTCACGGCGTAATTCTACAGGCAAAAATCTTTTGCATAGTTTTATCCATAAAACTGAACAACATATTTCATTCTTTATACAAACAGTAGTCTGTTCAAGTGTAACCATGGTAACCTACTTGCTGGCTGTACTTACTTGACCCCGACTGTACTGACTGACACCCAGTGGTCAGTCTGGTCCATCTGGCCGGCCTTGCGTAGGTCAACACACTTATCATAGGTGAGTACTTCGTGTGCAGTGCGGATGAGAATGTGTCGTGCTGGGTCTGAAAGTGACAGTAATAAAATGCTAGAACCCCATAGACAAATGACTTAGCTCATTCATGAATCATGTTCTTTGATGTTCAAATAGGTAGTGTGTGAATAGTTTAAGCAATATGGAGTATGTGCATAGTTTAAGTGATATATAGTGTGTGAATATTTAAAGTGATATGTAGTGTGTGAATAGTTTAAGTAATATGTAGCATGTGAATAGTTTATGTAATATGTAGCGTGTGAATAGTTTAAGTAGTATGTAGTGTGTGAATAGTTTAAGTAGTATGTAGTGTGTGAATAGTTTAAGTAATATGTAGTGTGTGAATAGTTTAAGTAATATGTAGCGTGTGAATAGTTTAAGTGATGTATAGTGTGTGAATAGTTTAAGTGATATGTGCAGTTGATTTAACAAGAGTGCATTTAAAAAAATCATCTAAACATCTGACTTTGATAACAAGATAAGGTAACTTGTGAACTGTAAATAGCCTATCTTAATGAAACCAAGCCAGTTCAGCAGCGGATGTTTTAAGAAATGTCTTGATTATTTATATCTGCATCTTAATCATCACAGGGAGTATTATGTCAAAAAAGATAATCAAGATGAAAAGAGTACAAAGGAATACACACCTGGTGATAACTTGACAATGTCAACATCGCTGAGTTTTGCAGACTTGGTCCCTGCTCGGTGCTGTTGATGGTCAGAGAGGATGATCTCAATGTCAATCTTGCTGGGGTCAGCGGCCGATGACAGTTCGACATCCCCTGTAGCCTGATTTGGCATACTGTTGCCAGGCGACACCAACTTGTCTTCATTGTTACCATGGTTACCAGACTCGTTGTTACACGGTGGTTGATTGAGGTGCTTCACAAACATATCTAGATCCTGACAGAGAGAACGACAGAAAACTGTCTCAGTTAAGTCCAGACCCTATTATTATATGATACTTTGTCATTAAACGTAAAGGTACATTCTTATATAGTGCGACATCCAGTCTTTAAAAATTTTCAAAGTGCTTTACACTTCAATCCCTGATTCTGCTGGCCATTTCAACACCAACTTGACTTCTCTGGGAAGCATTCAGCCATGCAGTGAACTGATGCAATGTGGAGTTAATGGAATTGCCCAAGCTTTGAAAAGGCAGCAACATAATAACCTGGTTGTCATGATCGAGAGTCGCTGATGTTCTAACAACTATGCTACTGCCCCAAATCATTACAGCTATAGCACATCTAGCTGAAATGACAAAATGTCAGTCAATAATGATTAATATTGTTTTCAGTGCAAACCATTTGTCGCTACTAAATTGGTTGAAGTATTTCCAAATTCTTCAAGTACCCATCCCAGAAGAAATTAAGATAAAAATACTTACATAAATTGTAACTTTTCAGTAACTGGTCATATTTGATTTATCTGTTGTGTTTTACCTATCACCAACTCATGATCAATCTAATGTTGTTGTTGTGTTACCGAAATTTGCTGGCAAAATATTTACAATTTGGTGCATATTTTTAAACAAAATAACACATTAAATAAAAGCCAGAAGTAAATTCTGTGAAATGCCAGAAGTAACAAACCACGAGTGAACTCACCAAGTTATCACGTAGAAAAACTAAAATTCTATTAAACCTGAATTACATGGAACTGTTTGCTAGGCCAACTACATTAATAATGATATTTAACAACATTTCTTATGCAGTGACCCATCTAAACAGTAGTCTTTGTACTGCACATTGACATTATCAGACAGTTGCATAATCCATTATCACTGCACGCAGTTACCTTTAGTAAAGAATGATAAATATTCCTGGTTATGTAATAACACGGTTACATAACAGGGACTGTCAGCAACACAAAGATGAATGCAACACTGGACTGTGCCAGGCAGAGTTCACGTCTTGTACAAAAAATAAAACTTCCATTGTGCAGGCTGAACTTAGTTTTAGGAACAAGAAGTTGTTGTGAGATATACAATCTGAACTGGTCATGTATGAAAGATGCATGCAGGATGGCTGAGTGGCAGTATAGCAGTAGAAACACACAGATATAATGAGGGTCAACTTGTAGGTACACAAGAAGCAGTCAGTCGGTCACTCACACACAAAAAACATTGCAGTCAGATGATCACAAAAAATAGTGCAGTCAGATGGTCACTCACATACAAGAAATGGTGCAGTCAGTTGGTCACTCACACACAGGAAACAGTGCAGTGAGATGGTCACTCACACACAAAAAAGTGCAGTCAGATGGTTACTCACATACAAGAAACAGTGCAGTCAGTTGGTCACTAACACACAAAGAAACAGTGTGGTCAGTCAGTCACTCACACACAAGAAACAGTGAGGTCAGTCGATCGGTCACAATCAAGAAACAGCACGGTCAGTCGGTCAATCACATACAAGAAACAGTGCAGTCAGTCGGTCAATCACATACAAGAAACAGTGCAGTCAGTCGGTCACTCACACACAAGAAACAGTGTGGTCAGTTGATCGGTCACACATGAGTGGTCACATGACTGAAAGAGGTCACATGATGCATACATTCAACCAGACTTGGGAGGGCAATTACAGTTGTGAAGTTCTGATCATAGTGACTGCAGATTAACAGTAAAATAGTTAATTATACTGTTTAGTTACATTATCATGCCCATCACTAACACATTATTTGATAAGTGAATTCAAAACATTGCGCTTTTGATGCAGACAACATTTCATGTCAATGATAACTGGTGGTCTGGTCTTTTGAATCGCCTCAGACTATGTTACTGTTGCTTCTGCAGCGGGCTCATACTCTGTAACAGGGCAAGTAAACACCATTTTGTAGATGAAAACTGCTGTGCATTGTTGTAACTGCAGAATGTAATTTTGTAATTAGTTGTAATTCCTTACAGTCAACTGTAACTGCCCCCGGATCTGCATGCAACAAACACTGCCTACTTACGGTAAAAAAGAAAACAACTAACTACGGACTGCTTCATTCCTGACTACAGCAAACCATTCTCTAGCTGCTCCATAACAAGAGAACACATTGTGGTCATTCACAGTGACTAGCCTCTTCTAGACATTCATGTGTCACCACTGTTGTAGCAATATATAACCACAGTTGTTAAGCAGTATGATATTATGACTGTGGCTGTTTGGCAGCTGATTACTTTGGTTGTTAAACAGTATGCAAAAGTAGCTGTTAAGTGAAGAGATATTATGGTTAAGCACTGTGCACTGACGACTGGTAAGGAATGTTATCATGGTTGTTACATTACTATGGTTGTTAAGCAGATTGCCAGTAAAGTTGATGCCAGATCTCATGAAAAGTGAGCTGTGTCGCTGCAATACAAGAGACTTGGAGACTAAGACTTGGCTGCCACCCATACAATGGCGCCTCAGTGTATATCTGATCAGTTTATAAAGTGCACTTTTAGGTCGAGTTTTTAGGTCAAGTCTTCGACGCTAACGTGATGCAGTTTATAAAAGAGTTGCACATACCTCATTGGTGCTGATACTGGGTAATTCCGTACAATAGAAAGTTTGATATTTAACCGGAAGTAGTTGCATGGTAACACTGACAATCAATTTATGAAATGGTGCTGCTCAAGCTCAGTATTCATTAGCTCTGATCACGTTACAAGTATCATGCAGTTGTCCTAGGACCTGTTTCAAGAAGCACTAAAACTTTTGAAAATAAAAAAATACTCAAAAAGGCATTGCAAATAATTATATGAAGGTGCCATAAAGCTGTCTACATATATAGATGAGTTACTTCATCTGGCATGAACACCTCATCACTCAGGTTGTTAAACAACATGTACCATGCCGGTCTTGACTGTTACCACTGTCAACACAATGTGCTGCTCTCATTAGTATGTGATTAGTGTATGCACATATGATGGCAGTATGCTTACAAATGGCTTGAACTGGTCTTGAGCGCAGCCTGGACTCTTGTCTCCAGTGTTGTAGACAATGCATTCATCAGGACCAGCATGGATGTCCGAGGCAGAGTCCACGAAGATGAACTTCTGGTGCAACATTCCGTCGATGACCTCGAGGCGTGTGTGAGGTTGGTAGTGCTGTGTCATCTATGAATCACAACAGGTGTGTCATCATCACTTCATCAACATCTCAACATGGATTCAATTGAGGGAAATACTTTGTGGGTGAACAGGTTACATGTGTTTGTGCCAAGGATGAGGATAATCCATTAACCCGCTTTTGAGTAGATAATTTTCTTTTTTGTTTTATTTTTATTTCTTTTAAATATGACACTTTTAAAAGGAATTCAATGAGCCCTCTTCTTCATGGCATTATAGGTCTATACAGAATATAAAGAAAGACCAACACGCTATTACTAAGTAGTAGGAAAACTGGGAAATAACAACGATTTGCATGAATTCATAAACTAAAACAACAGTGGTGCATCCTACTAGCCACACAACACACTAGCAGAAGTGAATCATCATTCAACAAAACTCATAAAGAAACCAAAAAGTACAACGAGCACCACAGAACTGTGGGTTTATCATTGACTCTGTCATCAACCACATATGTTCATGTTAGAAGGCCATAGTAGAATATAACTATTACTTCTGCCTATTTGGCTGCTGTGTCTAAACAATATATTTAATTACATTAATTAAGCAACAAATGTTGTGTAATGTGCGCAGACACAATCGCACAAACGCGCAACTCACAACAAAATGTTGAGCAATGTACGCCTGGCAATAACATGTCGACCAACCTGCGTTACCAGCAAAATGTATTATTAATTGGTATTTATCTTAGATCTGCTACTTCTGACAGTGGTCTCACAATGTCAAACCCCAGAGACACCAGGGGACCAGGAGACAGAGAACCCAGAAAGACAAACATGTACTAAAGTTACACCAATTTACATGTTAATCAATGGTTTGTTTATGGAGTTTTGAGGAAGTATTACAAAATTTTTCAAGATGGAATGTCATTTTTAAAATATGGCCGCATCCTATGGATGCAACTTTATAGCACTGCATGTAGGTTCATGTTAGGCAAAACCTAAATGAATTTTTTTAACTAATGCAAGTGTGTTTTGTGAGAGAGAGGGGAGGGGAGGGGAAGGGAGGGGAGGGGAGGAGAGGGGGAGAGAGAGCGGGAGAGAGAGAGAGAGAGAGAGAGAGAGAGAGAGAGAGAGAGAGAGAGAGAGAGAGAGAGAGAGAGACAGAGAGACAGAGACAGAGACAGAGAGAGAGAGAGAGAGAGAGAGAGAGAGAGAGAGAGAGAGAGAGAGAGAGAGAGAGAGAGAATACAAATACATCACTCCTTAAACATACCCTGTACACAGAATAAATGTGCTATAAACTAAGATGGTTATTATTACAAGCAGACAAAAAGACTTGTGCAAAACTAAACCACATAAGTAGATAAAAATAAGGAATGAAGCGAAACAGCAGACAATGAAACAAAACTGCGGCTGTGGTTAAATGAAAATCCACATTGGTGTGTGGCCGCAACAGAAAGGATGCTGCACAACTTCCAGCATGTTACTGATAAGCACAGGATAATCGCAGTCAAAAATCTGCATATAAAGGGTGCTGCTAGCCCAGAGCAAGGGTGCTGTAGCCATGCAGAGAGGAGACTGGCCTATTTACCATGCAGCTCTCTAGCTCAGCTAAGGTAGGAGGTTGTTTGTAGAGAAGCTTGCGATGTGACCAAATGTGGATGTTTCCGGTCGCTACGTCTCTCACCGGGGTATCGCACTGCAACGCGGCGACGACCAAAACACATCAGTGCAGGTTCGGTAGGGTTTTTCTATGCCAGTATTTACTGGGTGGGAAATACCATGCAGCAAATACTGTCCTCGGAAAAACCCTTGGTGGGATAAACTATCCAAAACCACCCATAACCTTAAAGGGATTGTATTAAAAGATATATTGCAATAAAAAACAGCATAACATCAGCAGAGTGAATATGTAATGGATGCTGGACAACTACAATAGTTTGACTGCTGAAAACAGCAACAAAAATGACATCTTAAAATACATTGTGTCGGGAGCTGTCAGCTGTCTACTACCTAAGTTATTGGGTGCTAACCTCTATATGCTGCTGATAAAATGCCTTTAAATTTTTAGGAATTTTGTCCTGCTCAGAAATATAACCATAAATAAGTTCTTTAACAAAATGACTAATTCAACTAAAATGAATACTTTGTTGGTACCAAAAGAGGAATAATACTATAAAACAATATTAGGAATGAGTTACATTTGTCATCATTTTACATGTCCACAGGAATGCAGTACAACATTGTTAGCTTGAAGTTGGATGGACTAGGGAAATACTTTGAGTTATCCACGTGCCCAAGTTAAGTTGTGTTGTGCATCCTCGCGGGGCGGGGTGGGGCGTGGCAGGGCAGGGCTCATAGTTCAAATCATGATGGGTATTTCAGTTATTAAAGTTTGAGTTAACAAAGTTGTACTGTAATTGATATTTGTTAATTGATTACTTGTGCAGTGACACATGTAATGGCAGGTAAACTGACCATTAAGTGCACACAAAATGCACTAGTACCAGGGTCGGTTGGTTCTAACTACTGACCTACCATGACACCCGACCAGCAGCTCACCATTGACACCCGGCCAGCAGCTCAACACTGACACCCGGCCATCAGCTCAACACTGACATCTGGCCAGCAGCTGAACATTGACACCTGGCCAGCAGCTCAACATTGACACCCGGCCAGCAGCTCAACATTGACACCCGGCCAGCAGCTCAACATTGACACCTGGCCAGCAGCTCAACATTGACACCCGACCAGCAGCTCAACATTGATACCTGGCCAGCAGCTCAACATTGACACCCGGCCAGCAGCTCAACACTGACACCTGGCCAGCAGCTCAACATTGACACCCGGCCAGCAGCTCAACATCGATACCTGGCCAGCAGCTCCACATTGATACCTGGCCAGCAGCTCAACATTGACACCTGGCCAGCAGCTCGACATTGACACCCGGCCAGCAGCTCAACATTGACACCCGGCCAGCAGCTCAACATTGACACCTGGCCAGCAGCTCAACATTGACACCCGGCCAGCAGCTCAACATTGACACCCGGCCAGCAGCTCAACATTAACAACCAGCCAGCAGCTCAACATTGACACCCGGCCAGCAGCTCAACACTGACACCTGGCCAGCAGCTCAACATTGACACCCGGCCAGCAGCTCAACATTGACACCCAGCCAGCAGCTCAACTTTGACACCCGGTCAGCAGCTCAACTTTGACACCCGGCCAGCAGCTCAACATTGACACCCGGCCAGCAGCTCAACTTTGACACCCGGTCAGCAGCTCAACTTTGACACCTGGCCAGCAGCTCAACTTTGACACCCGGTCAGCAGCTCAACATTGACACCCGGCCAGCAGCTCAACATTGACACCCGGCCAGCAGCTCAACAGTGACACCTGGCCAGCAGCTCAACATTGACACTCGGCCAGCAGCTCAACATTGACACCTGGCCAGCAGCTCAACATTGACACCTGGCCAGCAGCTCAACATTGATACCCGGCCAGCAGCTCACCATTGACACCTGGCCAGCAGCTCAACATTGACACCCGGCCAGCAGCTCAACATTGACACCTGGCCAGCAGCTCAACATTGACACTCGGCCAGCAGCTCAACATTGACACCTGGCCAGCAGCTCAACATTGACACCTGGCCAGCAGCTCAACATTGACACTCGGCCAGCAGCTCAACATTGACACCTGGCCAGCAGCTCAACATTGATACCCGGCCAGCAGCTCAACATTAACACCCAGCCAGCAGTATATAATAAGTAGATGATAAAACAAAGCAGACCATGAGGTTCAATGTAGCTTTCTGGTACGACGGAGACCAGCAAACAGGTTCTCGCTAAACCAATCAGCCATTGTGATCTGTATCACGTGAGATGACATCCTCATTAGTAGCGTGGTTTTGTTTACATGTTTTGTCCCCGTTTTAAGCTCTCTGACTGGTTATACAGTAACATGTGAGTGATGTTGCCCTAGGAAATGTGGATATGATACATATGAATTGAGCGAATTTTCCTTTGTCTTTGTTCATTACGATATTCATAAACCTATGAAATATCGTATTTTTCAAAGTTATCAACCATTTTATGACACATAAGGACTTCAATATAACAACCAGTTGAATGTGCAGCCAATTATACCCACCCATCATAACTAACACAGGATCACAGGCCGTCGCAATAAAGTGACATGGAGAGATGCATTGCTAAGCATTAGTAGCAATGCGAGGCCGCTAGCATGACCAAGCAGCAGTAGATATACACTCACCTCTATCATGAGTCGCTGACAGTCTTCCCCGGAGCAGACTCCCGCCTGGCGGTAGTGTTCACTGATGTCATCTAACTTGCTGTTGAAGTTTGGGTCCACTATGACAATAATAATAAACATTTTTATTCATGGTAAACATTTCATAAACAAAACTTACAGTAAATTCTTGGTAAAATTTAAAATTACATAAGACAGTATACTGTAAAATGCAGTACAGATAATACAGTACGTTAAAAACAATGGATTCAAATAAATTAAACATATTACTCTTGAATTCTCACTTGTTATACAAATAAAGGTTCAAGGTCTGATTATTTTGATTGTATAATCATATTATTTATATCTGTTCTAGCATCTTCATCACCCACATGTGTTGTTATGAACCATAATGTCTTCATCACCCACATGTGTTGTTATGAACCATAATGTCTTCATCACCCACATGTGTTGTTATAAACCATAATGTCTTCATCACCCACATGTGTTGTTATAAACCATGTTTTCATCACCCACATGTGTTCTTATAAACCATAATTTCTTCATTACCCCCATGTGTTGTTATGAACCACAGTGTCTTCATCACCCACGTGTTGTTATAAACCATGTTTTCATCACCCACATGTGTTCTTATAAACCATAATGTCTTCATTACCCCCATGTGTTGTTATAAACCACAGTGTCTTCATCACCCACATGTGTTGTTATGAACCATAATTTGTTAACATAATTTGACCATCATTGGTTTCATTTGAATGACTCGACTCAACAGCAAGGTCGATATATATAAAGAGATAACAATTAAATTGTATTTTTTAATTGTGGTTCATTAAATTACATTTGGGCAGTCCAGATGATAAGATATAATTTATAACATGATTTTGTGATAAACAGGAGAAAAGGCAAGAATTTGACTCCTTGTGTCAAGGTTTGGTAGTGCTATGCCAATGGCAATGACGTCTTTGCGCTATAAAAACCATGTACAACTGCCAGTTTCACAAAGTGTTCGGTGGACATCTGACATAATTCACATAACTATGGTAGACACACGTATAGCATAGCTAACAATTGCACTTAACTATTGTTCTGAGTTACATAACTGACATCACATGTCCACATCGGCTCCTTCGACGTAATACCCCACCCTCCAGGGTATTTCAAATATTTATTAATGTACAAACCATCACCATGGGCTACCTAGAGAATGTTAGCCCCATACATGTGAAACTGATGGAGATATAAGGGGACAAACACACAGACAGACAGAGACATACATTACTTAAAGAAACTATTAAATTTTGTACCTTAAAAATCTTTTAATTACTTATGGGAACAGTTCAAACGAAATAGAATTAGTGTATCTATTACTGACTGTGCTAATGTAACTGGGTCTGTCATTGCTACAAGGATGCTATGCGCACTACATTGATGTAACTGGGTCTGTCATTGTTACAAGGATGCTATGTGCACTGTGTTGATGTAACTTGTTCTGTCATTATTACAAGGATGCTGTGTGCACTGTGTTGGTGTAACTGGGTCTGTCATTGCTGCAATGATGCCATGTGCACTGTGTTGATGTAACTTGTTCTGTCATTGTTACAAGGCTGCTGTGTGCACTGCGTTGATGTAACTTGTTCTGTCATTGCTACAAGGATGCCGTGTGCACTGTGTTGATGTAACTTGTTCTATCATTGTTACAAGGATGCTGTGTGCACTGTGTTGATGTAACTTGTTCCATCATTGTTACAAGGATGCTGTGTGCACTGTGTTGATGTAACTTGTTCTGTCATTGTTCCAAGGATGCTGTGTGCACTGTGCTGGTGTAACTTGTTCTGTCATTGTTACAAGGATGCTGTGTGCACTGCGTTGGTGTAACTTGTTATGTCATTGTTACAAGGTTGCTGTGTGCACTGCATTGGTGTAACTGGGTCCGCCGTTGTTACAAGGATGCTGTGTGCACTGCATTGGTGTAACTGGGTCCGTCATTGTTACAAGGATGCTGCGTGCAATGGGTTGGTGTAACTGGGTCCGTCATTGTTACAAGGATGCTGTATGCACTGCGTTGGTGTAACTGAGTCTGTCATTGTTACAAGGATGCTGTATGCACTGCGTTGGTGTAACTGAGTCCATCATTGTTACAAGGATGCTGTGTGCACTGCATTGGTGTAACTGAGTCTGTCATTGTTACAAGGATGCTATGTGCACTGTGTTGGTGTAACTGAGTCTGTTATTGTTACAAGGATGCTGTGTGCACTGTGTTGGTGTAACTGAGTCTCATTCTTAGAAGGATGCTGTGTGCACTGCGTTGGTGTAACTGAGTCCGTCATTGTTACAAGGATGCTGTGTGCACTGCGTTGGTGTAACTGAGTCTGTCATTGTTACAAGGATGCTGTGTGCACTGTGTTGGTGTAACTGAGTCTCATTCTTAGAAGGATGCTGTGTGCACTGCGTTGGTGTAACTGAGTCCGTCATTGTTACAAGGATGCTGTGTGCACTGCGTTGGTGTAACTGAGTCTGTCATTGTTACAAGGATGCTTGTACTCACACAGGGGGTTAGGTCCGACAGTGTCTGAGAGGGGGTTGAAGGTGTTCGCCCCCTCACACTGGTCCCCCACCACCACCGCCGGCTGCTTGTCGCCCTTCTCTGCAATCATAACATTATTGTCAACATCCACTTCAAAGTTAATTCTGGTCCTTCTAAACAATTCCATTTGTAGAAATGCATTCCAGAATGAAACATTTCTGGACTACTGATGTCAGGAAAAAGTGCTGTTATTTTTCATTAGATTACTCTGCCAACATGTCATTACATCACCAAAGTTGTGTTTACTAAAATAACAGATCATTCAGAGAACTGTAACAATCTGTTTATTATTAAGCACTGAGCATGTATTCATCACTAAGTACATTGATTCGCTTCAACATGTGATTCAGGGTCCTACATAAATAACTCCATTCAGCAAAAAACGAAAGGCTCATTGCACGAGAGAGTGACTCACTGTGTATCCCAGACACAGTGTCAGACTTGGCGCTGTTGCCACAGCTGCCGGCCTTGATGGGAGTGATCGCACAGATCTGCTTGCACGTCTTACACACCTGAGACGGGGTCTCAACCACGCAAGACTCCTTGCCTTTCTTCTAAAAACAACCAAAGAAAACAGTTCAATTTATATACTACCCCTCCAAAATTAGTTGTTCAGACCACATTACACTTTGCCCCTGGCAGACCTATTCATACAAACACCATTTCAATTTCTGCTGAAGCATACAGCAACGCTGCAATTTCGATAGCTGTTCATTGTTATAATTCCATCATTGGATCCCATCACTGTCTACTGCCAGGTACTTACTTACACAGCTCCATGAACAGAGGCAAAGTGGGGTGAATTAAATCTCCCAAGTACTTAAACAGCAGCTGGTGGACATGGACCCAGGTCCTTTTGACCGACAGTCCAGCACCCTACTGCCAAGCTACCGTGCCCCACATCATTCAAACTATGCATTGGTATTGCTGCATTACCTGATCTATCCAACAATCCATCATCTCAATTTTTTAACCATGTTCAGAGCTGTTTCTTCATAGTGTAACAAAAATACAACTGCACGAGTGAAAGTGCATCGAAATAGAACAGGAGGTGAACAAATCATTGTAAGACAAAGACATGCTCATATTACTGACAACTATTCACATAAATCTTCACATCAATATCTAGATAATAAAAAATACATCCCAGAACACATAGCAACACAGGAATAACGCAGCGTAACCAGATGGAAGCCACCCCCTACCTGCTTGCATATGACGTGACTGTTGGTGTTGGCCTTGTGGACACAGGGCTGCTTGCCCTTGCTGCTGGAGACTGGGGCTTGACTCTGAGCAGACTGGTGGAACTTCTGGTAGCAGCGGATGACTCGCAGCATAGAGAAGGCATCCTTGTGGATGGCACTCTGTCTCAATGCCTGCTCGTAATGCTCCACCGCCCCGCTCAGGTTGTTCTTGGCCGCCAGCAGGTTGCCAAGGAAGAAGTGTGACTCCGGCTGCAGGTGACATGTCAAGGCTGGTTTACTCAAGTGATTTGTCACCCAATTGGTTCAGCGACAGACTCTTGGTCGCATGACAAAGCACAGCTAAAGTATGTGTGCGCTTACATGAACAGTGTGTCTAGACACAGTGAGTACGACCTATTGACTCACACCAATCCCAATTTGAGGTTTGATGAAAGGTCATGACTGGTGCACCAACTGGCAATCGTGGCAGCCACTGACTGGCCTGTTTAAGGATTTAATAATAATAATAACTTTATTTATTTGCAATCAGGAGACTGAATAAAAATACATGAAAAAATATGCATTTGCTAAAACTAAGCATGTACATTTTGTTAGAAACTATTTTAAACTAAAAAAACAATGCGCACACACACACACACACACACACACACACACACACTACACACCACACACCACACACCCCCCACACCCACACCCCACACGCGCACGCGCACGCGCACGCACACACACACACACACACACACACAGATATAAAGTTGTTACTGAAGCTAGGTACTTGTTTGTTTTACGTAGTTACATAGCATATAGCCCACCTCGAGTGGGTTGACTGAGATGGCGTCTCTCATGACGGTGATGGCGTCATCTACACGCCCCCACTTGTACAGGATGTTTGCGAGGTTCACAAGGGGGACATCCTTGTAGCAGTCTGGGGCAAAGTAGAGGGAGCGGCGGATACACTCAATGCCATGGTAGTTGTTGCCGAGGATGCGCCAGTACAACCCAGCCAGGTTGTACAGGATCCAACTGGGACCAATTTTCTGAAGTAATAAATAATATTTTTTGTTGTATAATGCCGCACCCAGTACAATTCACAGTGCTTTACAGAGAATCTCATTGAGGCGAAAAAAGTCATGTCATGGTTTTGTAGCTGTGCAACTAAAAGAGAAAATAAATACTAACACTTGCAGTTAAAATCAAGAATATCACGCTAGTGATTTATTTACAATGTGTTCTAAAAGTTGGAGATTTCAGTCATTTCTCCAGCACAACCAATAAGCGCATGTGTAGTTCTATGAAATCAGGGTAACCTAGACTACATTTGACTTATTAAGTGAAGCCGGTATATAAACAGAACCAACGCAAAGTCTAAAACAAACATGTTATTTTGCCAGAAAGAGGACTAGTTTAGTAAATAAAGGCTAACATTATGTTACATAAGTTGAGCTTGGACACAAACACATCATGGCCATATCCTATTGGCAAGTATAGGAATATGGGTACATAAATATATTTTTATTTGGCGAGCGAATATTGCCAGACTATGACTCTCATGATGTAGGGTTATCTAACAGTATGGCGCTCTCTGTTCAACAAGGTTTTCCTAGTAAACTACTTGCGTGATATTCTTAATCGTAATTGCAAATGGTTATATCTTACTAACTTGTTTAGGTGCATAGGCCCAAAACCCTGACTTTTGTTTCCCTTTAAAATAAAAGAATACTTGTAATATTATAGACAATATTAAATATAATTTCTTTTTAAAATAATTCAGACTGGCATGTCAACATAATCAGGTAGGTTGAATATAAAACGTGTGCATACATGCATATGTGCATGTGTACGCCTGTCGTACATGCATATGTGCATGTGTACGCCTGTCGTACATGCATATGTGCATGTGTACGCCTGTCGTACATACATATGTGCATGTGTACGCCTGTCGTACATACATATGTGCATGTGTACGCCTGTCGTACATACATATGTGCATGTGTACGCCTGTCGTACATACATATGTGCATGTGTACGCCTGTCGTACATACATATATATGCAAGCATATTTTTAACAAACACATGTAAAGGAATTGCTGTACGTTTATTCAACATTTTTGACTGCCACAGAAAATAAACTAGACATAGAAATGCTACTAGAAGCCTCTACCTGTTTGAGTGCTGTAAGGATGCGTTGTCCTACTTCCTCCTCCGTAATATCTTTCTTCTCCACCATGTCCAGAAGCGTCTGCAACATAGCACACCTCTACTTACTATACATCCACAACATAGCACACCTCTACTTACTATACGTCCACAACATAGCACACCTCTACTTATTATACATCCACAACATAGCACACCTCTACTTACTATACATCCACAACATAGCACACCTCTACTTACTATACGTCCACAACATAGCACACCTCTACTTATTATACATCCACAACATAGCACACCTCTACTTACTATACATCCACAACATAGCACACCTCTACTTACTATACGTCCACAACATAGCACACCTCTACTTACTATACATCCACAACATAGCACACCTCTACTTACTATACGTCCACAACATAGCACACCTCTACTTATTATATGTCCACAACACAGCACACCTCCAATTACAAAACATCCACAACATAGCACACCTCTACTTACTATACATCCACAACATAGCACACCTCTACTTACTATACATCCACAACATAGCACACCTCTACTTACTATACGTCCACAACATAGCACACCTCTACTTACTATACGTCCACAACACAGCACACCTCCAATTACAAAACATCCACAACATAGCACACCTCTACTTACTATACATCCACAACATAGCACACCTCTACTTACTATACATCCACAACATAGCACACCTCTACTTACTATACGTCCACAACATAGCACACCTCTACTTACTATACGTCCACAACACAGCACACCTCCAATTACAATACGTCCACAACATAGCACACCTCTACTTACAATACATCCACAACATAGCACGCCTCTACTTACTATATGTCCACAACATAGCACACCTCCAATTATAATACATCCACAACATAGCACACCTCTACTTACTACACATCCACAACATAGCACACCTCTACTTACTATACATCCACAACATAGCACACCTCTACTTACTATACATCCACAACATAGCACACCTCTACTTACTATATGTCCACAACACAGCACACCTCCAATTACAATACATCCACAACATAGCACACCTCTACTTACTATACATCCACAACATAGCACACCTCTACTTACTATATGTCCACAACATAGCACACCTCTACTTACTATACGTCCACAACACAGCACACCTCCAATTACAATACATCCACAACATAGCACACCTCTACTTACTATATGTCCACAACATAGCACACCTCTACTTACTATATATCCACAACATAGCACACCTCTACTTACTATACGTCCACAACATAGCACACCTCCTACTTACTATACGTCCACAACACAGCACACCTCCAATTACAATACATCCACATCATAGCACACCTCTACTTACTATACGTCCACAACATAGCACACCTCTACTTACTATACGTCCACAACACAGCACACCTCCAATTACAATACATCCACATCATAGCACACCTCTACTTACTATACGTCCACAACACAGCACACCTCTACTTACTATACGTCCACAACACAGCACACCTCCAATTACAATACATCCACATCATAGCACACCTCTACTTACTATACGTCCACAACACAGCACACCTCTACTTACTATACGTCCACAACACAGCACACCTCCAATTACAATACATCCACATCATAGCACACCTCTACTTACTATACGTCCACAACACAGCACACCTCTACTTACTATACGTCCACAACACAGCACACCTCCAATTACAATACATCCACATCATAGCACACCTCTACTTACTATACGTCCACAACATAGCACACCTCTACTTACTATACGTCCACAACACAGCACACCTCCAATTACTATACATCCACAACATAGCACACCTCTACTTACTATACGTCCACAACACAGCACACCTCCAATTACTATACATCCACAACATAGCACACCTCTACTTACTATACGTCCACAACACAGCATACCTCCAAATACTCCACATCCACAACATAGCACACCTCCATTTACTTCACGTCTACAACATAGCACACTTCCATTTACTCCACATCCATAACATAGCACACCTCTACTTACTATACGTCCACAACATAGCACACCTCCATTTACTCCACATCCACAACATAGCACACCTCCAATTATTCCATGTCCACAACATAGCACACCTCCATTTACTCCACATCCACAACATAGCACACCTCCAATTATTCCATGTCCACAACATAGCACACCTCCATTTACTCCACATCCACAACATAGCACACCTCTATGTCCACAAAATAGCACACCTCCATTTACTTCACTTCCACAACATAGCACACCTCCATTTACTCTACGTCCACAACATAGCACACCTCCATTTACTCCACTTCCACAACATAGCACACCTCCATTTACTCCACATCCACAACATAGCACACCTCCATTTACTCTACGTCCACAACATAGCACACCTCCATTTACTCCACTTCCACAACATAGCACACCTCCATTTACTCCATGTCCACAACATAGCACACCTCCATTTACTGTACATCCACAACATAGCACACCTCCATTTACTCTACGTCCACAACATAGCACACCTCCATTTATTCCATATCCACAACATAGCACACCTCCATTTACTCCACGTCCACAACCTAGCACACTTCCATTTACTGTACATCCACAACATAGCACACCTCTAATCATTCCACGTCCACAACATAGCACACCTCCATAACAGACCAACATACACAAGAATAAGTAGTGTTAAGTCTGTAGGAAATATAGCAACATTTCATCATAAACTGAAAACCCACCTGTTTAAACTTGTTTATCCTCCATAGCTCCCCAGCGTACCAATCCAACTGTTTACAATCAGAACTACTTATCAACTATGAACTGCTTAACTATTTTTGTTTTGGTGTGCTGCCGAGCTTGGGTCTCCCGAGGACTTAAGCGCAATAGAAGTATTTATATATATATATATATATATATATATATATATATATATATATATATACATGGATGTTGCTATGACATTATACATCAGCAGAAGGAATAGGGCATATTTATATATATATAATATATAATATATATATATATATATATATATATATATATATATATATATATATTATATATATATATATAAATATGCCCTATTCCTTCTGCTGATGTATAATGTCATAGCAACATCCATGTGTCTGATGGCAATGTATATGGATAACTTCACCTGAAAAAAACTGACATTCCCCGAATAACACCTGCAGCATTTTAATGATGTCGACTTTATTTAAGAAAAAGGTTGCTTTTATTCGTGAATGTTGGTTGTTAAACTATCACAATTTATTTAGTATGTTGCAATGTGCAGACAAGACAGCCTGCTGCAGTGTTCACCTGTCTCATGCTGTGGTCAATCAGTCTCAAGGGGATCTTGGTGCGCTCCTTCATAGATGGGATGTGGTCATAGGAGCGCGGTCCCTCAGGGATCCCAGCCAGGGTGACACAGACTGGGGGGTACCAGGGCAAAGGGTGCTCATCACCCTTCTTCCTGCCCTGAGCCTCAGCTAGCAGGGCACGTACCCTGCAAGTGGACATGTCCAATACATAATAATAAATAATAATAATTAATATTTTATAAAGAGCAGTTTAACTGAAGGCTCAATGCGCATTGCATTACATGCATGAAATAAAAAATAATGTACACATAGAAAATACATATAAAACTGTTAAAACTAATACAATTAATTTTACTGATTTAATTAAAAACAAATCAAATCAAAATACTTTATTGTCTGTCTTAAAGCCACACATTTTAAAACAGAAAATTGTCTTCAGACTCAATTTAAAGGAAAACTAATTAAAAGCACATTGAGGGTAATCAAATATATTCAACAAAATGTTCATGTGTGCTTGGATAAAATAAACCTGGATAAATTTGAAGCAAACTTGATTTAGACAAAATGTAACGTTTATGAGTGTTAGAGTTGTTACATTTTGGTATTCAAACAAATTAAATGTGTGTGATACTGTCATGTGTCTTTGTTTTATGTTGGTGCAATGCAAACATTGATTGAATTAACAAATATTTTAATGTAACAACACTAATTCTCGGTCTATACTCTATAGATTTGGACTACAGACAAGATGATATAGCAATAAGTAAACATTACTTACTCAAAGCCTTTGTTTTCTGGTTGCAGGTAGGTGGTTGGGAATTCATTCCATGTCGGGAACTTTTGTACATGTGTGTCACATTCGTCCTTCTGGGGCCAGCCTTTCTCCTTGTATGACAACTTCCCCAGCTCCTGAACAAACACCAATGATCTTGACTGCACATAATATATCAATGATCCCTAATGTGCCTATATCAATGATCCTGAATGTGCATAATATATCAATGATCTTGAATGTGCATATCAATGAGCCCAATTGAACAAATATTTATTAAAGATACTGAGGGAATAAACATTAATGATCCTGAGTGAACAAACACCAATGATACCAAGTGAACATATATTAATGATCCTGAGTGAACAAGCATCAATGCTACCAAGTGAACATATATTAATGATCCTGAGTGAACAAACACCAATAATACTAAGTGAACATACATTAATGATCCTAAACAAACAAGCATCAATGCTACCAAGTGAACAGATATTAATGATCCTGAGTAAAAAACATCAATGATACTAAGTGAACAGATATTAATGATCCTGAGTGGAAAAACATCATTGATGCTGAGTGAACAGATATTAATGATCCTGAGTGAACAAACACAAATTCTACTAAGTGAACAGATATTAAAGATGCTGAGTGAACAAACACCAATTCTATTAAGTGAACAGATATTAATGATCCTGAGTGAACAAACACCAATTATACTAAGTGAACAGATATTAATGATCCTGAGTAAAAAATATCAATGATACTAAGTGAACAGATATTAATGATCCTGAGTGAATAAACACCAATGATACTAAATTAACAGATATTAATGATCTTGAGTGAAAAAACACCAATGATACTAACTGAACAGATATTAATGATCCTTAGTGAACAAACACCAATTATACTAAGTGAACAGATATTAATGATCCTGAGTGAAAAACATCAATGATACTAAGTGAACAGATGTTAATGATGCTGAGTGAAAAAACATCAATTATCCTGGGTAAACAGCCATTAGTGATATTGTGTTGCCAGATCTATGCTCATGAGCAGCATATATATATCAATACTCCTACTACTAGTTAAATTTGAATCAATGTTCAAAAGGACAGCAGTATCAATGCAACAGCCTGAACTGTCTATGATCCAGAGGTCCTTTTAATATGAGGCAGCGTGGTTGAGTTGTCCCGAGGACCACAGACCAATACAAGGTCCTCTGTAATGAGGCAGCGTGGTTGTGTTGTCCAGAGGACCACAGACCAATACAAGGTCCTCTGTAATGAGGCAGCGTGGTTGTGTTGTCCCAAGGACCAAAGACCAATACAAGGTCCTCTGTAATATGAAGAAGTGTGGTTGTGTTGTCCTGAGGACCACAGACCAATACAAGGTCCTCTGTAATATGAGGCAGTGTGATTGTAACTATATTTATTGACAGGTTTCTAAACAATATTTTAAATACTGCCCTCCAGATAGATAACCCACCATTTTTAAGGAGTTTGTGCAACAACACTTCCATGGGGCTGATTCAGTTACTCACCTGCGGGGTGGCCGGACTGAGCTGCTGGTAGAGGGCACTGCGAACGGGGCGTGTGTAGTCGACAGGCTGACCATCCACAGCGACCGTTGGAAGGGGCTTGTTGATCTGCGAACAAACCAAAGTAGGGTTCTTGTGCGGCACTCTGTGGCTAAAACTCATAATCTCTTCTATTTTGATTTGTATTCTTATATAAGACAAACATACACTGCTAAAATAACACCATAGATCAACATGTTCAGTTTTCTAACTTATCTTCTATTGATACAATCATGCAATGTAGTTGGCAGAATTGGCTGAGCTGCGTCATGTACACTTCTGCCATGACTGGTTGAGAGAGAGAGTCCATGAGAGATTACACATTTGATTAAGAGACAGTCCATGGGAGATTACACATTTGATTGAGTCCATAAGAGGTTACACGTCTGATTGAGAGAGACAGTCCATGAGAGGTTACACATTTGATTGAGTCCATGGGAGGTTACACATTTGATTGAGAGACAGTCCATAAGAGATTACACATTTGATTGAGAGACAGTCCATGAGAGATTACACATTTGATTGAGAGACAGTCCATGAGAGATTACACATTTGATTGAGAGACAGTCCATGAGAGATTACACATTTGATTGAGAGACAGTCAATGAGAGGTTACACATCTGATTGAAAGAGAGTCCATGAGAGGTTACACATTTCATTGAGAGAGAGTCCATGAGAGGTTACACATTTCATTGAGAGACAGTCCATGAGAGGTTACACATTTCATTGAGAGAGTCCATGAGAGGTTACACATTTCACTGAGAGTCCATGAGAGGTTAGACATTTCATTGAGAGGGAGTCCATGAGAGGTTACACGTTTTGTTGAGAGAGAGTCCATGAGAGGTTACACGTTTGATTTAGAGAGAGTCCATGAGAGGTTACACATTTGATTGAGAGACAGTCCATGAGAGGTTACATATTTGATTGAGAGAGAGTCCATGAGAGGTTGCACATGATTGAGAGTCCATGAGAGGTTACACATTTGATTGAGAGAGAGTCCATGAGAGGTTACACATTTGATTGAGAGAGAGTCCATGAGAGGTTACACATTTGATTGAGAGAGAGTCCATGAGAGGTTACACATTTGATTGAGAGACAGTCCATGAGAGGTTACATATTTGATTGAGAGAGAGTCCATGAGAGGTTGCACATGATTGAGAGTCCATGAGAGGTTACACATTTGATTGAGAGAGAGTCCATGAGAGGTTACACATTTGATTGAGAGAGAGTCCATGAGAGGTTACACATTTGATTGAGAGAGAGTCCATGAGAGGTTACACATTTCATTGAGAGAGAGTCCATAAGAGGTTACACATTTCATTGAGAGAGAGTCCATGAGAGGTTACACGTTTCATTCAGAGAGAGTCCATGAGAGGTTACACGTTTCGTTGAGGAGAGTCCATGAGAGGTTACACATCTGATTGAGAGAGAGTCCATGAGAGGTTACACATTTGATTGAGAGAGAGTCCATAAGAGGTTACACGTTTGATTGAGAGAGACTCCATGAGAGGTTACACATCTGACTGCGAGAGAGTCCATGAGAGGTTACACATTTAATTGAGAGAGAGTCCATGAGAGGTTACATATTTGATTGAGAGTCCATGATGTTGGTACCTGTACCAACCAGTAGTGGACAGAATGACACTGGGAGACGGCGGTTGTCATACCAACCAGTAGTGGACAGAATGACACTGGGAGATGGTGGTGGCTGTCCCAACCAGTAGTGGACAGAACGACACTGGGAGATGGTATTGGCTGTACCAACCAGTAGTGGACAGAATGACACTGGGAGACAGTGGTGGCTGTCCCAACCAGTAGTGGACAGAATGACACTGGGAGATGGTGGTGGCTGTCCCAACCAGTAGTGGACAGAACGACACTGGGAGACGGTGGTGGCTGTACCAACCAGTAGTGGACAGAACAACACTGGGAGACGGTGGTAGCTGTACCAACCAGTAGTGGACAGAAAGACACTGGGAGACGGTGGTGGCTGTACCTATCAGTAGTGGACAGAATGACACTGGGAGATAGTGGTGGCTGTACCAACCAGTAGTGGACAGAATGACACTGGGAGGCCGTGGTGGCTGTACCTACCAGTAGTGGACAGAATGACACTGGGAGGCCATGGTGGCTGTACCTACCAGTAGTGGACAAAATGACACTGGGAGATGGTGGCTGTCCCAACCAGTAGTGGACAGAACGACACTGGGAGACGGTGGTGGCTGTTCCAACCAGTAGCGGGCAGAATGACACTGGGAGACGGTGGTGGCAACCAGTCAGGGTTGAAACAAATCATGATTTTTATTTTTTAAATTTGATTTTTTTTATTTAAATTGGATTTTTTTATTTATTTGACTGTTTTAGATCTGATATATATATACATTTATACAGATGCTTATATTTATAAACTCTTTCAAACATGTTCTATTCAAATTGATTTGGGTACTTGTCTTAACAGAGGGTACATGATTTTTGGTTATATAAAGACATTAGACAATGCCCAGAAGGCCTCACCCCTGTAGTTGTATAATCTGTCTTGGAAAGGAAAGCATGCTGTGTGTCTGTGGCTGTAGCAGTGATAATTGTTGTTTGCTGAGAGGGTGGATTAGCACCTGTCCAGGGCTCTGTGTACTCTAAGGGTCTCCAACCAGACTGCAAACTGGTCCTGTATTAACCCATTAGAGCCTGCAATGGCCATGGCCGGCCGCTCTGTCCAGTTACGAAAGTCGCTTATTACAATGTGGTTTGACAACACTAGAGACCAGGAGACTAAGAGGAGACCAAATAGAAGTGTTTAAAATAGTGAATGTTGATGTTGACAGGAATATGTTCTTCAAACTTAAAGAAGGCAGTAGAACCAGAGGACACAAAGCAGCATTAGTTAAGGAGCAGTGTAGGTTGGACATAAAAAAGTACTTTCTCACAGAATGACACTGGGAGACGGTGGTGGCTATACCAACCAGTAGGGGACAGAACGACACTGGGAGATAGTGGTGGCTGTACCAACCAGTAGTGGACAGAACGACACTGGGAGACAGTGGTGGCTGTACCAACCAGTAGGGGACAGAATGACACTGGGAGGCCGTGGTGGCTGTACCAACCAGTAGTGGACAGAACGATACTGGGAGATGGTGGTGGCTGTACCAACCAGTAGTGGACCAGTACACTGCTCACAAATCTTTATCTAGGGATGACACTTACATTTTTCTTAGGCTGCCAGCTGGACATGAAGTCGTCGTCAATGGCAGACACAGGCTTCCTCCACGAGCAGTCGAGGACGTCGCGGCCATGCTTGTTCTGCATGTAACAGTGCTCACCCGCTGCAAACGCAGGGCAGGGGTTAAAACTCCCCCATCAGCAAATACAGCGCAGGGGTTAAACATCCCTCCTCAGCAAACACAGGGCGGGGGTTAAAACTTCCCCCTCAGCAAACACAGGGAAGGGGTTAAAACTCCCCCGTCAACAAACACAGGGCGGGGGTTAAAACTCCCCCCTCAGCAAACAGAGGGGGCTAAAACTCCCCCCCAATTCATTTAGCCCAACGCGAATCAGGTTCATCGATATACAAATTTGTAGTGCATAAATAGTTTAAGTAATATGCGCAGACGGTTTAATAATATACACTTATTGAACAATACTGGGGTTCATGCATGAGTTAGTTCAGAATGTTGTATTGAGTGAGCTTGCGAGCCCAATACAACATTCTGAAGCAACAATAAAATTATCAAGAACAATTGGTGTGCTACTTGGATTAATTCTTCAGCACATGTGCGTAACAGTGCGATATTATAATAAATAGCACTGTTGTAATGTGAATAGCATGTGAATGGAACGAGTATAGCCTTGTCCAATTATTTGTGCTACTCTGCCAGCCATTGAGTATGATTATTTGTGCTACTCTGCCAGTCGTGAAGTACGGTTATTTGTGCTACTCTGCCAGTCGTGAAGTATGGTTATTTGTGCTACTCTGCCAGTCGTGAAGTATGATTATTTGTGCTACTCTGCCAGTCGTGAAGTATGATTATTTGTGCTACTCTGCCAGCCATTGAGTATGATTATTTGTGCTACTCTGCCAGTCGTGAAGTATGGTTATTTGTGCTACTCTGCCAGTCGTGAAGTATGATTATTTGTGCTACTCTGCCAGTCGTTTGAGTATGATTATTTGTGCTACTCTGCCAGTTGTGAAGTATGATTATTTGTGCTACTCTGCCAGTCGTTTGAGTATGATTATTTGTGCTACTCTGCCAGCCATTGAGTATGATTATTTGTGCTACTCTGCCAGTCATGAAGTACAGTTATTTGTGCTACTCTGCCAGCCATTGAGTATGATTATTTGTGCTACTCTGCCAGTCGTGAAGTATGATTATTTGTGCTACTCTGCCAGCCATTGAGTATGATTATTTGTGCTACTCTGCCAGTCGTGAAGTATGGTTATTTGTGCTACTCTGCCAGTCGTGAAGTATGATTATTTGTGCTACTCTGCCAGTCGTTTGAGTATGATTATTTGTGCTACTCCGCCAGCCATTGAGTATGATTATTTGTGCTACTCTGCCAGTCGTGAAGTATGATTATTTGTGCTACTCTACCAGCCATTGAGTATGATTATTTGTGCTACTCTGCCAGTCGTGAAGTATGATTATTTGTGCTACTCTGCCAGTAGTCTTGATCTAACATGCACAGCGGAGAATGGCAATGGCGAACCGTAAGGCAAGGTTGGGAACACTAAGCTGGTGCAGTAGAAACCAGAGAACAGCAACGGGGAACAGTAAGGCAAGGTCGGGGAACACTAAGCTGGTGTGGTAGAAAGCGGAAGACGGCTACGGGGTACTGTAAGGCAAGGTTGGGGAACACTTAGCTGGTGCGGGAGAAAGCGGAAAATGGCAACTTTCATTAGTAGCCTTATGTTATAGTATAGCATATAGAGTTGGACTACTTTCAAAAACTCAAATATCTCTGAGAGATAATCTGTATTCAAGGAGGTCCTTGAGAAAGAACTCTCTGAGTTGAAGCTGTCTATCTGTGTCTGACTCACTACGCCCGGCTCGCTTCTGGCGGCTCCTGTGAGACTCGTAGGCCAGCAACTGCTGCAGCTTGACGTCCCCTGACGCCTGCTCCGTGATCAACTTCTCCTGCTGTAGCTGCCAGTATTTGTGTTTACGCTGGTAGTGACGCAACTCCTCCAGGGTGCGCTGCAGAGACCTACAATAGTTCTTAGTTACGTACAATTGTTCACAATGCTATGTGTTTTCTACGACTGTTCCAAGTTCTGTAATCTTCGTCAACAATCCATATAAGGGCCTTTGTACAGTACATCATAAAACAGCGCCTCCTGGGAGACACACCGATGATGTTACAAAATGTCGTGACCAGATTAGAAGAACCACCTGTGAGATCGCTGCAAATTACCAGGTTTAGTGACGAATATATCAGCTGTCGGCGTAAAGTCGTGGATTGTATTATCGTAAAGGTATTTTATTTGGCTAAAAGTAGTTTTTTCAAAAAGAACTAGAACTAGCAGCAGTGACGCGTGGTACCTGTGTTGGACTTCAAGTGCCGCCTCAAGCTTGGCATGACACAGTACTGCATGCCTGCGGTCCGTGGCAGCCTTGAAGTCAGGCTGGATCTTGAGGGTGTTCTCAAAACATATCACAGACTTGTTGTACTGAGCCAATACCTGCAAACACCACAAGTGTACAGACAACACGACCAAGTTTTGCATGGCTATACACAACCAATCTTTGGACGTTTACACACAACCAAGCTATGGGTGGTTACATACAACAAAGCTTTGGATGGTTATAAACAACAAAGCTTCGGACGGTTACCCACAGCACAGTTTTGGACGGTTACACACAACCAAGCTTTGGACGGTTACACACAACAACAAATTTTTTGATAGTTACACACAACCAAGCTTTGGATGGTTACACACAACAAAGCTTTGGACGGTTACACACAACAACAAAGTTTTGGATAGTTACACACAACCAAGCTTTGGATGGTTACACACAACAAAGTTTTGGATGGTTACACACAACAAAGCTCTGGATGGCTACACACAACAAAGCTTTGGATGGTTACACACAACAAAGCTCTGGATTTAACAAGATTTAACAAGATTTGCCATCCAAGCCAAAGGCCCAGATGGCAAGTGCATAAGGAAGCCATTGGCTTATCGAGAGTCCAACAATGTTCATCTACTTATAACCCGCCCTCCTGAGATATGTGTCAACCTTGTTTTTAAACATATTCACGCTGCTAGCAGTTACACAATCTGTAGACAATTTGTTCCATTCATTTATTGTCCTCTGTGAGAACGAGTGCTTCCTGATGTCCAATCTACATTGATCCTTTACTAATTTTACCTCATGTCCTCTAGTTCTGCTATTCTTCTTGAGTGAGAAAAACATATTTCTATCAATATTTTCATACCCATTCAATATCTTAAAAACTTCAATCTGATCTCCTCTTAACCTCCTTGTCTCTAGAGTTGTTAAACCACATTCTTTCAGGCGTTCTTCATAACTAAGGTCTCTAAGTTCTGGAATCATTTTAGTTGCTCTCCTTTGTATGCGTTCAAGCGTATCTACATCCTTCTTACGATATAGTCTCCATGTTTGTATCCAGTATTCTAAATGAGGTCTAACTATTGCTTTATAAAGAGGTCTAATTAACTTTTTTCCCTTGTATGTTATGTTTCTTCTAATCAATCCAAGAATTTGATTTATAATACCCTTTGAAGCTGCAATACCACACTGCTCTGAAACTTTCATATCAGCGCTTATTGTAACTCTTAAGTCCTTTTCTTTTACAGTAGTACACAGAACAGTATCTCCCATTTTATAGTTTACATCCAAGTTCCCATGATCTCAGTGATGATCATTCAGGTGATGTTGGTTTCTCTGGCAGGTATGCTCTCAACGATGATCTCAGTGATGATCATTCAGGTGATGTTGGTTTCTCTGGCAGGTATGCTCTCACAATGATCTCAGTGATGATCATTCAGGTGATGTTGGTTTCTCTGGCAGGTATGCTCTCACAATGATCTCAGTGATGATCATTCAGGTGATGTTGGTTTCTCTGGCAGGTATGCTCTCATAATGATCTCAACGATGATCATTCAGGTGATGTTGGTTTCTCTGGCAGGTATGCTCTCATAATGATCTCAACGATGATCATTCAGGTGATGTTGGTTTCTCTGGCATGTATGCTCTCATAATGATCTCAATGATGATCATTCAGGTGATGTTGGTTTCTCTGGCAGGTATGCTCTCACAATGATCTCAGTGATGATCATTCAGGTGATGTTGGTTTATCCACAATCTTTTAGGTGTTCTTCATAACTAAGGTCTCTCAGTTCAGGAATCATTTTAGTTGCTCTCCTTTGTATGCGTTCAAGCGTATCTATATCCTTCTTACGATGTGGTCTCCATGCTTGTATACAGTATTCTAAATGAGGTCTAACTATTGCTTTATAAAGAGGTATAATTAACTTTTTTCCCTTGTATGTTATGCTTCTTCTAATCAATCCAAGAATTTGATTACCCTTTGAAGCTGCAATACCACACTGCTCTGAAACTTTCATATCAGCGCTTATTGTAACTCCTAAGTCCTTTTCTTTTACAGTAGTACCCAGAACAGTATCTCCCATTTCATAGTTTACATTCAAGTTCCCATGTCCTGTATGTAGGCATTTACATTTCCCAAAATTGAATAGCATCTGCCATTTCTCAGACCATTTCACTAATCTGTCTAGATCGTTTTGTAAATGTTGTTTATCACCATCAGTATTAACCTTTCTAAACAGTTTTGTGTCATCCGCAAATTTCAGTACGTTACTTGTTATACTGTCGTCCAAGTCATTGATATAAATTAAGAATAATATAGGTCCTAATACTGATCCTTGAGGTACCCCACTCAAAACCGATTTCCAATTTGAAACTTCTCCATCTACTACAACTCGTTGTCTTCTGTCAGTCAGCCATTGTTCTATCCAGTCAGTTATGCTATCCCCGATACCATGGGCTTTTAATTTAAGTAGCAATCTTTGATGTGGCACTTTGTCAAAAGCTTTTTGAAAATCTAAGTAGATAATATCTATTGGCGATCCCACGTCTATCCACTTAGTGATTTCTTCCAAAAAACATAACATATTTGTTAAGCATGACCTCGCTTTAAGGAATCCATGTTGAGATGAATTTAATAATTTATGCTTAACGAGGAAGTCCACCATATGGTCTTTAATTAACCTTTCTAATAATTTACAAATCACTGACGTTAAACTCACTGGTCTGTAATTCTCTGACTTATTTCTCGAACCCTTTTTAAATAATGGTATGATGTTTGCTTCTTTCCATTCAAACGGAACAACTCCCTCTTTTAATGACAAGTTGAATACTCTTGCAAGTGGTATACTGATTTGATCTACTGTTTGCATTAGTAATTTTGGAGGAATCCCATCCACTCCTGGTGATTTGTTATCCTTCATTGCCTTTATTTTCTTAGCTACCAATTCTGGAGTTACAACTAACGGTCCTAAATATTCAGATTTAGCCCCCTGAAATTTAGCATCAGCAACTGGTAATGAACTAATATCTTCTTTGGTAAACACTGAACTGAAGTAACCATTTAGGTCTTCCGCCATTAAAAACCCCTGTGATATTATATTTCCAGCACTGTCTTCTAGAAGTCCAACCTTGTCTTGTACGTTTTGTTTACTCCTGACATATGCATAAAAACTCTTGCTGTCATTTTTTATGTTACATGCCAGTTTTTGCTCATAGCTTCTTTTAGATTGTCTGATTTCAGTTGTAGCTGCATTAAGTGCCTCTTTGTATTTTGCATAGTCTTCTTCCTTTCTGGTACGCCTATAAACCCTCCACATAGTTTGTTTTAGCATTATTTTCTAATAGCCTCTTTTGACAAGTGTTTCTTTCTACACCGTTTTCCTTGTTTTCGGAAGGGAACAAATTTATCGATGATACTCTCAATTTCATATTTTAGAATATTCCAACATTCAATTGCGGTCTTATTCATCAGCATGTTATTCCAATTGGATAGTTACACACAACAAAGCTTTGGATGGTTATACACAACAAAGCTTTGGACGGTTACACACAACAAAGCTTTGGACGGTTACACACAACAAAGCTTTGGACGGTTACACACAACAAAGCTTTGGACGGTTACACACAACAAAGCTTTGGACGGTTACACACAACAAAGCTTTGGACGGTTACACACAACAAAGCTTTGGACGGTTACACACAACAAAGCTTTGGACGGTTACACACAACAAAGCTTTGGACGGTTACACACAACAAAGCTTTGGACGGTTACACACAACAAAGCTTTGGACGGTTACACACAACAAAGCTTTGGACAATTGCACACAACAAAGTAAAGTGTTAAACTTCCACCAGAACATCTCCAATGTTCACAGCTCAGAGCTGTGCTCCACGTCACACTTTGTTCACTCAGACAACATCTTTTGAATTAGCATCCAGCCAAGCTGCAATTGCTGTACAAAAGCTGTTTGTTCTCATAACTGCATCACTGGAATCTTATCAGTTACTGTTTATCGCCAGGTACTTCTTTATACAGATGAGTGAACTGCAGAAATTTGGGGTGAACAAAATTGCCCAAGTTTCAAAATGACAGTAGGTGACTCGTTTCATCTATAGACAAGATTTGTAAAGTGACAGATAACATAGAATGGACAAACGTGCATAACGAGCGATGTTGAGAGAGTGATGACCTGCTACTTACTGCATAGATGTTTCCGAGCGTGAAGTGGTTGACGTTGAGGTCATGCGACACATCGAGTGCCGCGTGCATAACAATGGCTGCCTCATTTGAGTAATGCGATCGATGCAATACGTTCGCCAAACTGACCAGTGCAACGTCCTTCTGCCACCTGCCGACACACAAGACACATCATGTCACTATGTCAAATTACCATCTGACGATTCATCCTTTTAATTGTGTTTACCCTCCTTAGCTCCCTAACATATTCATCCACCATACTGTTCACCCTTCTTAGCTCCCTAGCGTATTCATCCTCCATACTGTTCACCCTCCTTAGCTCCCTAGCGTATTCATCCACCATACTGTTCACCCTCCTTAGCTCCCTAGCGTATTCACCCACCATACTGTTCACCCTCCTTTAGCTCCCTAGCGTATCCATCCACCATACTGTTCACCCTCCTTAGCTCCCTAGCGTATTCACCCACCATACTGTTTACCCACCTTAGCTACCTAGCGTATTAATCCACCATACTGTTCACCCTCCTTAGCTCCCTAGCGTATTCATCCACCATACTGTTCACCCTCCTTAGCTCCCTAGCGTATTCACCCACCATACTGTTTACCCTCGTTAGCTCCCTAGCGTATTCACCCACCATACTGTTCACCCTCTTTAGCTCCCTAGCGTATTCACCCACCATACTGTTCACCCTCCTTAGCTCCCTAGCGTATTCATCCACCATACTGTTCACCCTCCTTAGCTCCCTAGCGTATTCATCCACCATACTGTTCACCCTCCTTAGCTCCCTAGCGTATTCACCCACCATACTGTTCACCCTCCTTAGCTCCCTAGCGTATCCATCCACCATACTGTTTACCCTTCTTAGCTCCCTAGCGTATTCATCCACCATACTGTTTACCCTTCTTAGCTCCCTAGCGTATTCATCCACCATACTGTTCACCCTCCTTAGCTCCCTAGCGTATTCACCCACCATACTGTTCACCCTCCTTAGCTCCCTAGCGTATCCATCCACCATACTGTTTACCCTTCTTAGCTCCCTAGCGTATTCATCCACCATACTGTTTACCCTTCTTAGCTCCCTAGCGTATTCATCCACCATACTGTTCACCCTCCTTAGCTCCCTAGCGTATTCACCCACCATACTGTTCACCCTCCTTTAGCTCCCTAGCGTATCCATCCACCATACTGTTCACCCTCCTTAGCTCCCTAGCGTATTCACCCACCATACTGTTCACCCACCTTAGCTCCCTAGCGTATTCACCCACCATACTGTTCACCCTCCTTAGCTCCCTAGCGTATTCACCCACCATACTGTTCACCCTCCTTTAGCTCCCTAGCGTATCCATCCACCATACTGTTCACCCTCCTTAGCTCCCTAGCGTATTCACCCACCATACTGTTCACCCACCTTAGCTCCCTAGCGTATTCACCCACCATACTGTTCACCCTCCTTAGCTCCCTAGCGTATTCACCCACCATACTGTTCACCCCCCTTAGCTCCCTAGCGTATTCATCCACCATACTGTTCACCCTCCTTAGCTCCCTAGCGTATTCATCCATCATACTGTTTACCCTCCTTAGCTCCCTAGCGTATTCACCCACCATACTGTTCACCCTCCTTAGCTCCCTAGCGTATTCATCCACCATACTGTTCACCAGCCTTAGCTCCCTAGCGTATTCATCCACCATACTGTTTACCCTCCTTAGCTCCCTAGCGTATTCATCCACCATACTGTTCACCCTTCTTAGCTCCCTAGCGTATCCATCCACCATACTGTTTACCCTTCTTAGCTCCCTAGCGTATTCATCCACCATACTGTTCACCCTCCTTAGCTCCCTAGCGTATTCACCCACCATACTGTTCACCCTCCTTAGCTCCCTAGCGTATTCATCCACCATACTGTTCACCCTCCTTAGCTCCCTAGCATATTCACGCACCATACTGTTCACCCTCCTTAGCTCCCTAGCGTATTCATCCACCATACTGTTCGCCCTCCTTAGCTCCCTAGCGTATTCATCCACCATACTGTTTACCCTCCTTAGCTCCCTAGCGTATTCACCCACCATACTGTTCACCCCCCTTAGCTCCCTAGCGTATTCATCCACCATACTGTTCACCCTCCTTAGCTCCCTAGCGTATTCATCCATCATACTGTTCACCCTCCTTAGCTCCCTAGCGTATTCACCCACCATACTGTTCACCAGCCTTAGCTCCCTAGCGTATTCATCCACCATACTGTTTACCCTCCTTAGCTCCCTAGCGTATTCATCCACCATACTGTTCACCCTTCTTAGCTCCCTAGCGTATCCATCCACCATACTGTTTACCCTTCTTAGCTCCCTAGCGTATTCATCCACCATACTGTTCACCCTCCTGAGCTCCCTAGCGTATTCATCCACCATACTGTTTACCCTCCTTAGCTCCCTAGCGTATTCATCCACCATACTGTTCACCCTCCTTAGCTCCCTAGCGTATTCATCCACCATACTGTTTACCCTCCTTAGCTCCCTAGCGTATTCAACCACCATACTGTTCACCCTTCTTAGCTCCCTAGCGTATCCATCCACCATACTGTTCACCCTCCTTAGCTCCCTAGCGTATTCACCCACCATACTGTTTACCAGCCTTAGCTCCCTGTTGATTTCGAGATTACTGAACCCTTTTGTTTTTATGTGCCTCTGGGTGTGGCTTCCAAGGATTTACTTAAGCCTTTTGTTTTGGTGTGCCTCTGGGTGTGGCTTCCAAGGATTTACTTAAGCCTTTTGTTTTGATTTGCCTATGAGTGCGGGCTTCCAAGGATTTACTTGACCCTTTTCTTTTGGTGTGCCTCTGGGTGTGGCTTCCAAGGATTTACTGAACCCTTTTGTTTTGATTTGCCTATGAGTGCGGGCTTCCAAGGATTTACTTGACCCTTTTGTTTTGGTGTGCCTCTGGGTGTGGCTTCCAAGGATTTACTTAACCCTTTTGTTTTGATTTGCCTATGAGTGTGGGCTTCCAAGGATTTACTTGAGCCTTTTGTTTTGGTGTGCCTCTGGGTGTGGCTTCCAAGGATTTACTTAACCCTTTTGTTTTGATTTGCCTATGAGTGCGGGCTTCCAAGGATTTATTTGAGCCTTTTGTTTTAGTGTGCCTCTGGGTGTGGCTTCCAAGGATTTACTTAACCCTTTTGTTTTGATGTGCCTGTGAGTGTGGGCTTCCAAGGATTTATTTAACCATTTTGTTTTGATGTGCCTCTGGGTGTGGCTTCCAAGGATTTACTTAACCCTTTTGTTTTTATGTGCCTGTGAGAGCGAACTTCCAAGGATTTAGGTGCAAAAGAATGTTTCTCATTATCATTTAACAATGTTCTGTGCTTTCAAGGATGTTGAATATTCTGCATTGCTAACTATATGCAATTTTGAGTTAAATATCCCTTCAAATGCATATGAATGTTATTTGACATTCTTACATAAGATGATTTCCAGACAAAACTCACACTGAACCTAAAAAACCTACCCCACATTGAAGCTCATAGCCCTGTAAATTCAAATTTCAAGGAAATATAATTCTTTAATTTTCATCAAATGCTGGCAACCTTGAATATTAGTGGAAACAATGTAGTGATTTTCTATTATTTCCATTGTCGCTGTGCATTGAACAAGGTCATAGGTTCATGTGAACATACTTGGGTGAGAAGTGAAGGGCGCGGCGTGCACACTCTATCACGTGATATGGATCACCCTTTATCCTCCAGTAGAAGGCAGCCATGTTGTACAGCACCCACGATGTCTTGTTCTGAAAGTACACGTACTTCAGACAGTGATATGCAGCTTGTTAATGACACAGAGAACAGGAAAGAAGTCTTTCAAATGTAACAAATTATTATATGCCAATGTAAATTTTTTTTCAATATACTGCAATATTGCTACAGCCATGTTATTGATGTGTAACTGGCATTGTTATAACACAATTTATTCTATCACTATTTCATGACTTCATTTCAAATATAATACGAGAAAACAATGTTAACCAAAAGAAATAAGATTTCTATCTTCAGGATACACACACCTCTCATTTGCTGTATTGCGTGCTGTAATATCTCAAATGCACTGGGCCATTTTCCATTGAACAGTTCCACTAATCATTAAGTAATAAAGCTTCCAAGACACCGCAGTGGTTTCATTTTCTGACAAACGACACTTATTACTAATTAATAATATTTCCATGGCATCAGAAATACAACACATTATTTTCATCTTCCTAAAAACTACTTATTAATAATTAGTTATGACAGCTATGTTATGCATACAAACATTGGTCACAAACTAGGTGCCAATATTATATATATCATATATTTTCCTGAATGACAGAGACATGTGATAGTCCAGTATACTGCTCCAACAACACTGTCATATACCATAACTAAGACGACTTGGAGTAGAACAACGACTACTAACCTGATAGAGGGCATCATGTACGAGATGACCATAGTCATCCACACTGGTCTGTTGAGTGATGGCATTCTTCAGTCCCTTCTCAGGCGTACCGGACAGGTTCCACCGGTCCTGAACCCCCTAGAAACACACAGCTGTCAGAAGGACAGGTTCCACCGGTCCTGAACCCCCTAGAAACACACAGCTATCAGAAGGACAGGTTCCACCGGTCTTGAACCCCCTAGAAACACACAACCATCAAAAGGACAGGCTCCACCGGTCCTGCACCCCCTAGAAACACACAGCTATCAGAAGGACAGGTTCCACCTGTCATGAACCCCCCCCTAGAAACACACATCTATCAAAAGGACAGGTTCCACCTGTCCTGCACCCCCTAGAAATACACAACCATCAAAAGGACAGGTTCCACCAGTCCTGCACCCCATAGAAACACACAGCTATCAGAAGGACAGGTTCCACCTGTTCTGCACCCCCTAGAAACACACAGCTATCAGAAGGACTGGTTCCACCTGTCATGAACCCCCCTTGAAACACACAGCTATCAAAATGACAGATTCCACCTGTCCTGCACCCCCTAGAAACACACAACCATCAAAAGGACAGGTTCCACCAGTCCTGCACCCCTTAGAAACACACAGCTATCAGAAGGACAGGTTCCATCTGTCATGAACCCCCTAGAAACACACAGCTATCAAAAGGACAGGTTCCACCTCTCCTGCACCCCCTAGAAACACACAACCATCAAAAGGACAGGTTCCACCGGTCCTGCACCACGTAGAAACACACAGCTATCAAAAGGACAGGTTCCACCTGTCCTGCACCCCCTAGAAACACACAACCATCAAAAGGACAGGTTCCACCGGTCCTGCACCATGTAGAAACAAACAGCTATCAGAAGGATAGTGACATGTACTTCACTTCCGATGCGTATTTCACTTGTGACATGTACTTCACTTCTTATGTGTACTTCACTTGTGACATGTACTTCACTTCCGACAAGTACTTCACTTCCAACATGTACTTTATTCTGACATGTATTTCACTTCTGACATGTACTTCACTTCCGACATGTACTAATTCTGACATGTACTTCACTTCCGACATGTACTTCACTTCTGACATGTATTTCACTTCCGACAAAACATCAAAGTTCCCTGACTTTTTCCTTGCTCTATCCGGGAAGGCTAAATTCCCTGACATTGAGAATACATGTTTCTTCCGTGTAAATGCTCTCATCCTTTGTGCGGATGGGAGGGCTCACCTTTTAACTGGGTAATACTAGTTTCTGTTGTAAATCAAGTTTGCGCAACACTCGCTGAGACAGCTACTCACCAGGAGATGTTCAAATGCATGGAAGCTGAAGTCAAGCTGAATGATGTTGGTGCAGTCTGGGATGGATGGTGCGGTGGTTGGTGAAGACTTGGTGTCTATGTAGTCCTCAGGCCTGTCATAACCCACCGGGCAGTCAGTGTTTCACACAACCGCCAACATTACATATGAAAAGAATAGTTCAGTTTCACAGCAGTAAATGGAATAATAAAAAATTACCTAAATATGAATGAACTTGGGGGCTTTGTAATAAAAAATCCAATAATAAAAAAATGGATGTGGGTGGGTGGGTGGGTGGGTGGGTGGTTGAACTCGGATTAGTACACACAAATTGGAAAGGTACATCTTAGTGCATTTTTTCAAGTTGAAAATTTGCATTTTTTTTCAATATGGGAGGGTGGGGTCAATCCTATAATTTTTTTTTACAAAGCTCCCAAAGCTGACAATACTTTAAAGCATATTAGTTTTCAAAGTGCAGGTTGAAGATGAAGATAATGATAAGATTGTCAGTACTCACAAAATGCCTTTGTTCTCCAGAGGCAGCACAGTGCTGATGTACAGATCAAACTCAGGCAGAGGGATACGAGCTGCCTGACAGTCAGGGTCTGTCCGGTAGAAATGTTGCTCGAGAGCTGCAACACACATCAATGTTGTTCCATATTTTACTGGCACGAGGAATTCATCACCTTTTCTAGGATCTAGCAGGATTGTGCAAAAAAAACAGGGCAGTATTATTGAGTAATATTCTTCCAATGTCACAGGCATTTAGGATCCGATTATAGTTTCTACTAGCTTGGGAAATTATTATTTTTAATCATTAAATTTACAAATGGTTTCCTGGTAACGAGACTATTTTACTGCCAAGCTATGGTAATGAGACTATTTTAATGCCAAGCTATGGTAATGAGACTATTTTAATGGCAAGTTATGGCAATGAGACTATTTTAATGGCAAGTTATGGCAATGAGACTATTTTAATGCCAAACTATGGTAATGAGACTATTTTAATACCAAACTATGGCAATGAGACTATTTTAATGCCAAACTATGGTAATGAGACTATTTTAATGCCAAGTTATGGCAATGAGACTATTTTAATGCCAAGTTATGGTAATGAGACTATTTTAATGCCAAGTTATGGCAATGAGACTATTTTAATGCCAAACTATGGTAATGAGACTATTTTAATGCCAAACTATGGCAATGAGACTATTTTAATGCCAAACTATGGTAATGAGACTATTTTAATGCCAAACTATGGTAATGAGACTATTTTAATGCCAAACTATGGCAATGAGACTATTTTAATAGCAAGTTATGGCAATGAGACTATTTTAATGGCAAGTTATGGCAATGAGACTATTTTAATGCCAAACTATGGTAATGAGACTATTTTAATGCCAAACTATGGTAATGAGACTATTTTAATACCAAACTATGGCAATGAGACTATTTTAATGCCAAACTATGGTAATGAGACTATTTTAATGCCAAGTTATGGCAATGAGACTATTTTAATGCCAAGTTATGGTAATGAGACTATTTTAATGCCAAGTTATGGCAATGAGACTATTTTAATGCCAAACTATGGTAATGAGACTATTTTAATACCAAACTATGGCAATGAGACTATTTTAATGCCAAACTATGGTAATGAGACTATTTTAATGCCAAACTATGGCAATGAGACTATTTTAATGCCAAACTATGGTAATGAGATTATTTTAATGCCAAGTTATGGCAATGAGACTATTTTAATGCCAAACTATGGTAATGAGACTATTTTAATGCCAAGTTATGGCAATGAGACTATTTTAATGCCAAACTATGGTAATGAGACTATTTTAATGCCAAACTATGGCAATGAGACTATTTTAATGCCAAGTTATGGCAATGAGACTATTTTAATGCCAAGTTATAGTAATGAGACTATTTTAATGCTAAGCTATGCATTATTTTAGGTACGACACTTGATGGCATTAGGTATGACTTTGTAAACTCAACACTTGATGACTTCATAAACTCAACACTTGATGGCAATAGGTATGACTTAATAAACTAAACATGTGATGGCATTAGAGGATGGATTAGCACCTGCCAATGTCCAGGGCTTAATACTCCCTTTGTACTTTAACCACACTACAAATTGGCACCAAACAATACTGGTGCAGGCTTTCTGACTGAATCACCAAACTTCTTCAGAAGAAGAATCAGCTAGCAGTACTTAGCACTGTGGCTTGTGAGAGCAACAAATGCATTTTATGGCTAACTGATGAATGACCCTTTCATTATGGGCTTACTGAACTTCCTGGCTTAATTAAACAAACACAAGGATTATGACCTGGACTGGTAACTAGTACAACTATGGATATGAACTAGGGGCTTCTGACTGGGAAAATAATCAAAAGATGCTGCCTCTTGAAGGGAAGCCTTTGTGACTTCAGTGCATTCAATATGCAGAAAAGTGATCCACAGTGGGAATTTGTGAAAACACATCAATACCAAGTAAAAATTAAACCACATCTACTAAATGTAACAATAATAATTATTACGAATCAGAGGCTTTTATATTACAATTAATATCATAGTTATTGATATAGAATTGACACAATAAAAGTGTTTTTAATGATCCTGTATTAGAAAGCATATATAACTCAGCTGAGATGCAAGCAAGAACATATACATTTTAGTTAATTTGATTCATATGTAGGTAATACAATTTACTACCATCAAATAATTTTCACATCATATTGAAAAAGTACTCAGATGTACTCATAATGTACTCGTAAAATCTGAGTACATTGAACACGAGTACGAGTATATGACCACAATTTCTATGAGTGCAAGTACGAGTATTTCAAAAATGTACTCGAGTACAAGAGTACCAAGTACTTGAACACGAGTACGAGTATATGACCACAATTTCTATGAGTACAAGTACGAGTATTTCAAAAATGTACTCGAGTACAAGAGTACCAAGTACTTGAACAAGAGTACGAGTATATGACCACAATTTCTATGAGTACAAGTATGAGTATTTCAAAAATGTACTCGAGTACAAGAGTACCAAGTACTTCCGCCCCATGTCTGGACTTCATAAACTCAACACTTGATGGCATTAGGTATGACTTCATAAACTGAGAGACAAATATATCAAATATTTGTCAGGCAACTGACTTATCACAGGTCTACAATGACTGCACTGTTAGCTTTCAAGACTGTGATTGCCCTGTGAACCTAGTAAATGTCATGGATTCCAAGTTGTTTTTACAAAAGTATGTTAGGTCACACCATACCATCAGAGTTTTACAGGCTTTAAATTTATATGTGTTTTATGTACCACTTATACTACCCCAATTATACAAACATATAAATCAACCTGACATCTTCTACAATAAATAGCTTTATGGTTGGGTGGATCTGTATTGAAAGGACATCTCATCTTGACTAACTAGCACGCAACATCTCAGCATAAATTATGTGTTGGTGAAGCTTAACACTTTTAACAGTTAACAGGCAACATTCACGAATAAAAGCAATCCATCAACTTTTTCCTTAAGATGGCTACACCTCATAAACTAGTTAGACTACTGAACTCACAGTTCACAGAGATAGAGTGACCCTCAGGTAGGAATACATTAGAATGAATTATCATCATATTAAATATCACAATGAGCACAACATTTACATACTAACACCCAGAGCATAACCATGAAGTATTTGGCTGTTATATATTGTGTTTGACTACAATACTGACAGTGTGCTGTTGTTTGTAAAGGACTCAACAATGTAATCTTTGGTTGCAGATAGCTGATTAGATTTCATTTAAAGACTGTTTGGAGATAAATAAGTAGGTGACTGCACTGGGTCATGGTTAGTTGGTGCAAGAACGTAGCTTGCCTGTGTGGTCTTGAGACAGGGACACCGACACAGCAATAACACACACTGCAAGTTTGCGAGAACAACTGGGTAAGACGGATTACAGGAGTAAAGATTTTTAACAAGATTTAACAAGTTTGCCATCCCAAACAACAAGTTCCAGATGGCAAGTGGACAAGGAAGCCATTGGCTTATTCAGAGTACAACAATTTTCTCATCTATGTGTAGCCCGGTTGAATGACTTGGGGGGGAATAGATTGGGATGTAGCTGAGCTTAATGAAAGAATATAGTATGAAGTGGGATGATATGGGCAGATCACTTGGTAGGGATGGAGGCTAGCTGACTACCAAAGGAAGCAGAGGCGATAAAACAGCGAGGCTGCAGGAAAAGACAGAGACCATAATTAAGATGGGAAGACTGTATTAAAAGGGATGTGAAAGAGACAGTGGATGATGACAAGTAGAGGGAGAAGGATGACAAGTAGAGGGAGAAGGATGACAAGTAGAGGGAGAAGGATGACAATTAGAGGGAGAAGGATGACAATTAGAGGGAGAAGGCTACCAATAGAGAGTTGTGGAAAAGGACAACAGCCAACCCAGTGCAGCAGTACAAGAACTAGTAGGCCTCATTCCTTTAAAAAGAACTATGAGGAATAACAACAAAAGTAATGTAAAGAAAATCATTTGAATGCTTAAAATTATTGTATGATGAAACATTTATAGATGATCTGAACACAAATAGAGTCTCGTTTTGCAGCAGCCACCTGTGTTTTTGTCTTCACTGCTGTCGATCTGGTCCTTCTTGGCAAGGAGCTCCTGTTTGAGATTCTCAAGCATGTGGGCTCGGTCCTCCTGCTTCAGTAGTGCCACCAGGTCATAGGGCCGCTGTAGGTTGAACACCGAGTCAAGCTGAAACACAACAACAACATGGTCACGCATGACTGCACACAGTTCTGTTCAGTGAGGCATGACAGTCAACTCTTCCTTCCTGTCCAACTGCAGGGGTGAGATTTAGCGGTCGCCCGGTCGCCAATGGTGCCCAAAAATGGCTTCGGGCGACTTAAATTTTTGACAACAGTAGCCCGCATGGCGACTCGAAATATTTACGGTCCAGCTATATGGCATTTATGTTAATCATAAATAGCGATTTTGTGACACGTTTGACATTGCAAGAAGCGATATCAATAGGGAGCATTCATTGTATTTTTTATCAACCACATCGACGCTCAAAATGTAACTGAACGGTCATTATACACTGAAATAATAACTAATCATGTTAATAGTCTTGGTGCCGTGTGGCGCCACTTTTATATATACTAGCAAAAACGCCCGTCCCCAGGACAGGATAACATGGTAGTTCATGCGTGACAGTCATGATAGCAATGTTTACAAAATGCCTCAGGACAATATGCCATCAATACGCTCGAATTAACGTGTTACCAGAAATAACCGCGTCACGCACGTGATACAATTCTCGTTGCATGTTCAAACGAAGGTCGAGAGAATTTAGACCCATGCCATGGGCATGGATAGTTGTGTTGGTTGTAGAATAGCAGAATATCTGCTTTCTACTGTCTTGTGTATCGGGTGGGTGCGTGATTTCTACTATAATTAATAGAAACCGCCCATATGGTGCCATGTACTCTCAAACGGTTTACGTACCGAATATTCACAGCGGCGCGCGTGGTTTTCTGCGATTGTTGGAACTTAACATTTTACGCAGCGAACATTTGATTTACCATAAACCACTAAGAACCCTTGATACATGGGGTATTTCGAAAAAATAGAGGCGTTACGTTTCATTCGTGGGGTGGTAGATTAATCCCTATAAGTTTGGTGCCCGAGGTGCAAGCCGTTTAGGAGAAAAACGTGAACATTACCATATATAAACATACATACAGAAATAAGCTATCTCGATTGTAGTTAGATATATCTATGACCTACATGGTGCGCAGAGCGTTTCTGTTGAATTAATCGGGAAACTGGTTAAAGTTTCTCTAAGCTAGAGTAAAATCAGGTCCTGTAAAAAATCAGCAAAACTGTTAAGTTCACAGGACCTGATGTCCTGTGACGCTTGTTCAGTTCACAGGACCTGATGTCCTGTGACGCTTGTTCAGTTGGACCTGATGTCCTGTGACACTTGTTCAGTTCACAGGACCTGATGTCCTGTGACGCTTGTTCAGTTCACAGGACCTGATGTCCTGTGACGCTTGTTCAGTTCACAGGACCTGATGTCCTGTGACGCTTGGCCTTGGAGACTTTTCGCGCAGATTGTTGGTGTACCATGTTATGAAAGCAAAACAACCTGTCACATGTGTACAATTGTATACTGTATTTTATTAATTATTATGTATCACATTGTATTGATCTTGCTTTGAAAATAAATGTTTCAAAACTGTTTTTTTTATTTGTCGGTGATGTTGTTCATATATTCATTCTATCATCAAAGTATTTACTTTTTATCTATCATCAATGTATTGATTAGCAAGTGGGCTACCTAAGAAGCTGTCGGGCTACTTCACTTTGCAAGGTTGGTAGCTCGATTGGCTACCTTCCATGACTTGCTAAATCTCACCCCTGCAACTGTATATTACCTTCCAACATTCTTAATTTTTCATCTCTGGTATAGATAACTGTATGTCTCAGACATAAGCTCAAATACTGAAATACTTATAATTTTAAAAGGAAAGTTTTAGTACATTTTTATTTATATAACTAAAATAGTCTGACTGTCTGGATTGTCTTAAAATTTTAGTAAAAGTTGGCGCATAATGAACACCTGGTCAACCTGCACTAATGTTTACAACAGTCTGATGTCACAAACAGCCTGAACTTCTGAAGCCGTTTCAAGTCTTGCTTACAGATAATAAAGTGTACAGTCCTGTCTGGTAATGGGCAGGTGCACACTTGACCAAAACAGACATATTCTCCCAGTCACATCATTTGAACATTATCTGTTAGTATACAGCTACACAAAGGTTTTACACAACTTAGAAGATGTTCCATCCACAAACAGTACAGGTCTCTGGCTGCCACATGCAGAATAGTATGACTGTGAGTAGCTCTCCTACCCATTCATAGCCTCAAACAGGATCTCTACATCTCTTGTGAAGCCTCACTGACTGCAAAGGCCAACCATCAGCCAGGCAATGAAATACCAGATGGTTATCAACATCAGGATGCTGTCATTGCCATTAGAGAGCTCTTATGAATTGCTGATGATGACGCTGTTCACTGATGCAGCACCATAATAAATAATAGATGTTTGCACCAGCAGTGAGTGCTCTAAACAATGGGTGTTTTGCAGACAGTGAGTGGCTGTTATGACTGCCATTCAGCCAACAGTTGCTCTTATCTCATGTTACTGCAGCAACCATTCTGCCACTTATAACTGGCCAGAATATTGCAAGTAAAAGAACTTCCAAGTTCCCTACAACAACATGCATCTAGGAAGATTTTTTGGATACAACAAATGGGGCAGTGCCGGTAATATGTTTGCTAACAATTCCATTAATACCTTTGATACCCTTTTGAGCAGGACTATCTATGGTTTCAGAAAACATGTATTACTGTATAAACCGTATTTGACCTAATAAGCATACACTGTCAGTATGCTTGAAAAAAAATTGGACCATGGAAAAATGTCAAGGAATCTGCTCTTATAAGCAAGCGTACACCAACATTTGTTTCTCTAGGTAACTGTTTAACACTAGTGATGTCATTTGGTGACTAGTGTGTAGAACAACTGAAAAGTGGTGCTAACTGTTCTGTTGTTCAACAGAAGTTAGTCAAATTACCATTAATTATGGATCCTACTGATTAAAGTGGGGCGTACACCAATTAGGGCATGCTTAATATGTTGACTACGGTATGACACTGAAAATTATATTATAAAATGTGTGTGTGCAATTGTATAAATACTATTGGTCTAGATGGGCAACAGCACTCTATTGTGTACAATTGTTTTTATGTTATATCTATTTATTTATTATATTATATGCTCTTATACAATGCTTTATTCAGTCCTTGGGACTGTTCAAAGCACTTCACCCCTTGGAAAACCTGTTCGTTCCAACACCATTTCGACTTTTCTGGGAAGCATTCAGCCATGCTGCAATTACTGTGTGAACACTATTCATTCATATATCCACGTCTGTCTGTAGCCAGGCACTCATTTATACAGCCGGGTGAACTGTGGCAACATGGGGTGGATGAAATTGCCAAATTTTCAAGAGGATTCGAACCCAGGTTCTCTCAATTGAGAGCACAGCATTCTAACTGCTGCTCTACCATGCCACAGGTCGTTCTGTGCCAAACCAACCAATTTTTAGGAAATAAAAAAAGTTGGTGTCTCAGAATTTACATAAAGCAAAACAGAAGTCATGGTTTTGGGCCTATGCACCTAAAAGAGATAATAAAAACTAACAATGTGCAACTAAAATCAAGAATATCATGACAGTGGTTTACTCAGAATGTGTTCTAGAAGTGGGAGATTCCGGTCATTTCTCCGGTTGACTGAGGGCTGACATGTTAACCAGCGCGACCAATAAGCACATGCCCAGTTTTATGAAAATCAGGTAACTTAGAGTATGCATGACGTATTAAGTGAGGCCGGCATACACAGAACCAATGCAGTCTTAATACTTTCATTTGGCCAGCAAATTTTGCTACACCATGACACTCGTGATGTAGGATCATTTAACAATATGACGCAGCCCATGAAATTAAGATGCTGTGTATTCAACAAGTTTTTCCTAGTAAACCACTGGTGTGATATTCTTAATTGTAGTTGCAAATGGTTATATGTTAGTAACTCTTATAGATTCATAGCCCCAAAACCATGTATGTCGTGAATGCATTCACTGTACATTCTAAAGTGACCAATTTGTGTCTTTCCTTGCCAACAGTTCATTGATGTGTCACGTCGAACTATGTTACCAATGACATACAGCTGTTTACAAAGATATATTGAACCACAGATATTGATTTTTTCCTCACTTAATTTGCAAAATGTTTACTCTGCAGCCCATGCAAGCTAGAGGAGCACTAGTGTCTGTTGAATGAAGCTAGAACTATGACACAGATCTGTTTATATCAACAAGTACTTGACTAGCTTGCGTGAACCAGTCAATGTTTACATGGCACATACCATCAAGTACGTATGTCTTATTGACCAATAACTCGATGTTTTAAATTCACAAAGTATTCTTCATTTATTATTTCAAAAACGTGACATAAATGCCTATTAAGACAAGTAAATGTAAAACAAGGCTTTGGGAGCTAGGGAGGAAGGCTGTACAATCCTCTGTGGAAATGTTCCAACATGTAAATATACCTACACTTCACTTCACGCAGTAACCCCTACAAAGTGTGGTTCACACCTACAGTTGGAGTGGGGCAATTTCCACTCGACTTTTATATTGATCTTGTGCTAGTATAAAGTCTGTTTACAATTTATTGCCAGATATGGCAGATTTGTCAGAAGTGTTGCAAAGAAAGGTGTCCACTTCCATGAATCTAATTTCTAAAGGTTAAAAATAAGACAACTGTTTTCATGGTTAGGTAGAAACTATATAATTAGTGAGCAACAGCTGGATTGACTGATAAGGAGGATATAACAATCAGACAGTTGGATACCTACCCTACAGACATGAATATCATCCATACAGAATTTATTTTCTAGACAAGTACATTAATATATATCATGTTATAAATTTATCTAGAGACTTTAGCTAGAAAAATAATACTTATGACATCCGGGTTAAAGGTAATACATTGACTTTGTATAATCAGGGAGTTATATATATGATACATGCATCTCCTTATCAGAGTCTGTTGACACTAATGTCAAGGTGTTTATTTGAACTTGTAGTATTTAGTGCAAACATATTTAAGTGTCAGTGAAATACTCATCAGTGACTGGCATCACTCCATCAAGTAACAAACACGGAAATTAGTACCCCTGCCCTGACCCTGTACACTGACTGTGTTAGTATTGTTCGGCAGGATACACTTCATCCGATTACTTTTACATTATCGATTTCCATTCTGTAAAACATGTGTGGTACCCCTTAGTTTATCAGCCAAATAAAGGTAATTTAAACGGGTAAATGCGAAAATACGACTGAACTTCTGAAGCCTAAAGGCCTCGGCTAGGGCTAGGCGCACGAGCTGTGCCAGCGGAGATTATCCGATTAGACAATTTAATGTTAAATTACTACAATCCTACATGATGGATACCCGTACACATCATAACCCTCATACCTGTGCTTGAATCCGTCCATCCTCCGTAACTACCCAGTGAGTCGTCCCTTTAATAACAGGTATTACTTGAAAAAAAACGTTGGAACACATAAGCAAAACGACCGTAGTCGCCATTATTAGACAACCTTCGCGGCTGCTTGCAAAACGATAACCAGTGAAAGGTAAGGGGTCGTATTTAATATATATTACAAGCCACTGCTTGTAGGCTCCGAAAATGGAGTAAAACAAATGAGGAAGAACAAGTTAAATTAATAACCAAGTATTTAAAAGATTTCTTCAACCAAAAAATATGCCAAAGAGCTATTGGATGTAAAAACAACTTCCATGAAAAAGCCTTTCACCACAGAAGAAATTACTGGTGCCCATCAACAAATTGAAAAATAATAAAAGCCCTGGTATAGATGAAATAAGATCAGAACAACCAACTAAAATATGGGCCTACGATCATAGCAACAGAAATAGCTCATATCCTAAGCATGGCAGCAGCAGAAGGAGACACGCCTATTGAACTTAGTCTAGGAATCCTAACACCACTCCAAACACCTGATAAGAAGAAAGGTCCATGTGCAACGCAAAGACCTATAATCTTATTATCAGCCATCAGAAAAATATTGGCTACTTATGTCTCATAAACAGAGTGGGTGACAAAATCATACATAACACTCCAACAGGCTGCATATCAACACAATAGGAGCACCACAACACAATAGGAGCACCACAGAGCACGCATGTGCATTTAAAATCCTTGAAGAAAGAGCAATCACAACAGTCAACAACACAACACACATCCTGCTAATGGATATGTCAAAAGTTTTTGATACCGTAAACAGAGAGATCTTGGTAGAAGATTTGAGAATGATTATGGATTATGAACTACACATGATCAAGGTACTGCTGGAAGGTGTTCAGTTGTGCGTCAGACGTGGGAGGGAAACTGGAGAGAAGTTCACAACAAACACAGGCATGCCGCAGGGGAACTGTCTAAGTCCAGTCCTCTTCATCCTCTACTCAGCCAAAGCCTTCAGTTGCCAACCTGAATTGAATTATCACAACTAACACATGAAGTCTCCTGAACCACCATCACCAAGAAGTACACATCTGATAGATCATGCATACAGCAAACTGACAAACACGATTATCGATGCACAGTATGCAGATAACACAGAGTGGGCAGTGATGGGAGCAGATATGTCATCAAAAATATCAGAGTATGCACAATCCCCCTGCTAGAGCAATGCCAACTCCAGAACAACGTCACCAAGGATGAGGAGTACACCATAGACAGGCTATCCAAGGATGTCTCATGGAAATGCTGCAAGATCCTGGGTTCTCTGATTGATACTGAAGAATATGTCAAACGTAGAAAGAAGCTGGCGCTTGATGCAATGAGTGCATTCAAAGAAGTTTGGAGGTGTAATCAAACCAACCGGTGCCTGAAGATCAGAATCTTTGAGGCACTGGTCCAGAGCATCTTTCTGTACAACTAAGAAATCTGATCTATGATGTCAACTCTCATTGGTCAAGTGACTGCATTCCATCGTCGATTGCTCAGAATGGTAATTAACATCTGGTGGCCAGAGAAGATAAGCAATGATGACCTCAGAGCTATCACGAAAAACACACAGACTGGAGTGACTAGATCTATGAGAGAAGATTCTGATGGTGTGGTCATCTGCTGCGCATGTCAGAAGACACCCCTGCAAGAAGAGCATTGGCCGAAGCAGAGATGGATGAGCAAAGACCCAAGGGCCGTCTGAAGGTGACCTGGCTGGCCCCAATTAAGCAGAACCTGGCAAAACATGAAATAAGCTGGAAACGAGCTAAGGAACTGGCACAGGATCGAGTCGGGTGGAGGACTTTTAAATGGAGGATAACTGCAACGATGCACCCCACGTGTGGAAGCTGAAAGGATAATTACAAATAAACTGTGGTTAATTTCTAACAGAAACAACAGAAAAATGTCATTTTATTATGATTGTGTATATATTTAATATATCTACCTATATATATTTAATATATGTAGGTAGATATGAACATTAGTCCTATATTTATTGCACCCTGTCAACAGCTCATGTGACTGCAGATGCTAGGCCATGTGTATATATGTGCATGCACGCACGCACTCACGCACGCACGCACGCACGCACGCACGCACGCACGCACACATGTATATGTTTATGCTTGTGCACTTGCATGTATGCATGCATGTATGTATGTATTTTCAATCAATGTTACCTTATCAAAACAATCCATATTATATTCTATAGTATTTTTGCAGAGACAATTGTGTAGAATTCAGAAAATATTCTACAGAATTGTTTTATTTAATATTCTATAGTATTGTAGATTTTGTTTTACAATACAGCCCTGTATTCTACTTGCTCTGTAGAATTCTTTAGAATTCCATAAAATTGTACACAAATCTACAGAAAATTGAAGTACACAAATCTACAGAAAATTGAAGTAGGTGTAAACTATTTCTATAGAATTTGTAGTATTCTATAGTTTTCTATAACAAATTCTACTATACTCTGTAGAATTCTATATATATTTAAAGGTTTACGTAGATTTACATAACATTCATAATTCTATAGAATTTCTATAGAATTCAATAAATTTTTGCTAAGGGTTGCCCCACAATACAGTCTTTTTGTATATAATTCTTCTTCTTGCCATCTCCTCAGGCCCTGTGCTAGTTCAACATTGTGTCTATTGGCTAATAATAATAATAATAATAATAATAATAATAATAATAATAATAATAATAATAATAATAATGGTAATATATGTTTATTTCTGACAAAAATCCATACACATATGTATGCAAGCTCACAAACACACACACACACATACACACAATTATACATAAAATATAAGCTAAAAATATATAAATACAAGAGCACACACATGCAAGACATACAACCGAATAATCCTAATCCTCTTTGGGCATCTATAAACAACAGTACACAACAGTATGACAATTTTCAGAATTTAGGTTAAAAAAAATTTTGTTTAACTCTTCTAGATGATATCAAAGGCTAATGTGGATGAATATACATTCATTAACATGTTTTTACATAGTTTGTAGCAAACAAATAACTTACACTATTTTCTTCAAACTGCATGTGAACTTTAAGGTATTTCAATATGTAATACTATATTCAAATATAATGTACATGGCAGATTTATATCCTCTGGGAAACCCACCAAAATCCCAGTGTCAGAAAATTGGCAGAAATTAGTAAATTTTTTAAACATGTTGTTTCTATGCCACATACATGGGATACAGTATTAATATGAAATAATGATTAATTAATAACTAAATAAATAACTACGCATAAATAATAATAAAAAATATATATAATAATAATAATCAAATAATATAATCAAATAGTTGTTTTATAACAATTTGATGGCAAAATAACATTTGCTAGCCAGCTACTTCCATTATTATTATTAACATTATACATGCAAATGTCTTCCATCCTAGTTTATGGTTATGTACTGAAGTATATATGCTAAAATTTCGTGTTGCTCCAATAATCATGGATATAATAATAACCGTATCGGTGACAAAGACAAGTATATACCAGTAAAATGTATCATAATAATAATATTGTATGCATAACCACATAGAAACGACATGGAATGAATATGGCTTCAATTATGAACATGTCAAGAAATGTGTGTATTATTATAAAGGCCTTTAATGGGGAATTTACGCTAAATTATGTTTAAAAATTACTTTAAATTAATGTGCAATAAAGGTTAATTGCCAAAAGGTTAATTGTCACCTGAAGGTAAATAGAAAACGAGGACGGCCCAAAAAAAACTTGGAGCATAACTGCGGAAGAACTCAACAAATACACCTAAGCTGGGGCCAGGCTGCATACAGAAAAAGGTGGAGGACCCTTGTTTCTGCCCTATGTGCCAGTGGTGATGAAGAGGACTAAGTAGTAAGTAGTAGCTAATGTTTAATTTAATAACGTGTTTTGGATATTGTTGACGTTATCATTACTCTGACCTAACAAGACCCACGCATTGATCGCTTATTTATAGAGTTTAGTGGACCCACTAGACGGCGCCTTCCGTTTCCGACCTTTCGCATTTCATGTTGAGGCGCCATCTAGCGGGTGTAATAGAGTAAAGTAGTTGCTCTAAATAAACATTTCACGTGTACATATCACACTATTTCATCATGCGTTTTTATTGTTTCCTGACCCTATGTCACTGGTCTCACGTAAAGAATGCGACTCCCCAAAATATAACAGCGTCTCAACTATGTCTCTACTCAGTGTCAAGGATGCACACTGTTCCATATTCTATTAGCTGGAGCAGCCTTTTCCATGTGCTTCGTTGCCATGTAAACACAAACCACGCCATCGACGACAGGAGTTGTATACTGGTCGGCTTAAAATTCGAGTTACTTAATACAATATGCCGTTTAAAAAAAAATCTGAAGAAACGATTTGCGCAAGATATCGATATACCAATTCACAAACAGTTACTTCATCAATTCAATACAAACAAATTGTTAGAAAAGTTGTTTTGAGTGAAATATGTACGATAATCGAACGCTGATAACAGCTAGGTGCCGCGAAACTTAAATTCGAGCTAAATACTCCGCGTGGTTTAAAGTGTCACTGTGCGGTAAGATGCATGAAACGTACAAACACAACGGGTTCGTTCAGTATCTTTCCTATGATAATTGTTACGAATAGTGGCGTACATTTTCGTCCGATAAAGTGAACGTCACCAACGACGACGTGGCGCGATAGAACTCCCATCTAGCGATCATTGTCCTTATGAAATATCAAAATATGTCCCAAAAGCAAAAAACTGTTTGCGTCATTTGTCTTCGAAGCAATTAGCCCCTTGTGGGACAGTTACACTTCCAAGGACAAGGACCGTTAATTGGCGATATATCCGACTAGTAGTGACGGCTATCCAGTGCCAGTGAGAATATATATATATATATATATATATATATATATATATATATATATATATATATATATACATATATATATACATATATATATATATATATATATATATATATATATAACACTATATACCGCATTACCTGTACAGTGCTTAAAAATACCACATTACCTGTACATTTGTAATGACGAAAATTACATGAATTTTCACGGTCGAATATGCATAAATTATGTCCAGTATGATTTCAGTTAACCTTTTTTTATAAATATAGGTGCTTGTTTTTTATTTCACTTGCATATTTATAAGTATACTAATTTGATGTACAGGTAATGTTGTTTTCATTAAAAACCATATTACCTGTACAGCTGATATATGTACAGGCAATCTAGTGATTTCTCGTATATAAAATTACAACCAATGAGCGGCCACTTGCTGACCTTTTATGACCTGCGACACAGTTTTTTCATGAAAATAAATGGCGCTCGTGTTTTCTGTAGAGTGTAGCGCGAAATTGTAATTAACTTTACACTTTATCCCTTGTCATAGTCGACAATGCGACATTATACCCCGGCATCAGACTGCCATGCTAGTTACGCAACTCTAATGCTTACTGAGTATAATGTGTAAGGTAAGCGGCAGCTGAATACGACTGCGTTACCGACAGTGGCAGTGCCAGTTCTAGACTAAGTCTAAGACTAAGTCTAAGACTAAGTCTAAGACAAAGGCTAATGAAACCCGAAGTGGAGCACTTACAGTCACAGTCACTCTGTAGCCAGTAATCGGGCAGTACTCATACCTACTATATACTCATATTCTATGACTAAGGTACATGCAGTCTGCACTCTAGTTGGGTATAGGTTTGGGTTAGAGTTCCAGTCAGAGTTATTAAGTCAATACTTTCATGGCGGCCATATAATTCACGATCAACACACATCTCTTAGCGCTTCACATTACATTAGAACGAACTCGTCATGATTCATGTTCGACAATTTTATTCTTAAACCAATGTTATATTTGGAAACGTGTCAATGGCACATTTAAATATATATAGATACTATAGGCTACTGATACATAGCTCACACTGCTTTACAGGCAAATTGCCCATCAAAATCCATAGTAACTATAATGGAACATCCGAACACGAACTACTTGACTCTAATCCTGATTTTGCATATTTTCTACTGGTCTTGGCGTTGTTTGAGTAATGTGAAAACAAACCTGATCTGTCCTGTGGCATAACAGTGTGAATAACTGGATATAATAAAAAAGTTACACACTATTGACTAATTATATGATCTATTAATAAACTGTCATCAACATTTAAAACGTCTGCTGCAATTTTTTTAAATCAGGCCCTTTCCACAAAAATGTGGTTAATGAATGGTTTAATTAATATTAACAGTCAGATTACATTGATATATTGTAATGTTATACATGGACTGTAGAAGGCCTGGGTTTGTTATATAAAGACATCAATACACATTAAAAAAATAAAACAGTTGTATTAAAAAATCCAAAATAATACACGTGCAGACATCTCATTTAATCGGAACACAACTTTGCACAGAAATTAAAGTAAAAAAGCAAAAAAGTAAAACAATTCCATGACGATGAACCTCCGTAAATATTGAGCAAGAGGTTCTATGCTGACAGAGGTAGTAACCAAATTAGATCTGCACAAATGCATCAGCATGGGAACGATGACAGTAGTGTACCACATAGAATCATAGTAACATGCTTACTGTACATCACTTCAATTATGAACCATCATATGCTGAATCAATTCAATGCAGCTAAAATTATTTTAAAAAAATTTGATAAATTATACATTTTCCTTGCTTTATTTATTTGACATTATTAGTTGTAACTTAACATGACTGTTGCCATTTAAATAGTATTCTGGTATGAATCTATACCTACTTTCTGCAAAGAAGGTACTGTCAAACATGTAGTGAAGTTACAATCAATATTACATTTTGTGCACTTTTTTAACAAGATTTGCCATCCAAGCCAAAGGCCCAGATGGCAAGTGGACAAGGAAGCCATTGGCTTATCGAGAATCCAACAATGTTCATCTACTTATAACCCGCCCTCCTGAGATATGTGTCAACCTTGTTTTTAAACATATTCACGCTGATAGCAGTTACACAATCTGTAGACAATTTATTCCATTCATCTATTGTCCTCTGTGAGAATGAGTGCTTCCTGATGTCCAATCTACATTGATCCTTTACTAATTTTACTTCATGTCCTCTAGTTCTGCTATCCTTCTTGAGTGAGAAAAACATATTTCTATCAATATTTTCATACCCATTCAATATCTTAAAAACTTCAATCTGATCTCCTCTTAACCTCCTTGTCTCTAGAGTTGTTAAACCACATTCTTTCAGGCGTTCTTCATAACTATAATAATCTCTCAGTTCTGGAATCATTTTAGTTGCTCTCCTTTGTATGCGTTCAAGCGTATCTATATCCTTCTTACGATATGGTCTCCATGCTTGTATACAGTATTCTAAATGAGGTCTAACTATTGCTTTATAAAGAGGTATAATTAACTTTTTTCCCTTGTATGTTATGTTTCTTCTAATCAATCCAAGAATTTGATTACCCTTTGAAGCTGCAATACCACTTTAATTTATATCAATGGACAAATAGCAAACTGTAACTCATCTAGTTTGTGAGACATTTGTAATTGAATACAGACAGATTAACATGGCTATTCCTCCATTCACCGGCTTGACTATGTCATGTTCACAAAACATTGCACCCGATGCTCTGACACACATATATTTAATTTTTTTCAATTAAATATCTTTATTGCAGACTCAACTGTGCAGCATGTACATAAAAACATACACATAAAGTAAAAAAATATAAGAGTATTAAACAATGGGGCCTACTAAATGTAGACTCAATCAAAATTATTATGTATATATATATATATCTTTATCCAATGTCATCGTATTCTCGAAAACCACTTTAAATCACTGTTCACTATTGCAGTCACCAGCTTATTATAAGAGGCATCAAGTCTCAGCATGAATGTATACACAATATTTCGAATCACATTACCATCTTATACGCAGTCTGATTTAAATACCAATATATAAGCAGTCTAAAAATGTATCCAGGCACACCTCTGTCAATCAACTGAAATTCTGAAATAATATAGAGTGTTTTGCTTTATCAAAAGCCTTATAAGCATTTAGAAAACACATAAACATTGACCCATTTAGGCTTATATGCCTGTCAATAAATAACTTCCTTTAATACATAACTGACATAGTAGATAGCATAACCGATATTCTATCCAACAATACATTTTTGACATAATACTTGCTAATGCAATAGGTCAATCATTTTCTTTACTGTAAATCTTGCCACATTTATCTTTGATAATTGGAATAAGCACAAAAGACAAATAATTAGGTAAGAATCCATGCACAAAAAAAAGCTAGTTATGCACATTGCAAGTAAAGCCACAATGGACTTATCACAATGTTTAAGGCGTTCAGCATATATGCCGTCCATACCACGTCTTCTTTATATCCAGATGTTTAATAGCATTTTCAACTTCACATACTTCCACAACTATATCATGTGTGTAGCTGACATCATGATCTATATCACTAACTCAATTAAATAACTGTTTAAAGTGAGATCTCCATAACTCAGTAATTTCCTCCTTCCCTGAAATACCCTCAACACTGTTAGGTAGAGGTTTGTTACAACTGTTAATTTGACGTATCCCTTTCCAGAAGTCTTCTGGCTTACTCTGTGACAACTTCTTTGCTAATGAATCCTTCCTGAGTTGAGTCTCATGATTTTTAATCAAACATCGCATGATTGATGATGATGAGTTAAAAAACAGGACCATTTTTAGGTTTATGAGCATCAACCCACATTACAAAACATTCTCTAGAAGCAGTGTGGAGATATGTGGCATGGCCATTCCAACCAGGTCTACATTGATATAGTCTCGCCTTATCACCCTGCTGACTCACCAGTTCATCACTAGCATTTGGCATGAGTTCTATTACATCATCATAAAGAACATTTATCGCAGATATTTGTGCATCGTTTGTGTAGTTTACATTATTACAAATAATAGCACCATTTTCTAGGTTATTTTTTTGCCTTAGCATAACTATTAATACAGTTGTCACTAAATTGGCCCCAGCTGTGATATAGATCAAGATGTTCTACAAAGAGGTCTTCATGATCATGAGATTCATAGGGCATGTATACACATAGTATAACATATTTCTGGTTATTATAGTTAATTTATATTACAGTTAGCCAGTCAATATCCAGATTTAAACATGCAACAAGCATATCAAAGCAAGTGCGCCACAGTATGGCCACTCTTCCTGGGTTATGGCCTCTGCACAGGCGATCCCTATAATCTACTGTAGTTGCCCCTGTGCCATGAAAATCTGAATGCAGAGTATTTAAAGATCCAAGATCTTGTTTACTGAACCAAGTTTCTTGGCGACATACAATATCAATGTCATCATTATTCAACATGTCCAGCACACACAGTCTGTGATGTAATTTTGAGGCATAATTTGGCAAGTCCCTACAGTTACATGAAATAACTTTCATCACTGAGAGTCCGTAAGATTGCTCCTACTAGCATCTGATAGTTTCACATCAGTGTTTGTGCCATCACGCCTGTGTTCTCGGGTATGATTTCTCCACCACCAGATGTATGCACCCTCTGGCCATAGCGTTGCAGACAAGAATACCTTCGGAAGTGGGCAGTTGCAAGTGATGTGAAAAACTGTACATCTCAGTAGACTTCACCTGTTCTACCACAACGTCAAGGGTCAACGAGGAGTCCATATATGCCTTCAGCAGCAGTTTGGATCAAGACATGAATAAAATACATTTGCCCAGCAGAGATCTGACAGTTTAGCAGCTCACATTGCCACATTATTTGCACTGCCAACGATTGCTGAACCTTTCTGCACTAACTTGGTAGGCACAGTCCTGTGTTTCTTACTTAACTGTCTTCCATGTATATATATATATATATATATATATATATATATATATATATATATATATATATATATATATATATATATATATATATATATATATGATATATACATGTATAACCAATGCTAGTTGCTAATTAGGCAGTCTGTGTAACAAAGCATTTGATGCAATTCAAGTACTTTTTATAAGAATAACACCTAATAAGTGTATGAGCTCTAAAACGACTCATTTCGATTGGTGCTAAGCGTAATGGTATACACAAAAGGCTCATTAGTTTCATAACACATTCTTAAAGCAATAGGAAAGGCAATATTTATACCGTATAGGCCCATTAACAATCACACATGGCTTGCATACCATTATGGCTTGCATAACATCAAGGCTTGTATACCACCAATACCACCATGGTTTGCATACCATCAATACCATCATGGTTTGACTACAAATCTCTTGTTAAACAGTCAAGTCTCTTCTTTATCCTCTACTGCTTCAGTCTTTTCATGTTGTTTAATTTCGTCTTTATGGTGGTCCAATTGTGTTGTATCTTTTGATTCTTTTTGAATGCTTCTATCTCGGTATTTCCTGTTGAAAGAAATGTTAATGCAACAATTGAGCAGAAAAAAAAACAGTTGTTAGAGTGAATCAGATGCACCTATTGTCCTCTTGTATGGGTTACCTTAATATTGTTTAATTAATAAAAAATCACAATCTTCCAATGTATATTTTAAGAGTAGCACAATACAATTTTGAAGCAGATGTATCATAAGAACCGTCCAAGCGTCATCAAACTTCACGGTGCATTATTCTTATCACCCATATCAATGCAAACTCTTAGTAAACATATTTTCCACCAGTCCATCAAAATAAATGTGTGTTTAATAGTAAAATGCTAGCATGAAACTTTATTAGTTATGTTTTATTAACTTTAATAGATCATAGACCCAACATATTGCATTCTGTTCATTTTACAATAATATATCTTGTGCCTAAATAAGAGGAAAACTTATCTGTTGTAAACAAGTAAAATAACTGACCAGGTAATGACTCTCCATCATACTCTTTTCAAAATATGATGTGGTTAGCATAGTCTCCTCACTCCACCGTGTGTATGGCCTTTCGGAGCTGCAAGGAAAACAACAAATGTGACTTGTGGGAAGCATTTTACAATAAGCGTAATTCAAGGTATACAAGTATATATACTTCAGTATATATACTTGCATTCCAGATTCACAAAAAGCATTTCAGATTCAAAAAATGTGCATCATCGATCGGTCGTATTGTAGGCCTTTTTATGTGCCTATGATGCCATTTAAGTTTATAAATTTCCTAATACAAAATTTTCAATATATGTACAAAATAGTTATTGTCAGATTAAAGGGTAGAATATAAAACAAAGTTTAAAGTGAATAAATACTGTGGCTTAGTCTTAGCCAGGGGCACAGCCAGGATTTTCATAAGGGATGTAGTGGGGTAAAATCGGTTTTGCCCAAATGTGGACTTTTCACAATGCAAGGTGTTTATGAGGTTTTAGGTGATCAATGTTGACATTTAAGATGAGTATACAGTTTACTAATTAATGCTCTATTTGTTTTATTTAACTGTCTATATTTGTAGCACAGGCAGACCCTTGAACAATTTTTTATGGTTGGCCCCAAATTGAAGACGTTATAATCACCTATATTGGTAAAACTAAGTCAGGTACAATAAGAACACTTCATATACAGATTAACTGTCAACTGATGCCATTATAATCACCTCTGAACGGCTCCATTTGCTGCTCATTTGTGGCAGTCGAAGACCCTCCAAAGTCCACAAATCTCATGTGCATACATTTTAGTATTAAACAAACACATGATTGCTCATACATTGGTATAATTATGTCAATGTGCAATTGGGACATTTCATATAATAATTATTATTAATGACATTATAATCAACTCTCAACGGCTCCACTTGCTGCTTATTTATGGCAGTCGAAACCCTCCAAAGCCTATAGATGTTAGGTGCATACATTTTAGTATTAAGCAAACACATGATTGCTCATACGTTGGTAGAATTATGTCATGTGCAATTTGGACACTTCATATACAGATTAAATGTCAACTGAAAACATTATAATCACCTCTGAATGGCTCCATTTGCTGCTGTTTATTTGTGGCAGTCGAAGACCCTCCAAAGCCTACAAATGTCATGTGCAAACATTTTAGTATTAAGCAAACACACGGGAACAGCTAGCCTATAGATACTATCTGTAGATAGACACATAAATATGCTTAAGGCTCAAGTAATCAACGTGTATGATGTACCCTAACCCATTCTAACACGAAACATCTGCAATCACCACCTGTTCATTGGTGGATATGTGGGTGGTGGCAAAAATGCAGTAATATGGTACACCTCCAACTACCACCACCCGCGCAACAGCATTCCCATTCTTTTCATATGGCACCAGTCTACCTTTCCTGTGTGATGGCTCAGTGGCATCGACACTAGATTCGATTAAGCCAATACATAATATAGTAATAGACACTTAAGTAAGGACTAAAATAACCATGTCTGAAAACAGAGGAATTAATAAATAGTATAATTTATAATTCTCACAAGACATGATGATATCCATTAACTAATCACATACAATCATTAGTACAATGTTATGCATATGAACTAACCAGAACTCCTTCTCTTGAACAACGAAGTGATACATGTTGTACCCTCCTTTCTACTTCTTCTGTGCAGCTAAAGCTTTTCGCTTGACAAGCAATTTCCCTGCCTCTGGGTGATCTTGCGTTACAACTGTTCCAAAACCTGACAGACAGAACAAGTACAGAATTTATTTTATATCTACCTGTTAGTTAATGTAATTCCACTAATAATTATAGCATTATATATATATATATATATATATATATATATATATATATATATATATATATATATATATATATATATATATATATATATATATATATATATATATGTATGTAAATA